>ML776626.1:503672-570362 GCA_009831015.1 Picea engelmannii | reverse complement strand
TATATATATATATATATGGCTCTTTTTTGTCTTTTTATGCTTTATGGATTATGTTACAAATGTATTTACATGTGCGTGTGTGTTTTTTGTTTTTACATGTGTGCAAAATTCCAATTTGATATATGATTAGCTAGAGTATCAATGATGTGATTTAATCTTCTAGGAACATGAATGTAAGTAATGTGATCAAAACTTCGTTCTAAGAGACATAACCTAAGGAACCATCGGTGTAGGGTAGGTCCATAAATGCGGTAAATACCATTTAATTCAGACACAACCAGTTGAGCATCTAAGTAGACCTTGAGGCAAGAGATACCATGTGACAAACGTCACAAAGCAACTCTATGACTGCGATGTATTCGACAATGTTATTTGTAGCATTACCTAAACATATACCTCTCGAGGATAACAACTAGCCTTGAGGTGTAAAAATCACCCAAGTTGCAGAAGCAAACCTCCGAGTGTGTCGACTAGCACCGTCTGCAAACCCCACGAAAACCTTTTGATTCACTTGACATCTACCACAATGAAAATAATGTCATCAAAAAAGATACTTGCATAAACGCAAAAGACAAAAAGTAAGCAAAACAAATGTACAAAGACTATACATATGTTACAAGAAGTCACTGAAGGCGACCCACCTACGAGTAATACTTCTTGAGGTAGAGCCCATTTCTAGGCTCAGCCAAAGCGTTTCCCTCAAAGTCAACCAGATGATAAGAACATTTTTTAAGAACCTCTTTAACAATGAATGGTCCAAACCACATGGTTTTGAACTTGCTTGCCCCTAAGGGATCCTTATCTTGGTCATAAACTAGGACAAGGTCACCTTCAGAGAAAATCCTAGGGCGAACAGACTGATCATACTGACACTTAACGTTTTGTTTGTGAGCCTCGTTTGCCAAGACTATGTCTCTACGCTGCTCATCAAGTTGTTCGAGATGTAATAACTTCTCTTCAAGAAGTGAAGTGTATGGCAATAACTGTACTACCAATTTTAAAGAGGGGATCTAATATTCTATGGGTAAAACTGCTTCCAGCCCGTAAATGAGTTGAAAAGGTGAGAAACCGGTTGCAGTCTTAACACACATTCGGTAGGCCCATAATGCAGAGTAGAACATCAAATGGCAATTTGATTTGGTCGAATTGATCATTCGCTATAAAATAGTCTTGAGGGACTTATTCACAGCTTCCACTTGACCATTCGCTTGAGGGTAGTAAGGTGATGAATTTTATTGCCTCAACCCAAGATTTGATGTTAACTCAGTCATCATTTTATTCTGGAAGTGACTACCATGGTCAGTGACAATCTCTCTCGAGACACCGTACCTTTCTATAATCTGGTTGAACAAAAAGAGATATGTTGTCTCTCCATCATCCTTGAACGTTGGCATAGCTTCAACCCACTTTGTAAAGTAGTCTACTGCTACGATGATATAATGGTGCCCCCTTGCTGAAGGGGGGTTGCATGTAGTGTAATCAATCCCCCACTTGGTGAAAGGACAAACAGTAATGATGGGAAACATAGGAGTAGGGTGTTCCCTGATCTTCCGAGAGAAGATTTGACACGGGTGGCACTTCTTGACCGATTCAACACAGTCTTTGATTAATGTTGGCCAGAAGTAACTGACGCGTAAGATATTTTGGGTTGTTTCCAACCCAGACATATGGCCGCCACATGCTCCAGTGTGGCAATCATTAAGGACAATTTCTACTTCTTCATGAGTGAGACATCGGCAAAGGATGGAATCTATCCCTCAACGATACAATGTGTCTTTGAGTATAAGATAGTTCTTGGGCTGATGGCATATACGACGATGCTCATCATAAGAAGCAGAGGCGGGGCATAGAGATAGACAAGTATATCTCCATACCAGGGGTATGAATACGCGATCAAAAACATGTCTCCTTTATTAGGCGACTCTTCGGGCATAACATCACCTGACTCAATCGAACGTTTCGATATGAGTTTCGCAAAGACCAATGAATTTTTGGATTTTTCCAAAACAAAATCTAAGTCAAATTCTTGGAGGACAATTATCCATCTACTGATCTTTCTGCCAATTACTCGTCGTGTCAACACGTATTGAAACGCATTCACAATGACAATGATGGTAGTCTTGTGAAACAAGATATAATAACTGAATCATTGGATAGCATGAACTGCGGCCAACACAAGTTTTTCAACGTGGGAATAATTAAGTTCCATTCCAACCAGGCCTCGGCTCAGAAAATAGATCACGTACTCAGAAAGAACATCACCCTCCTAAATCAAGATCATACCGATGGTCGACTCTACTGCAGCCAAGTACAATAATAAGTATTTATTATAATTGGGTGGCCGAAGCAAAGGGGAAGACGCGAGGGAACATTTCAAAGCATCAAACGAGCGTTGAGCATCTTCATCCCAATGAAAAGGGACATCCTTCTTGAGTAAACACATAAATCCCTTTTTGATCTCGGCATAGTTTGCAATGAAACGTCGTAAGAAGTTCTCTTTTCCCTACAAACTCTGAAGTTGAAGGATTGTGCATGGGGGAGGCAACTGAACTATTTCCTCAACCTTGAGAGGATTGACGATGATCCCCGTTGTCAAAACTATGAAACCTAGCAGATGACCTGACGTAATGCATAAAATGCACTTGTTTAGATTCAAGCAAATCAGGTAGTAGCGACATCGCTCAAAGATGAGTCTGAGGTGCATAGGATGATCAACTCTCTTACGATATTGTGATGTGAAGTCATCAAGGTAAGCCTCAACTATATGTTTGAGATCATGGAAATCAAAAGGCATGGCCTGCTGAAAGGTAGCTCCAACATTTTTTAGACCAAAAGGCATTTTCCGATAAGCGAATGTACCCCATGGAAAAATGAAAGTTGTTTTGTGTTGGTCTTTGGGTTTGATCTATATCTGATTGTAGCCTGAAAAACTATCCATGAAAGAAAGGGCCTTGCATCCTGCACATTCATCGACTATCTAGTCAATAAATGGTGTGGGGAAATTATATTTTGGACAAGCCTTGTTCAAATCATGGAAGTTCGTACAAACGCGAATCGTACCATGTTTCTTATCGACTGGAATGGGGTTTGACACCCATTGAGTCAAGAGAATGGGGTAGATAAAACCTCCCTTAAGCAGTTTCTCTACTTTAGCTTTGATAGTTGCTTCTTTCCTAGGATTGATTGTACGAAGCTTCTGCCGAACCGGCTTATCATTACGATAAGTCATGATTTCATGTTCAACAAATCTTGGATTGATGCCTGGCATTTCCTCATAAGACCAAGCAAAAATGTCACATAATTGTTTAAATAAATCCATGTAGATTCAAATCTCTTTAGGGGAGCAATCAACTACGACGAGGGCATTCTCTGCGACGCCAGGGGTTCTAGAGATATCAATAGGTATCATTTCAGTGATGGTTTCCATATTACCCTTGGCATAAATTACGTGCATAGCCAAGGGATTTATAGGACAAGTCCTATATCCAGTCATAGTCAAAGTGAATTCTCCAACTTCAATTCTTCTTAACTCTGGGAGGAAGTAAGATCTGTGATGGAGATCATCCCAGGGTTTGTCTGGACTAGTCATTGCCTCTATAATTGCTTCGTCAGAGGGAAAGACTCAGTCTAAAGAATCTGTATCGACAAGGGAACCTTGAGCCCAAGTAGGCTCTGAAATTGGATCTAACTCTTGTGCGGGAGTCGAATCGGGGTCGACGGAAGCTTGATGGAATATAGAGTACACAACTTCTGCCATAGACAACGGCATGGCCATGCCATGGTGCCCTATCCCTTCCATCATGCTTTATGGGGAAGGAAGAGTCCACAAATCGTGAAAGTAAGTCATACGAAATGACGAGACTTGAAATATCTCAACCTTAGGCTAGTTTGACACGAACTTAATATCGTCGGGAGGGGGCAGGTAATCGAAAGTACCCATCAAAGGTGGCCACAAACCAACCCCTATGTTGACGATGTCGGTCTGAGGGTTGTTGATCATTGGGACCGTGGATGCCCCCGATGAAGGGTCAAGATGGGATAAAGACAACTGATCAATGGTCACTATTCGGTCCTCATGTTGAAACAACAAGACACGGAAAATAGTAGCAACCATTTCTTGCATAGCATAAGTCCAACTCCTTTCTAACAAAATATTATAGTCGAGATGAGCATCGAATACTTCAACTTTGACGAACACAGTTTCCCCCCCTAACTGCACGGGGAAAGAGGGAATGATGCCATGTGGTCAGAAAGAACGATTGTCGAAAGAAGTAAGAAGAATTGGTGATGGAGACAAAATGGGCTGGCCTATGGCCTTCCAACATGCCAAAGACATTACGCATGTCAAGGCACCCTCATCAACCATTGTGCAGAAAATGTTTCATGTAAAAGTTTTCGTGGTATAAGCCACTACTATATGAAACGCAACGTGGTAAGGGAGACGAGGTTTTAAGTCAGTCATATCAAGCATGATCATGTCCATATTACAAGTCTCAGTGGATCCTAAAGCGGCTAACAAATCCTTTCTTTTGGAAGGGAAATTATGGAGGACATCCAAAGCAGACATCACACAAGGGGTTTGGGACAAATCCTCCACCACAGAGTAGTTCTAGGCGGTCCTTGCGTTCAGGTTGTGAGAATCTTTCTTGAATGCACCTTTTGGGATGCATGTCATTGTTTCACCCAATGTCTTCTCAATATGGAGAGGAAGAGGGGGAATCTTAGCTTCTTTACTCTTATCAGAGGAGCCAGGAATTCCGTAATCATGTGCTCTGGTTGATATGTATGCATCACCTTTCATCATATACACATTCGCGGATGAAGGATTAATCGAAGAGAAAGGAGGTCCTTCATTGCCCCCTTCCGAGCTCATCGAGGCTTGAGTTAAAATTTTCCCATGTTGGAATGGGTTCGTTAACACAACATTTTGTTGTTGTGCCAATAACGTTTGGGCCTCCACAAGACGAGGGCACTGATAAGTTGGGTGGTCTTCTGTGCACAAATTACAAGGATACTTCGACTTCTTCTTTTCAGTGTTTCCCCCGCCAGCATTATTGGTAGGTTTCTTATCCCCCTTACCCTTATTTCGTTGTTTCTTCTTCATGTCGGGCTACTAGTTGGCCTTCGGGTTTGTCGATTGTACACTATGTACATCTGACATTTCGTTAGGGGGAGCAGCCAGACCTGTGGTCTGGCTGGCCGCTGTCTATTGTATGGACAATTGTTGCAATTTTTTTGATAGTCGGTCAGCGGTCTTAGTTTGTGTTGAACCAACAATACCATTGGCATATGGTCCAACTCTCTGTCTAGTTTTGTCAAGAATTGACCTAGGTGCATCTGGCAAGAATTCATAAAGTAGGCCAGATTGCGAGTAAATCAGATCAAGTTGTTGAGCTCTCATTATCGCGTCTTCTTTAGAAAAGACTCCTGATGTCACTACATCTTTGGATAACTAGGGTACCAAAGACTTAAGGAACCACTCTACAAAAAATTAGGGTGGGACTGGTGCCTTTATCAAACTCTTCCGGCATCCCCATTCTCGGATGTGATCGGAGATATGGACCGCCTTTGTCTTCTCAAAGTTGGCTAGCAATTCGGTGCCAGCATCGTATCTCACAGGTAATTATAAATGGTTTAAGAAATCCATTGCCAACTGACCGAAGGAAGAGTATCTTGAGAGGTTGAGCTCAATGTACCATTTCGCAGCACTCCCAATAAGACTACAGTGAAACAAGCGCAACTGGACAAAGTCATCTTTCAATGAGTTAGACAAGCACCAGATATGAAAAGTAGTCACATGATCACTTGGATCTTCGTTAGGTTTGTCTTTGAACTTTGGAATGTCTGAAGGAAACTTGGTTGGTATAGGAGGCCAATGTAGATCATGATAGATGGGGTCATTCAACAACCTTGTCAAGTTAGGCAAATGCAAAGTTGCTAGGAACGATAGTTTGGGTTGTTGATTATGACCATGGAAAAAGGGACCTGGATTTTGACAGGCACGAGGTTGCCAGGAAAAGTTTGGCTATTGGCCAGGATTCTGGTAAAAACCTTGTCCAGGACTAGCGTATGGATTCTGCGCTTGTTGAGGCATCGTCAGCCGACTTCCATAGAAGGACAAAGGAGGTTGGGCTTTCATTGCAATACAATGATTTTGAGAGGGGATGCCCCCTGTCGACCCGACGGGCATAGGTGTTGAACCTTGTTCGGGGTTCCAATGACTTTGGAAAGGGTTGCCCCCTGTCGGCATCCATGACGAGGAAGCTGATCCTTGCCAAGGATTCCAAGGTCCTTGGGGGGAAGGGATTATTGGGTTTTCCCCTTGTGCAGGAATAATACCCTGCATAGGATTCAGTTGTCCATAAATGGGGTTTCCCCCGGTGGGGAAAGCAGCAGACGAGAAAGCATTGTTAGAAAATGCACCAAACAAAGAGAACACTGTCAAACCTATCGACTGACTATTACGAGGAAGTCCTTGAATACTCACTCCATACGAACCATATTTCATGCTTGGCCTGACGGATTGCTGGTGAGCACTACTGGGTGAAGGGAATGAACAAGGTATGTGACCCCCTCCATAAGAGAAAGCATTATAAGGAGCTGGAATTCCCCTCGTGGATCCTTATAGAGGAGTGTTTGAACTCTCTGCCCCTAGACTTAGAGTTGGTTGAGTGGAGTGAAAAAGGACAACATTTAGATCGAAGCCAGACATTCTGTATGTGAACAGAGGGCCTGTCACACTCTAAGACAATGAAGCAGTTATCACCGCCAAATATGGGAGCAGACCATTGCCTGAAGTAGAGACAATCGAGACCATAGTGGTCCGAACTGGCGATGGTTGGTTAGGAAGTGGAACACCCTCAGTTGTGTCATCCGTAGAGGGAATATGAGAATTCCCTGAAGAAGTTGCAGGATATGGTTCCATCTCTGCTTGGGATACTTCCAAACGCTCGTAAGGAAAGACCTATACGACAACGGGCGCCGAAAGATCTGTAACCAGAGGGTTGTTAGGACCAAGAGCTTGTGCTCCAAGGTCAGTGATGGTTGGTTCCTCCAGGATGATATTTTCTTCTCTTGAAGGTGGGTTGGACACAGTTACCTGTGTCCCAGTTTCTTCAAATGACCCTTGTTGGTCTAGCTTCTACCTTAGCAGTGGTGAGGGTGGTTCCAGATCAACCGGTGGTAGGCCAAGAAGCCTTCGTGACCAAAGGAGCTCCTGATCCTCCACTGTGTGAGAAGATCAAAGACACACTAAGGAATTTCTAACTGATTGAGAAACAAACACACTCTATCAAAAAATTCCTATGATATAAAACAGGCAGTCACTAACTAGTTGGAAGAACAATTACAACAAACAACACTAGAGAAACTTACCGGTGCAAGTGCAACTCGACTACGGAAGAACCCTCCGGGTATACTCTACAAAGTGTGGCCTGGTTCCTATCCTAGGTATCGTAGTATACCCCCGCAGTCACCTATGTAAGTCACTAGAATGATAGGCAACAAGGTTGCCAACTCGCGAACAGTTGCCAAGCATGTACAGTCGACAGTCGGGTGGACCGCAATGAGCAGGGTATCAAGCTTGAACCCCATCCAGAGTCTCAAGAGAAAGTGTTCTGGAAGAAAACTGAGGACCTTGAATGGATTTGAGACCCATGAAGCCCCGTGGCAAGTGATAACGACGGAATCCCGGGACAAGCCCCCTATATGCGTTCCCCACTACGCTTGGTCTGGTTTCAGAGGGGTTATCTCCACTACCTTTTCGCATGCAACCTCGTGTTTATCCCCTGTGTTAGAGGGGGGTCACGGACAAATTTCATGGTAACTGGACTTTGAACACTCTCTATCTCAAACTCTTATGTTTTTGTTTGGTAGCCTTGAAGAGTTTCCTCTTCAACCTAAATCAAGGCTCTAGTCCTAGACTTGTTGGTGTACCCTACAAAACATAAAGTCTAAAAGATTTTATTTAAACATTTATTTTAGTGGTTGTTTTTAAAGTCATAGGAAATGATAATGAAACCAATGATGTTTTGTAGCGATGAAAAGAAGAACATGCAAAGTTCTTAAAACAAAACTACTTCTTCAAAAATAATTTACCAACTTTTCAAAATTTCTTTCTAAGATCTTTTGACAGAAAACTTAAAACAGGCTTTCACTCAACTAAGAGCTACTTATTTTCCTAATTCAATCAGCCAAGAACTTATTAAAATGAACTTTTTCCTGATAATCTGTGCAAACACTTGACTACTTAACCAAACAAAGAAAATATCTACTTTTTTTTTATTGTGCCTCAAAAAATAAGAAAAACTAAAGATGGAAGCTTTCTCCTTTTCTGAAGAAAAAATGGTAAAAAATCCAACACAAGACAAGGCCAAGAAAAGTTTATGTCCAACCACTAACCATGGGGAGATACTGACAACCAAGAGAGAAGATTAGACTAACTCACTATCTCATCAAAAAACCTAACAAAGAAACAAAAGAAGACTTTGAATGAAAAATAAAGCCATAAGAGAGTCCAAACCTAGGCTAAGCTGCTAAGACAGAGACCACATTTAGACAAGAAAGACCCTGGGAAGTAAAAACTTGATAGGGACGAGGATGATTGCCTCCAAACAAGTTTCTAGACAGGTACGCGACTATCTCTTCAACAACTAGCATGCATGCGCGGGTTGTAGAAGGGAAGGGTGCATGTGCACGTGAGCAGGCCCACTGTAGGACACGTGTGCCTATGAAATCCTTCAAAAAAAAAAATAAGCAGCTAAGCTTCAACAGAGGATACTGGTATTGAACATGAGCACCCCTTAAAGATAAAAAAAAAAAACTTACTTTGACTCAAAGAGGCAAGAAAAATATACCAAAACAAAGCTAATCCTAAGGCTTTTACCTGACTATGGACTGTTCAATCAGAGACCTAGAAGGACCCAGAAGATCCCTGAGAAGGATCAATTATGTAGGGGAGAGGATGGTTGCCTCTTCCTGAGAAGGATTTCCTGGGTTCTCAGACACGCAACCAACACTTCATCAGCAAGCATACATACACGGGATGACTAAAGGCAGGGAACGTGCATGCGCGTGTTGTCCCACTACATGGCGCGTATGCCTCTTAAGACTCTCAAAAACAGAAAAGAAATAGTCTGGTAAGCAGAGCAGGGAAGACTGGTATTGAGAACCAGAACCCCTGAACACTCAGACTTCTTGCAGAAACTCAAAAAAGGCAGTAAAACCAATTTCAAAATACCCAATAAAAAATCCCCAAAGAACCCTAGAGACTCCCCAGTGGAGTCACCAATTCTAAAGTGAGTGGGAAATCTCGCTTACAGACTTAGCATTTAAGGGCTCTAATCATGCATGTAGAAAATGACCATTTAAAGGCCTCTACTTTTTCCTATTCTCCCAACACAAAACCCCACATTCATGCAATACAAAGGTGCAAACAAGATTAGGTAACTCTACCTTAAATCCTTCGTTTGATGTCGATCCCTTCGCTTTCACTTTCTCCTTGATTGCAAGCCTCCTCCCAAAGATGACCTGCATTCACACATGGACAAACAGAGAGTTGCAAACATGCATTTCATATACTAATTGTTGGGTTAGATGTCACAATATCATAAAATAAATACACAATTTGAACACATAATATGGTGGGATGAAAAAAGTAGTTTTTTTTTGTATTAATCTTCACAAGAGTAAACTTACAATATCTGGCTGACACTGCTCCTCGAACCTGGTCCTAGGCTCCTCTTAACAACGCACCAACTACTCAACCTCACAATACAATTGCAATAAATTGGGGCAAAGGGGGGATAAATTTGGGCAGAGTTCCTATGCTTTTCTTCTTCTCCTTTTTTAAATGGGACCCCTACCCCTTCTTTTATAGGTAGTTATCCGGTTGAATGACTGGCCATTGGCAGTCAAACGGTTTTAGCAATTTCTCAAAAATCTGTTTCTTGTCTGCAACTTTCCATTTTCCGTTCTTTTGTCAGTATACGCAGGCTGTAGAAGGCCTACATGCATATCGATGTATGCATACACGGGCTGTATAAGGCCAGGGTGTGTGTGGCTCAAAAAAGAGGGCTTTTTAGAAGAGCCTGGTTCAATAAATTGGCAAATAGTAGGGCCTGAGGCTAGGTATGCAAGATGGGTAAAAATTAGGCTTATAACAATTTGGTTCCAAACCACTCTTGGTCGCACCCGCGATCACGTAATTGGCATTCGGTCCTAACCCACGGTTATATGAAATGGTTTCCAAGAGAAAAGGGGCTAACGCCAATGCCGAGACTTCGTTGAAGCACGAAAGAAAAGGTCACAGGTATCATAAGACCTACACCAAATGATGAAAGGGTCCGTGTTTGACTAAGATGTGAGACTATCAAGGTCTCAAAGTCTCATATGAATTAGAGAACTGAAGAATTTTGACCAGAGGGTTGCACTGAGTCCTGAACTTTCCAAATTAGAAATCCTGGATGGAGAATCTGTCCATTAAGAAAAGAAAAAAAAATTACGCCCCACCGTGGGTGTGTTACAAATTTGTATCAGATCATGGTTACAACACTTGGTCTACTTGGGATCATGTACGAGTCGCGTAAGGAGATATTGTTATCTACATTTACTCCTTTAGGAGAAGGACTGTAGATTGAACCTGTGATTTTGTGAATTCTTGTTGAATTTCAGTAGAAGAATTTATTTATCCCTTTGTCAAAGTGATAACTACTCTTACCAGAGTAGGGATATGCTAGTTAACATTTATAATAAGACTTAAATGTGGATAGATGAAGGTGGCAGGGTTCTGTCAAGAGCAGTTGAAGCTCGAAGGACAGATGACCCGGTGTTCATAACACTACTTCTAAGCATGGGCAGTTGGAAATTTAGGCACTGATGATGGTAGATTATATAATGGTTAATACCTGTGTGGGCTTAAAGGAATCTAATAGGATCAGGTAGGATCCCTGGAAGTTATAGTTACCGCTCTATATTAAAATCGGAGTATATAACTCCTCATGACCAGAGAAAAGTGAGATGGGTAAAACCCTATGGACGTTGAGGCAATAAGGTTTTCTTGCTAGACGTTGTCACATATAGAGGAAACTGGCCCTGGTTGGGTATTGCCATGGGAGAAGGCAACATCAATACGAGATGTGACTGCGAGATTATTCCTGTAAGTGACTGAAATATCAAACTAAAGGACACTAATGATGAAATTAAACTATCAAGCAAATGCATGAGGTAAAAAGGTGCAAGAGATGCACCTACTTATACACAAATGTGTATACATGATCATAAGGATGATTCGAATATCCTTGGGAAAAATGATATAGAAGCCTGATATGTCCATGTGTGTGAATGACATGGAAAAAGTGCAAGCAATAAACTAGCAAGATTAATACTTATCTGTGTTTAATTATGCTTGAGTGCATAGGTTTAATGCATTGTGGAGATTCCTAATAAGAATCCTAATATTAATATCATTTAGGTATGAACGTTATTGAACGTGAAAGTGATGCACATGTATGATGTAAGAGTATAGCTATAGATACGATATGGTTTCCCTAATGAGTGAAATATAAATAAAAAATTGCTCTTGCCCAGAATAAATTAATACTATGGATGCATGGTTGACTCCATTCTGAAGAGTCATGAAAGTTATGTTCCAAATAATATCTTGAGGGGGAATGTATTCCCTTTCCTTAGGAAATACTAATATAATTAGATAAAAGGGTAAATGAACAAAGATGCTCTATTGTCATAATAAGAGGTAAATGATTATGCCTTTGAGAATCACATGAGAAGGATTGTGAACAATCCTGAGTTGACTGATCTTAAAGGTAGAGATGTAGGTGGTTTGTGAAACATACCTATGACCACTACATGCAGGTTTAGGATTATGAATGCGGTTAAGTACATCATGGATGTAAGTTAACAAAACCAGAATATGTATGGATACATAATTTGGGTACATGACAAAGATGCATGTTTATATTCCTTATGGAATATTTGGTAAATTGTTGAAGCTAACTCAAGGTTGAGGCCATCAAAAATAGTGATGGATATGCAATAAGGAAGTTGCATGTTGAAGGAGTTCCCCATGGAGGAACTATGTGAAGACTCTGTCGGAAAAACAAAGTCACAACCTTAATGACTTTTGAGAAATAAGTAGTGAGCCACAAACTTATATATATATATATATATATATATATATATATATATATATACCAGAATCCTGGATTACATTTTGAAAAACATCATATAAGGAATAGAAGACTAATAAATGAATATTGACCATTCTGATAACCGAATGGTAATGTGTAGGATGCACAGGTTCATGATCCATTATGAACAAAAAAAAATTCTATTAAAGCATACTGTTGTATTCCAAAAATGTTAGGGTGAGGCCTAACCAAGGCTGCTCAAGGAAAAGAGCAGGAATATCCCAACAGGGAGTAAGTTGTAAAAGAAGAGAAAAGACAGTGAGGACTTAGAAATAACTCAGCTGGGATGAAAAGTTCCAGGCAATGTAGAACGAATTTGAAGAAGAGTAGAGCCTGAATTATTTTCTTTTTGTGTATTATGTTTTTCCCTGGGATGAGAAAGCTAGTACGCTAATGAATGTGAATGTTTTGACACCATAGTGATGAGGATTGTATTACTGCAGAAACAATAGAGAAATGTCGGTATTGCACTCATGAAAACATTAAGGATAACGTGATGAAGTGCATACAGATATGCTAGGACATGTCTGAAAATGTTTTATTAATTTAAATGCTATGGTACTTACATTTTTAATTTACATGACGACTAATGTGTTTATGATGTATGTCATGTGTAGAAAGAAATAGATTGGAACTATTGAGAAAGACAATTGCCAATAATGAAAAACCTCAATTAGAGGATGACTATCAGAAGGTTCTTATTGAAATATTGTTGAAAGGACTTTAAAAGTCCCCATGGAACACTACTGATGGGATAATATCAGAGGGGGTGCTAACAACCAAAATAGGTATAAAAATGTTCATGCCTATGTGGCACAAGGTATGAAGGGATTGGGTAAGAATCCCTTCTGAAGTATTTTATGGTCTTACTGTTATGTATGGAATGTTGAAAGATAGTTGTATGCCTTGGATACCCAAGTAGGGTATGATTCAGGAAGGATAACCTGAATGATGGAGGTGTGAAACTCTACTAGTAAAGACTGATTGTAGTCCTCAGAATAATTCATGAACTGATATGTCATGAATACATGGACCAATCAAGGAACGATTGGAAACAAAAGTGCTCATAGATGGCACCCTGCATGGAATGCATTGAGGGAACGCATGTTGCATAAGATGGAAAACAATGGATTTTTCAGTAAGAAAGGAGGACCTTCCAATGTTTTTCTTACATTATGTAAGTGCTGAAGGAAAACTAATATGGGTGGCCATGAGTGTTGGCACCATGGTTATTAATGGAGGAAGAATTCTTAAAGGCATTCATGTGAAACTTTTGAGTTTCATGTGTACTGATTTGGGAATCATGATCATGCTGTAGTCGGAAGCATAGTCTCGCTGTAACAATGAATGAGAATGAATAAACCATATGGTGAAAAGATTGGCTAAGCTCCAATGCACCATGACAAAGTATTTGTCGTAAAGTGTGGGAAACTTAAAATCAATGCAAAGGTGCATTGGATATGAATGTGGCCACAAATGTTGGCACATTCATTAAGGTCAATTGATATAAGAATTACATTATGAAAAATTTGGTAGGCTGAAATGATGCATAGGTAAGGGATGATGTATCCTTTTGCTTTGTATCATTGAATAGATGAAAATGAATTGGACTGTTAGTATGCTTGATTTTGAAAAGGTAATGTGCATGAAAACTAACAATTTGTTTGGCTAAGGAATGTTGAAATTGTAGGAGGAAATGGTTCTTGGATATGGCAGTATTGTAAGCCCATAAGGAAGACCAATTTCCTACTAAGCCAAACTGCAAGGAATGGTATTTCATTTCTGAGAAAGTAAATTTGATTTTTAGTATCCACAATTATGAAATTTTTTGTGATGACGTTATAAAGGTGCAATAAAATGTATGTGCATGGAAACTAACAATATGTTTGGCTGATTGAAGTTGAAAGTGCAGGAAGAAAATGAGTCTTGAATATGGCAGCGTTGAAATCCATAAGGAATACCAATTGCCTATTGAGAGAAACCACTATGGGAAGAAAATTCCCATAATTATGAATCTGTTTCCTATGTGAAACAAATATGGAAACAAAATGTGGAATTTGGATATCTGTGGGTCACTGATTTACAATAAAATTTTGAATTTAAAATTTATGATGATGTCTCATGAATTTTTATATGCCTGTGATACGAGTGAGAAAGAGTGTAATCCGATCGCATGAAATAAAGACTGACTCGGGAGAAGGAGAGTAACCTTTGTCCCTATCTATGATTGAGTCGGTAGAAGGAGAGTAACCTTCATCCCTAACTTTAGCCGAGCCGAAAGGCCATCAAGATGTAAAAGAATGAAAAATGGCTACTGTTGGGCCATGAGAACCCCGTGGTAAGCCATGATCGCCTAGAATATATTGCGTTGAGGTAACAGAAGCCATAGGGATGCCTCGACAGAGAAATTCCAAGGGACGCCTTGACTGTAAGACTCGACAGAGTCTCTAGAATTATTTCTGTACGAGAAAACCTTGGGAAGTCAAGATGGATCACCCAAGGGATTGTATAATAGAGAAGGGGATGCATGAGCCTAGTCCTTGAGGATGAGTGACCACAAGGAAGAGGATACCACGATATTTCTTGTAAACTATTGGGATCATGCACACAATGGGTAGTTCTTCCTCTGCGAGAAAACCTTGGCAAGGCAAGATGGATCACCCGAGGGACTCTATAACAGAGAAGGGGATGCTTGAGCCTAGGCCTAGAGGGTGAGTGACCACAAGGAATATGAAACCTTGATAGTTCTTGTAAACTATTGACGAGGATCATGAACCCAATGGGTATGTCAAGGAAAAACAATGAGCCTGGATAACAAAACAACCATGTGGATACAAATCCACAAACTACGTAGATAATTATTGTGCTAAGATTATGAAATTTTCCTAGAAATTTATTTATGCAATTTTTTCACATAAGACTATGATTAACGTGTTTGTTGTCCAATAATTATTGAAAGAAGGTGACCAATATTAAAGTTCTGAAAAAAGGACCCGACTGAGGAAGAAGTATCAAGATTTTTTAGACAACTGAATGAGAAAGGCATGACAGGTGTTTTTGAGAAAGAACATTGAGGATAGTGTTCCTTTAAGGGGGAGGGAATTGTAACACCCATGTTTCCCCCAGCTTGTAATTAACCATAAAATAGGATTACCATGCTAAGGCATGTGGACAATGTAATCGTATTATTGTTTGAGTTGCAAATAACTGACTGTGGGGGTGAAGCCTTGAAAGTACTCGCCATGATATCACTCGAGGAAAGAATGTGAAAACTATAAGAGAGGGTTCATTATATCAAATAACCCCAAATTTCCCTTGATGGGGATAGTAAATCTATTTCGGATCCCAAGGAGAGAAACCAGCTAATGAAGAAAGTACCAGTGGTTGAATTATCAACCACTCCCATGAATGGGAGCATGGTCTAACTACAGAATGTCAACCCAAAGTACCACTGGTTATGACAGACCAAGTTGGCCCGAGTTCCCTTCTGACAGAAGGAACGGGATGGGTCGAGAACCATCCTAGGGAAAATATATAATAATAATAATAATTAAGGAGAATGCGCAGAGCTCTTCAGTGGAGGATGAACAGAAGGCCGCGAGCTTGATGTCGAGTGAGCATCTGATAATCCTCACCCAAGGTCATGACAGAGAAAGAAATATCTGAAAGATGTGGAGAACAGAACCCGACTGGAAGCTGAAATAGAGAAATAATCCTTGAGAACCGTGAGAGCTCCCTGGTGATATCATGGCTTGGCATGAGGGTGGCCATAGTGCTAAGAATGAATACCTCTAAGCCTATGGTTGGGTGGAAGGAAAAACACCCATAGTCAATTATTTTTCTACCACCTGTAATAGATAAGTAATCGCATATGTTGTGTATTTAAGTGGTACTGTGAATTAAAATTGGATATCCTATGAATGTTACAGGGATAGATATGTTTTATTAATGATTTCTACTGTATCTCGTCTTGGTGTCTGCTTGATTGTATAATTAGGCAAGTAGGAAATTATATGGATGGGATATGTTTTATACTCGTAAATGCTTGTGTCCTGCGGGGGCTTAAGCTGGAGCCACGAACTGTGAGTTCGTCGACCTTGGGCATAGTTTCATGTACACGTGTCGACCCTCCTAGTCGTTCTGAGTCCCTTGGAGGATGGAGTTTGTTAAATCTCAGGAGATATAGTACATGTATGCACAGGCTCTCTGTGAGGCAAGCAGAGACCGAGAACCACTTAAGTTCTAGAGATTAAGGAATGATCATAAGGGGTGCGCAAAAGAATTCTTCCAAGCGTTACATTCAAGAGAAAGAGCACAAAGATCTTAATCCTTTCAGTGACAACAAAGCTCAGGAAGAATAGTGAGTTTGAAGTATCTAAAGGGAAGGTTCCTTTGTTCGGAAGACGAACAAACGAGAATTGTTCGAGAAGAGCCAAGGTCTATTGTGACTATTGGATATAGGAAGGAGTGCAGGAGTCAACCCCTTGAGTCCTTCAGATCACTTTGCAAGTTCAACGAATTAAGAAAGTTCGTCGTAAGGGAAGTAAAAATCCATGAAGTCCCGAAGTTAATATGGACCTTAGATCTGAGGATACCCAAGAGCCATCCCAACCATCAGTTCTATGAGGTAATCAGTCCGGTGCTGACCAACTCTAGGGGATTTCAATCGAGGAGTGAGTCAACCTCCTGAAGTCCCAAATTTTCGAAGTCCATCCTATCCTTTGGTTCCAGGAGACACATGGCACCAGATCCTTTTCTTCGGAGGTTTAGTGCTCCGGAGGAAAATGGATTGTGTGAAGCGAAAAATATCGAAGGCTGAAGTGCCAGAGTTCATCCTGACCATTGATAGTAGGAGATGCATGTCTAGAGATCTGACACTCTAAAAGTATTACACTCCAAAGGTTTGTGTTGGTGAGCAAGTTTAGATTCTTGAAGCGTGAAGCCTCGAAGTGATTTGTAGCCATCAATTCGTGGGGGACACGGGTCAATAGATCATGAACTCTGGGTGAAATCCTTTCAGGAGAAGGTGAGTGTGGAAAGGTAGAAACTCCTGAACGCTGAAATACCGAAGTAAATCATGACTATCGATCGCTATAAGGGTGCGTGGAGACAGATCGTGAAGTCTTGGTGGAAGCACTCCGAGAGAACACAAAGAAGAAGAGTTTGAAATCGTCGAAGCCTAAACAGTTGAAGCAGTCGAGAACCATCGATCTACGGGAGGACACATGTCATCAGATCGAAGAATATGAGTAAAACCATTCTGGGAGAAACAAAGAGTGAGGAAATATGATATCTAAGATATCCAAAGGATGAATTCCCGAAGGAGATGAGGGTCGTTGATTTAGAGTGGACATGCGATAGGAATCCGCTTACTTCAAGGGGAAGTGAAGTCTGAGATTTGAGATCTCAGAAGTCCAGATACCTGAAGGATATCTCGATTGTTGATCAAGAAGGGAGCTGAAGGACCATTGATCTGGTTGAAAGGGCCAAAGTCCCGAAGTGAAAGCAAAACCATTGGATTGGGAGGATGCGTGGTAGACGATCTGCCATTTCGAAGAAATCACTTCAGAATAAATGAGAGTTTGAGACTTGAAAATCTCGAAGGTCGATCTCATGGAGAAGATCATAGCCGCACATCTAAAGGGACAGGTGTCAACAAATCTTCCATTTCAGACGATTTTCATATGAAGAAAAGTAAATATTTGAGAGTTGAAAACTCTGAAACCCGAATTGTGAAACAAATCATGTTCGTTGATTTGAAAGTGTCAAATATTATCCACAGGTTCAAAAGGGATATATCTAATCCATCAGTTAATAAGTATCATCAATATCATGAGATCAATGGTCACATCTCATTGCGGGGACAAAAGGTGTTCGAACTTTAAAGAGTTGAGGGTGGGCCGCAATCGATACCACGGTATTGACAAAAGGACACGTGGTGGCTTGTGGTGAATTGCGGGGCGAAAATAAGTTTGGTTCCAAACCACTCTTGTTTGCATACACAATCACGTAATTGGCATTCATTCATAACCTGTAGTCATATTCAATGGTCACCATGAGAAAACGGGATAACGCCAATGTCGAGACTTCGTTGAAGCACGAAGGAGAAAGTCACAGGAATCATAAGAACTGCACCAGAGGACGAAAGGGCATGTGTTTGATTAAGAGGTGAGATTATCAAGGTCTCAAAGTCTTTTTTGAATTAGAGAACTAGAGAATCCTGACCGAAGAGTCGGGCTGAGTCCCGGACTTTCCAAATTAGAAATCCTGGATGGAGAATTTGTCCATTAAGAAAAGAAAAAAAAATTATGCCCCACCATGGGTGTGTTACACAAGGATTCAACCAAATCTCATCCATTAGTACCCATGGTAAATACTCTCCTGTAGTCATCATTGAACCCCAAACAACAGGTACAATCGGGGGTAACTTCTCAAACTGTTGGTCAACCTCTCTCTATCCATCATCGCTCATGCAGTTGTTGATACTGTTAAGGTGATATCCTAGATCTATCCACTGCTACAAGGGAGAGGAATCTCCATGCTCTACTAAGTGTATCTCCTCTCTGTAATGCAATTCATCCACATGAATCCCACTGTACATCTCGACCTATCTCTGTGAACTATCACTCACCACTGTATGCTCATGCATACTCATGTAATCTCATGTATACTCCTGCAGCAGCATGGATCCTAGGTCTACTACTGGGTCAACCTCGTCATGAAGTTCAACCAACCCTGGGACATAAATGGAAGTGTCCTCATAACCGCCCCTGGATCTGGAGTTCCCGTGCATGTGTGAGTGCTCAACTGTCTCAAAGATCCTCGTGGAGGGTAGATCTTGTGACACATGGATATCCTCCTGTGTCTCCAGATCATATCCCTCCCTACTCATCAGTGATCCTGGGTACTCCTCATTCTCCTCCATCAACTGGTGCTCCTCTGCTAAACCACCTACATCCTCTAGCAATGTGGTTGAAGGATATATCTAACTCTCTAATAAGGTATATGAAGTGGATCTTTGACCAGTCTCCTCAAGGAGCTCCTCCAATTTGGACTCTGGTTCTTGAAATTTTGTCTGTGTTCCTTTGAAGAATCCTCGTGTGCTCAAAAACTCATGAGTGTGTTGGTCCACCTCCAACTCCTTCTCCCTCAAGGCCTTGTGATATATCTTGCCAACCTCCAGTAGGTAATCTCTATCCATCAACAACTATTGGTAGTCGGCCCTCATCATAGTCACTCTCTCCCTGAGAGTATGAAAGTCATCCATGGAAATTCCACTATTTGGAATATCGTGTGCCATCGATGCCCTCCAACAATGATCTGGCACCAATGCATTCATGTCACCAATTCATCTAGTGGATTCCATGCTCATGTCCTCACTGAATCTTAATTGTGTTTCTGAGTATCATGACTCTTGATCACAGTCCTTCTGAGGTGCTACCTCACGCCCCTCACTGCTAGTGTAAACCATGGAATCCCCAACAACACTCTCTTCAAAATATAGGGCATTGAACTACCCACTATCCATTGTTCTATTGGGTCCTCCTGTATGCCACTGCACACCATCCACAACTACTACCCCCATTCAAATCACATTGTCTCCTATATGGGCAGATGTATCATCTTGTGCACTCACCCTGCTACTATCATCTTTTTATGGATCCCATACAGATGTGTCTAGACATGAGGTATGGTCATCTTGACCAATAAGGAGTGCATCCTCATAACTGCAGGTCGGTCCTGGAAGTAAGTGTCCCATCAAACTACCAATCTCCATAACCTAATCAAATAATGGAGTCTCCAAAATAGGTGAATCACTCTCCTCATATTGATAGGTATGTGTAAGGTCCACTGTCTCCAAGTCATGTCTCTCCTCCTAGGTCTACAAATCCATATGCCCCTCGTGTACAATCCTCACACAAGGATGCTCCACCATATCATATATGCCACTGATACCCTCATGTTTTGTGGCTACATAAGTGTCTGAAAAGTTGACAAATGTGTCACGATCATCATAGAAATCTCATCGTGTCTAGGTGCTAACACGTGTGGATCTCTACTAGTGTCACCACTATGTTGAAGTGTAAGGTCATCAACACTATGTGATATGACTGATAAAGCACATGTGAGATCATCCTATCCATCCAACTGTCCATCCAATGTGCAAGGGTCACTATCCTCCCCAAGCATGCAAGATTCACTAGCCTCTACAAGTGTGCAAGAGTCACCAACATCATCGTACTGCTCCAAATAAGCATCTACCGCTACATCCTCATACACCTCCTCATCCTCACTATCATAGTGCACTCAATAATGTGTCTCTTACCTTTACCCCTACATCTATGATTTGGTTCCCAAGGAACTTTGTAGCTGTAGCAAAGTTGCCTGCTCCTAATGGGTGTTGGAATGCTCTGTTCTTCCTTCCATCTGCTAGTTGGTAGTGATTCTCTCTCTCCCATTTGTCTACATAGTGCTCCAATATGTTGTATGTCGGCTATCAACTCACATAGGGATAAATCCCATTCTTGTCTATCCATTTCTCCCTATGGAAGACCCCTCAAACTAGCAGGATTCTAAGCTCTGGATGCATGCACTAATCCCCACTGTCTAGGAGGATCAATGCTTTGATACCACTGTAATGTTCCCAAGCCAAGATGCCAGAAACATTGCGTTTTTCATGTGATTTTTAAATGTTTTCTGGTTTTGGCATTTCATCAAACACTTTACAAACTTAAGTCTCATGAGTTGCGCTAATGGTTATAGTGTGTGTTTGCAACAAGTAAACGATAGCAATGCAACAATGGAGTATATTAAACAAGATACAATATTAACAACATAAGTAATGACCATAAATACCTCATATCTGATTTATTAATAATAGATCTATGACCTCATACAAAATGGTGCAGATATGGAATAAATATATAAGAATAAAGTATATGACTGATAAATCCTCTGAGATACAAGGTAGATGAATATCCAGGCTTCCAAAAGCCTCTCCAAGCTGTGGACCAATAACCTAGATGATCCAATTCAATTCCTAGATATCATGTGATGTCCTCTCTCTGCATGTTGTGCCCCTCCTGGTTGTAGAAGACCAATGATTCGACCTCTATGAATATGGCCTCCAAACCCTCTAGGAGATATGCCAAATTGTAGATCAGGCCACTCAAAACCCCCTGGTAGAGTCTTAGGATGAATGATGGATATATGACCCCCCAGATGACTGAATCCCCTATCTGCAATGTGCCCTCCTGGCTATAGAAGACCAAGAATTTGACCTCTATGAAGATGGCCTCTAAATCCTCTAATAAATATGAAAAACTATATATCGGGCCACTAGAAACCCCTTGGTAAAGTCTCGGGCTAAATGATGAAGATATGACCCACCAAATGACTGAATCCTCAATCTACAGTGCGCCCTCCTTCTCTCCAACTTGTGCCAAGCTCCAAGAAATAATATGAGAGAAAAACCTCCTCCATAAAGGGATAGGAAAGGTTCCATAGGCCCTATAAAGAATACCCATAATTCATTTTCCTCAATATCCTTCTCCTCTTCCTAGATCATGCTAATCCCCTCAAGGTGGTGCACCCTCCTGTTGGAAATCCCCTGAAGTTGCACCCAAGATCTCTCTGAACCTGTAACTGATTTAGAAACCTATTGTAACTGAGTAGATCTGATGTAGAATGGTGAGGGAGGAATCTTTCACCTCCGTAAAAAATCTTGGATCTTTCACCATCGATTTGATCTCTAGGGTTTGTTAAGTCAAAACCCCCAAAACCCCTAAAACCCCCAAGTGCATGGGCTCACTAGAAATAAGCCAGATATCAAATGATAATCAACATAATGAGATAATAGAGGCACTTATCTCTCTTTTATCCTCCATTCTCACCTTGTCTCTCTAAGTGAATTTTACTTTATTTAATTATTAATTAATTAATTAAATCACTTTAATTAATTAATTAACCATTTTACCTCTAAAAAGTAGTTTATCCCTCCTGGTGGCTTCCCTAGCCACTGAAAGTCACTTATCATCATCCTATCCTGTAGGGATATTCCTCTCATTTCCAATGATCTATTCCACTAAGAGGTTCCTCCAAGTATTATGCCCAATGTGACCTCCTTACTGAATTTAATTAACAGATAGCCCAAAATAACTCAAAATCACGGAAATCGTCGGAATGCAACGTAACCAAATCCAAGATGTGTGGAATGGATCATGATCATGAAATAAGATGAGTGATGCAAGTGGGACCCAAAAAAACCCTTCAATATCTCTTCTACTCGCTATAACCTCCATCTGGCTACTCTGGTCATCATAATGCTATGTAATATAATGATGTCCCAAAGTGGGGACATTACAGGAGGGGTCGGGTGGGGTTATACTAACCCAAGGTAGTGTGGGGTGAAATGCATGGATGTCAGACATGTCACCCCAACCCTAACCATGGTTAGGTTTTTTGTCCCCTCCCCACTATGTTAACGTTCAGTGGGGCATAGGGGGACTAAAAATTTACATGGATCGTCGATCCCCACCAGTGCCCATCAAATAGTGACCGTTAGATCTAGTCAATGTGCAACTTCATGTGCCTAGAAGTATGGGTGCGGGATGGGGCCAACCCATACCCGTGACCCAATGATATTGCACCATGTCAACAACCTAGGATTTGTGGGCCCAAAATAAAACCATGTGCACACTTTTGGGGGAAAGGAAGGAGGATTTTTCTCATTGGATTAATCCAGGTCACATATTGACTATATATTTAATCTGAGACTCATGTGGAAATAAAGGTGGAGGATCCACTGTCGATCATGATAAGATCGATGATGATATTTCTCTAATAATTATGGTGAGCATATGAGATCCAAACATTTGATCATAGGTGAAATTGATGGTTATTATTCAATTTTGGGGCCCTAACTAGCGTAAAGTTTATTTTGGAGACCCCCCGCAAAAAAAAATTCCATGTGCTCGAAAGGAAATCCACGTGTCAACCTACTGTGGATTTTGGGACCCCTCTACCTTGATATTTGTGGTGAGAACTCATCTCCCCAAAATAAATCCCTTGTCCATAGCCGCGGTTCCTATGGAGCTTAAAATCAAGGGGTTAGTGTCGAGGCTTGAGTGCTCAAGTGTTAACATCAAACCATGTGAAAGAAAAGTAGCTTAACACCATAACAAAGGAATACGAGGTAAGAAGTTGAAGGGATAGAGCCAAGTGTGCAAGGGAGCTGACACAACATCCTTCCAGGGGTGTTCAGTGGACTCGAGTGCTGCTTCAACATCCCTGTCAGCATAAGGTGGCTAAAAATTGGTAGAAATCAATAGAAATTTCCAGAAAATTTCAGTGTTTTTTGGGTCATCTTTTTGCAAGGCATTTTGAGGCCCTAAACAGTTTTTTTAGCTACTCAGAAAACAAAAAAATAGAGTGCACCAAGGTACACTCTATTTCTACAGATGAAATGAAATAGATCGGATACATATTTCTAATGGTGTAAACCGTTCGTCAAACGAAGATTTTATGAGGAAGTTACAGGCCAAACTGTGAGGGGTAAATTTTAAGACCCAATAAACTCCAGAGGGTCATAACTTCTTGCTCCAGAATCGGATTGGGGCATAATCGAATCCTATGGAAATATATTGAGCCATAGAATACATCCATAGAGATAAATTAAAATTTTGGGCAGAAAAAAATGTATAGGATGGCATAAGAGGTACCAATAACATTCAAGGCCAAAAATATTAATTGGCCTGAAACTTTAGCAAGTCGTATCTAGTAGCCTGGAGCTTGGATGAAGGTGAAAACTGGCTAGAGTGTCCAGAATATGTTTATGAAGGTTCCCAGTTGGGTTCCTTCCAAAACTCCAAAGGAGAAGGTGAAAAAATTCTTAAGCACAATTAAAAATTACCCCTCACTGAAGGAGTTTTGGGGTAGTAATCAAATGAATATAACTTTCTGCTCAAACCCCATAATTGAGAAAGAAAGGAGTCATTGGAAAGGTATTGGGTTGAGGAGTCCATGTAAACACTAAAAATTGTGAGATGAGAAATAGAATTTGCAGGAAGTCAAAATGAAGAATTCTGGTAACCATAAAGGGGAAAGATTGTACATATGTTACGAAAATTATATGCTTTCTTTAACCAGAATTTTTATAATTGTTATCTTATATAATAAAGATGTTGTAAGAAGAGATAAGAGTGATGATAAAACATAACAAATTGTCTCTATCAAATTGGTATTTTCAGGTATGAGGAACATGGCAGGGTGAGTTCTTCAAAATATGGAATGATTGCTTGAGGAAGCTACTAGCTGAAGATTTGTATACTTAGTGAGTAATATATAAGACTATCAATGGAACTATGATTTGGAAAAGACTTCAATATGAAAAATATGCATACCAATTGGGGAAGATGAGTAAGAAAGAGATCATCCATGTTTCATGATAAATCAACAGTAATGGGTATGCATGAAGCTGAGACCATGGAAATGTGGAGAGATGGTTTTCATAACAGGTGAGAAGGTTGAAATTTGGTTAAATATGAACATAGGTACTCAAGGAAAGAGTGTTATGACAAGGGTGCCTCACAAGATGATCAAAGACTAATGTTGGATCATATTAATGTATTATTCTAGGTGCAACCATGAAGGCTTGGGGATCCACTACAAAAAAATATCCACTCATGTTAATAAAAATGCTCAGTGGAATTTGGGGGTAAGAGTAGACAATTAGTTGATGAAGTAATTAAGGACCATTCACTTTGGAGGATATATAGGTATAGAAAAATAAGTACTTTATGGGAATAATTGTTCAAAAAGGAATTGTAAGTTCAGGTTCTAGTGTTTTGATAAAAAGGACTTGGTGTATACATGGATATAAGGGAAACACCTCCAAGGATTAGTCGTGTAGTTGTGGGGGTAGAACCTCCATTATTGTCATCAAAGTAGTGCAGTGGAAGCATGGTGTGAATGTTACAACTTTAGGGGTGAAGTAATGAAAAACATGTATGCTAAAAGTGTCAACATATGTACAAATCAATACACTATGTGTAGATTGGTTATGGAGGTATGTAACCATAAATATTAGAGCATTAGTTTTGGGGAAGAAATTACATAAATCTCAGAGCATTCCAAAATTGGATAAATTTCAAGAGTAACTGAAAGATAGTGGAAAAGGGTACCACTGGGGGAATTCCAAGTTATTTGAGTTTATTGTAGCACTCGATAACTGTGAAAAAAATGAAGAGGCATATTAAGTATATTCCAAATATGTTGATTGCTTTGCCAAGGTACAATGGGATGAAAATTAAAAGAGAATCGAGCATGGAGGTGATTTAGCTAGAGGGATATTAATGATGAATCATGAAGAAGACAACAATTTTATGCTTGGTATAGAATGAAAAATAGATGGTACCTGAAAAGCATCCATATCAAGTGGAAAAGATCCATGGGAGACATTCCAGGGGATGGATGTATCACTAGAATTTATGATAGAAATTAAAATAAGTGTTAATTACTTCCAATTAATTCTATGCAGCTAGAGAAGAAGACATGTGTGCACCATTATGGCATGCTGGAAGTTGACTATGCATGTCAAGTTGAAACAAAATGGTCAAGAAAGGAGAAAGTAATGGTTCAAGAAACCATAAGAACGGATGTGTTTAGTCAAGGAAAGGATGAATCAGTTTAGTCTAGTAAGGAAATTAGTGTTGAATATCCAAAGTTAATCAGAGCGCATCACTGGTATGTAATTTGATCATGTGGGTGTTTGGTCAAAGGGATCCAGGAATTGAGGAATGTTGAAGTTTAATATCAACATGGTATTTGGCTAGAAATGAAAAAGTAGTCAAGAGTAAATTGGGCTGGAAAAGTACCTAGGACAAAACCAATCATGTACAATGATTTCAGCAAGAGTAAAAAAAAAGGATACAAAAGCTCAATAAGACTTGAGATTGTTGGGTATGTGTTATAATCTTTGCATGTGTGTGTGTGGGTGCGTCAGATTCAACAACTGCGTCAGAAAATCCCTCTAGTAGTGTTCGTTGTGTCCTGTGCGCCAGATGCTTCCTAGGGGGGTCCCAGGGGGGGCTAGGTAGGCCCCCCCCTGGTTATGTGCAGCGTTCAGGAAAGCGCCCCGAAATTATTATTTTTTGGGCGGTCTTTGCTATTTTTAGTGGTTTTCTAAATTAATCCCAGATTAAGGGATTAGGGTTTTGGTATCTACAAAATACCTAAAAACATTGTATATATTGTCTGGTGAATGGTGAAATTCGATAATAATGAATATAAGAAAGGTTTTCCCCAGTTGAGGGTTTCTGGTATAAATCACTGTGTACTATGTGTATGAGCCATTGATTAAATTATTTTTTCCTTAAGAATCTATATGCATTGCTTTACTTCACAAGTTTAAAACTTACATGTGGTATCAGAGATCTTTTTTGGTTTCAGAGGGACGCCTTTGTCGCTGAGGGTTTGGCTCGGTCTTGATAGATTAAGTTTATCTTGGGTCTGTGATAAACCTGGGTTTAGTGGGAGCTTTTGCAGTGGTGATTCGAGTGTAGAAAGATGAATGGAGAGCTCTTCTAGAATCGAGATAGATAAGTTCAATGGTAAAAAATTTGAGCTATGGAAGCTCAATATGGAGGACCTTCTTGTAGACAAAGAACAATGGATCGTTGTGGATACTAGTACACAGCCTACTGGTACACCGTCTACTAGCACACAGGTTATTGGTACACAACCTACTAGTACACCACCTACTGGTATGTCGAAGGAATATTGGGAGAAGTTGGACATAAGAGCAAGGAGTACTATTCGACTCTTTCTGGTAGATTCGATGTTGTTGAATGTCCTGGGAGAATCTATAGCCAAGGAACTATGGGATAAGTTGGGGAATTTGTATCAATCAAAGTCCCTGGTAAATAAATTGTTTCTTCGAAAGAAGTTGTATCATCTTAGCATGGAATATGGAGATTCTATGACAGAACATCTAATTTCCTTTAATACTATGGTAAGTCAACTTGTCTCTGTTAATATTATGATTGCAGAAGAAGATAAGTGTATTACTTTGTTATGTTCTTTTCCAGACTCTTGGGATAATCTGGTTGTAGGAATTGGTAGTACCACTCAATCTACATTGAAGTATAAGGATGTAGTTTCATCCTTGTTATTTGAAGAGATGACATGGAAAAGCATGGATAGTCATAGCACAAATGATTTATTTGTAAGAGGTCATACCCAAGACAGGAATCCTGGTAAGCCTTCGGGGGGGAGATCTAAGTCTCCAGGAAAATCTTTGAGGAAATGATGGAAGTGTGGTAAAACAGGGCATTATAAGAAATATTGCAAGTCTAAGAAGGTTGAAAAACCAAAGGGATCCGATAGTACCTCTTCCATAGAGGTGAAAACCTCCACTGAATAAGGAGGTGATGTTTACTTGGCATCTATAGGTATACATGCAGACCATGATGTATGGTTTATCGACTCATGTGAGTCATACCATATGACTCCTCATAGGGAGTGGTTCTTTGAATATGAAAAATATGATGGTAGTGATGTATTCCTAGGAAATGACTCGATAGACAAAATCATGGGACATGGAAGGGTTAAGTTATTGCTAAAATATGGAAGGATTAGAACTCTCCCTGGGGTTCCAAAAATTTTCAGGAGCCTAATATCTGTAAGCAAGTTGGATGATGCAAGAGTGGATACTATATTTGGAAAGAACACTTGCAAGATGGTACAATGAGCAATGGTGTTGATGAGGGGAATTCAGTGTGGAAATCTGTACAAGTTGTTGGGAAGCACTTATACTAATGGGTGTAACAATTATGTTGTCCCTGAGCATAGAAATGAAGGAGACAAGACCAATATTGTCCCAGAAAAGAAGACCATGTTGTGGCATCAAACACTGGGGCATATTGTAGAAAAGGGCCTTTGAACACTACACGGTAAAGGTATGGTTGAAGGTATGTCTAATTTCACTTTGGATTTTGATTTCTGTGAACATTTCATATATGGTAAACAAAATCGAGTAAGATTACCATCTGGTGCTACAAGAGAAAAGGGGATCTTAGAGTTGATACACAGTGATGTGTTTGGACATGTTCCTGTTCCATCCCTAGGTAAATCTGTGTATTATGTTTCATTCATAGATGATTTCTCAAGGAACACATGGATTTATTTTCTTAGAAAGAAATCTGAGGTATTTGATAAATTTAAAGAGTTTAAGGCTCTGGTAGAAAATCAGACAGAGAAGAAAATAAAGGTATTGAGAACAGATAATGGTGGAGAATTCTATGAAAATGAATTCGAAGAATTTTGTAAGAAGTGTGGTATATCAAGGAAGAAGACTACTCCATACACTCCTCAACTTAATGGAGTTGCAGAAAGGATGAACAAGACACTTATGGAAAAATCAAGGAGCATGCTTAGCGGTGCCGAGTTAGGACATGAATTCTAGGCAGAGGTAGTGGGTACAACATGTTACTTGGTCAATCGATCACCTTCATCAACGTTGGATGATAAAACTCCACACGAGGTATGGTCTGGAAATACACCCTCTCTTCAACATCTTAGAGTGTTTGGTTGCGATGCTTATGTACATGTTCCAAAGGAAAATAGGAGTAAGCTGGATAAGAAGGATGAAAAGTGTATCTTTATTGGTTATAAAGATGGTGTGAAAGGTTATAAGATTTGGAACCCATAAACCAAAAAGACTATTTACAGTTGAGATGTTGTTTTCAGAGAGGTAAAATATGTGTCCAAATAAGAATTCCTACCAACGGAAAACGAACCTCAGAAAATAGATCTTGAGTTGGACGATGCAAAATCCGAATCATATGAAGAAGAGGAAGCAAAAGAAGAAGAAGAACCTCATACCCTAGTATTGAGGAGATCAGTGAGAGATAGAAGGAAACCAGAAAGGTATAGTCCACCTGATTTCCGTTCCAATTTTTCTTTATCTATTACTAATGATGATCCCAGAACTGTCAGGGAAGCAGTGAATTCAGAGGATAGTAAACTCTAGAAGAAGGCCATGGTTGAAGAAATGGATTCCTTGGATAAGAATGAGGCATGGGATATAGTTGAGTTGCCAACCGGAAGAAAATCTGTTGGTAGAAAATGGTTGTTTAAGAAGAATTTTAATGCACAAGGTAAAGTGGATAAATAAAAAGCTCAGTTAGTAGCAAAATGTTATTCCCAGGTAGAGGGAATTGACTTTGGTGAGATTTTTTCTCATGTTGCTAAGTTAACTTCTATTAGATTTATTTTATCTATTGTTGTTGCTTTTTATCTTGAAGTGGAATAGATGGATGTGAAGACAACATTCCTACATGGGGATCTGGAAGAAGAAATCTACATGAAGCATCCAAAAGGCTTTATGTGAAGGGAAAGAAAGAGCTGGTATGTAAGCTAAAGAAGTCACTATATGGTCTGAAGCAATCATCTAGGATGTGGTACCAAAAGTTTGACACATACATCCTTGGATTGGGATTTGTGAGAAGCAAGGTTGATCACTATGTATATTCCAAGCAGGTTGGTAATCACTTCATTTATGTAGTGTTGTATGTTGATGACATGTTGTTGGTAGGAAATAACATGTATGTTATCAAGGAGGTGAAATCACAGATATCCTCCAAATTTGACATGAAGGATCTCGGTGCTGCTAACTTCATTATGGGAATGGAGATTAAAAGAGATCGTGAAAACAGGAAACTCTGGTCGAATCAGAGAAAAAATATTGAGACGATATTGCAGAGGTTTAATATGCATGGAAGTAAGCCGGTCAAGGTTCCTATTCCTATAGGTAAAACGTTATCTGCAGATCAGTGTCCCAAGACATAGGAAGAAGAAGAGGACATGTCCCATGTTCCATATGCCAGTGCAGTTGGTAGTTTGATGTATGGAATGGTCTATACTAGACCAGACATTGCACATGCAGTGCGAGTTTTGAGCAGGTATATGTCAAAACCAGGGAAGGAGCATTGGACAATGGTAAAGACGGTCTTCGGGTATTTTCATGGCACTACCAATTATGGATTGTGCTACCAAGGAAGACCAAGATTGAACAAAGTGGTGGACATACATGGATTTGTTGATGCAGACTCAGCTGGACATCTGGATCACAGAATATCTACAAGTGGGTATGTGTTTAACCTATTTGGAGGAGAAATCAGTTGGATGAGCAAAAGACAAGATGTAGTGGCACTCTCAACTACAGAAGTTGAATACATCGCAGCCACTCATGCAAGCAAGGAAGCAGTATGGTTACAGAGATTGTGTTCAGGTATTGGGTTGGTACAAAAAGTAGTGATATTAGATTATGACAGTCAAAGTGCAATCTTCCTGGCAAAGAACCCAACTTATCATTCGAAGACAAAGCATATTGATGTTCAGTATCACTTTGTGAGAGACATGGTTGAGGAAAAGAAGGTGTTGTTGGAAAAGGTCGACACTTTGAAGAATGTTGCAGATTCATTGACAAAGTTTGTGAGCACATAAAAGTTCTCTTGGTTTAGAGTAACAATGGGAATTGTTTCCCTAGATTGTTGACTATATAATCCTATGGACCCCTGGATGCAAAGAAAAAAACAAGTGGGAGAATGTTGGGTATGTGTTATATTCTTTGCATGTGTATGTGTGTGTGGGCACGTCATATTCGAATACTGCATCTGAAGATCCCTATAGTAGTGTTCATTGTGTCATGTGTGCCAGGTTCTTCCTAGGGGGGTCCTAGGGGGGACTAGGTATGCCCCCCTCTGGTTATGTGCAATGTTCAGGGCCGCACCCTGATTTTTTTTTTTTGGGCAGGTTTTGCTATTAGCGGATTTTTTTATTTTTAGCAGTTTTCTAAATTAATCCCGGATTAAGGGATTAGGGTTTTGGTATCTACTAAATACCTAAAAACGTTGTATATATTGTATGGTGAATGGTGAAATTCAATAATAATGAATATAAGAAAGGTTTTCTCTGGTTGAGGGTTTCTGGTATAAATCTCTGTGTACTATGTGTATGAGCCATTGAATAAATTATGTTTTTCTTAAGAATCTATATGCATTGCTTTACTTCACAGGTTTAAAACTTACAGAGATAGCCAATAAAAACAAGGAAAAGTGGTACAGGGAGAAAGAGGTTGTTGCAATTACTGTAGAAACGATTATGTTATGGCTTGTTGAACAACCATACATAGCATATGAAAATGGAATGCATATGCATTTAGGAGCATGCTAGTGATGCCATATTAGTGCATATAGATATGTTGTAACGAATAAAGATTTGTTAATATCTATATAACATGATGATGACTAGAAGTAGTCTATTGTTATATATACGATTATAAAAGTTTTCAATGATGGTTTTTGTGCCAGGAAAGAAATAATTATTGCATGGATGCAATTGTTGTTGATAAGGTTGCTACATATGGAAGGCATCCATAGGAAGGAATCTCCTACTAATAACAACTATCCATGTAGCATTAAATTTATTTAATGGAAGCTATGCAAGTATGATTTTTATGTATTTATATTACACATTTGCTAAAGGAGAATTTAGGTAAGAATTTCCTCAATCAGAGTTTATTCTATAAAAGTACATTATTGCATAATTTTAATGCATTAATGGAAATAAGATATCACTAAGTGTGGTAAAGGATGGAGGCTTGTACCAATAATAAAATATGCTTGGATTTTGAATGCAAACATTCGATGTAATAGCATATTATGGATTTGGTGTTTATGAGCTAATAACCAAAGCAATAAAGGGTATGACCCTATTATAGGAATGGATTCTAGTAAATCTAGTCATGTATGGGCCATGACATGGTTGGTTATGGAAAGGCTATGTCATCATATGTCATCATATTCCTTAGATGTGATGCTATAACTATCCACTTTGTCGTCATTAGCCACTCCATTTTTCATGTCGTAAATTGTTTGATGGTCCCTACCATCCATGGGAACCCTAATTAGCACCTAGATTGACATTCATTTCCCATGTTATGATTTCCCATAGGCCCCAGAACCCCCTTGCAGTCTCTCCATCATTTGACATTGAGAGTATTTTTGCTCTCTTCATCTATATTCTGGCCATTTCCCATGGGGTATCCCAAAATTTTTATGGTTCTTTACGGTCGCTTATGCATTTGTTTCTTGTGTCATGCATCTCGTCATTGTTTTGTTGTTTGCTCAGATCCCACTTACAACTATTGCAGTAGCCTTTGAACATCTTCCTCTTGCATTATTTGGGCTTCGTTTTGCATCTACCTACCCATGGACAGAATAGTTGCTAAGAGTGAATCTCACTTTCATGTAATCATTTGCATTCATTTTACTTAGGTGGGTTCCATGTGCTTGGAACATATGATAATTTTGTTAAGACACTCATTATCTCTCGAAAATTACACTTTTATCTCTTTTTCAGACTCGTTAAAAGACATGAAAAAGACACTACCGAGTACACTTTTAACTCTTTTTTGGACCCGTTAAAAGACACGAAAACGAAACTTTCAAGTATAGTTTTAACTCTTTTTGGGATAATAAAATCCAAACAAAAAATACAATATCAAGCATACTTTTATCTCTCTTTTGCATTGGTTAAACCATGAAGGAGACACCAAAAACCAAAAAAAAAAGAAAAAAAAAGTGGGGGATTTTTACCATTGATCTATCTCAAAATGGAAACATCAGCCGAGTCTCCCTTGAACATGGAAATTGCTTGAGTCATCATCTTAAATTTGAGTTTTAGCTTGCCTAGAAGTTGTCCTAATATGAGTCACAGATACTCCTCAGGATGGTTACTCTTCTAGTCATCATGGTGATTTTTTCAATGCCTCATACATTGGTGTACTATATTCAACTACCTCTCGAGTCTTGCTTCCAAGTCACGATTGTGTTGTGCTATATTTTCAAGGGAATTTCAAGCCTAATTTGTCCATCTATTGTTTTGTTGACTTTCTGAGTTAGCCATCCCTCTGTCAGTTGTACTTGGTGATTCTATCTCTTCACATAATCTCTCAGTGTATGTTTCATGTCGATTGATTGGGGATAAAATAAGGCCCTTCTTGAATGGATATCCTCCTATCGACTTCAACACATTATTTAGGAGAGGGATCTAGAAACCAACTAGTACCTTGGATCTTACATTACTCAATGATAGGCCTCCTCAAGATCAAAATTAGGTTTACCTCATTGACCCCTAATCGATTGGTTCTATGAGTGTTTGACATCAAATCCTCTATTCACACTCACTAGATTGTACTAGGTACCTTGGGGTCCATATTCCTCAGCGGTGGGTCCCATCGCATCTGTAACAATATACATCAATGACAAAAAATTAGATGGTTTCTACCATGCTCGACATCAACTCATCAATTCTCATGTTGTAGAATCGTACCATCTGGGTTTGGGATGAATACCTTAGGTTTGAGGCCATATCCTTCATTTACAACACCCCTCCCAAGTTGTGATGGAGTATATCACTTGTATATGAGTACTTTGAACACTTCGGGGCCACTCCCCTTAGTTCTCATTGTCTTCTTAATGTATATGTTGTAACATATATCCACATTGTATTTGATCATGGCCATGATCTTATCAATGACATGGATCCAACATGTATTCTTCCGCGGCCATGGCCTTGCACTTCAAGTCATGAATCAACATCATATTATTTTGGCGGCCATGCTCTTACACTCTTTAGAGTCTGAGTATGTCTACCTTGGGGTTGGTCTATATATGCCTTTATCCTTGGTTTTTGATTATAGGTAATCTTTGACCTCCATACCTATTTTCTCTCTCCTCATGTTGTCTCGCATGGATACTATTTTATTGTAATTTGTTTCAACCATCATTTTCTTTCCTGACCTCACACATCAGGGAGAATCTATTATAGACTTAATTTCCACTCTACAGGGCCAGAGAGGAACACAACAGAAGATGAAATCAAAGACATAACCCTAGATCAAGATTCAAATAATTTTTTAGGGGTGTCTATTGAAATCCTTACTCCAACGCCTAGATATCTTCTTATCCATTGTTTTCCTTTTTGCAAATCAAATTAACATCTCACAAAACAACATACAATGTTGGAATATTCAACTCAAATAAAGATAACAAAAGAAATACTAGGAACCCAAAATACTAACCATAATACACAAAGATATTATGTTCATCAACTAATATTTTCATTCAAATAACTTCAAATCTTACAAGGGATCCCATACCCGTGATAATGGCCCATAGAGAAATATAGAAAACCTCAAACAATACCTGCAAACCCTAGCAATGTATTGTGTTGTTGTATGACCTTGTACTTTCATGCTTCCCGATATGTATGTGACTTTCCTTAAGTAAATCGACATATACATGCCTATCTCCACTGAGACCTGCGTACATGCACTCAAAGACTATATGGAACTTTGTATGGCGTGACCGTACTATTGTAGTTTCAATGAGTTGAAACCCAATTATGACTAATATTTTTCTTTCTTCACCCTTACTCGATCTCTAGATGGAAATCCTTCTCCACCTATCCAAGATCTCCTTGAATCATAGTCCTTTGTGATCCAATCCTCTGAGAAAAAGTACTTCTTTGTTCTCAATAATATCAATTAAGTGTCTTTCTCCTTAACCCTATCCTTTCTTTTAGAAGACTGAGTTATGACCTAACCCTAATCTCCAAAGTGATTGACAATTGAGATTACTTCTCACCTCACTTGAGATCAATGGATATTATTTAATTCACTAATGCTAATTAAATAATTTCTTTAAATAAATCTCAAATCACTAATAAAAGAACTTTACTTTAATAATTCCCTTAATTAAAGTAAAGTCTCAAGGAATAATTCTTTGGAAAACTTCCACGTGTCTAGAACCTTAGACCTTTGCAAAATTACCTATTCGATTCTACCAACATCAACACTCCCTTTGAGTGAGGAAGGTACTTGAGATCCACCTGGAACTGGTTCTCCCTCCAACCCTGACACAATGTTACACACATCATCCTTCTCACTGACATCCCTCCAACCCTTCTAGTCAATTGCTCTATGAATACTAGAAATCACAGAATTAATGACTCTACATATAAATCCCATAGAGTTTGGAAACTTCAAAAAAGTCATGATCTCTCTCAATGCTCTCCTAGGATACTCCTCCTAAGATCCATCAATTTCATATCGTACCAAATCAGTCTCCTGAAAGAACTAGAAGGGGATAACTCCCTCTTCCCATATGAAGTTTGAATCCCCACACTGAAAGTCTATGAACTTTTATCTTCCTTCGGTTGCTCACCCTTTGTAGCCTCTTGCTCCTTGTCCTCTGTCACTGAAATCAATCCATGATCCAATATCCCTTTGGATCCTCTTACAAGATTTCCCTGCAACCTATATAACCTACCCTATCTGACACCAATGCTCACTATTGTTTTAGGGATAGCTCCCTCTGAATGCATAAAAACTTGTATGTTCTGGAACAATATTGCATAACCGTTGTCCTCCATAACTGAGACTGAGAGAAAATCCATCCTCAACTCCAGGACATTCAACACATCTTCCACCTCTATAAAATCTCTTGATTCTAGATAGAAACTCACTATCCCAAATCGCTCTACACTACACTTGGCATGCATGTCAAGCTCTAGATGTAGATCTAAGTTAGTTTCTAACCATCTAGTGAATAAATCATATGTCCCCTTCATATGACGGGAAGCCCCACTATCCAAGTACCAAGCGCTCCTTGAGTTGGTGTTGGTAGAGAGGTAGGAGATAATTGAGAATTCGTTCTCAAACGTTGTTGCAAACTCATGTAGTTGTGTCTCTACTCATGTTTTTTTCTATGTCTTTCCTCTCCCCTTCTTCTCTATACACTATAATACATAGTTCCCATGCTTGTGGCATGCAAAGAACTTGAATTTAATAAAGTCCTTCTTACCTGGATATGAGGTTAACTTTGCACATGCTATTACCCTTGAAACCCTTTCCTTTCCCCTTTATTGTCTTACTGAGAAGAGCTAGGTTCTCCTCCTCTTCATATCCCTGCTTTCTTGCTTTAGACTCCTCACAAATCTTTTCCTAGATGTGATCATCCCAAAACCTCTGCCAATATGGGAGATGTTCTTGAGTGCATGCTCCCTTGTAAAATGGTTCCCAAGACTTGGGAAAACCATTCAATTCCACATTCATGAGCTTTGCATCATTTGTTTTCTCTCCTATGGATGCAAGTTAGTCACTTACCTATTTGAACATCATGAAATTGTTGGTAACATTTCCATAACTAGACATCTTCTCTGATCTAAGTTTATTTCTTAAAACCATCTTCCTATTCATGTTAGTTCTCTGGAATAAATCTACCAATGCATAAAACATATCTTTCGCTTTCTTATTCTCATATAGATGAGGGATTAGATGATCCTTCACAAAATCCAATATAACCCTCTCAGCTTCGATATTCTTCTTCTTGTGAGATACCAAAGCTATTGAATATGTCGATGGGGCAACTAATTTGTCCACTAACTCCCAAAGTTCATACTCTTTTAATTCCAAAGTCACTCTTGTTTTCCAAGATAGGAAGTTAGACGATCAATACAATCTGTATTCAACTCTCAGACTTACTAATGCCATCCTTTAGACGTAATAAACTACCTTGGAAATAACCTGCTACTGAAGTTGCCTCTGTACTGACCTATACAAACTCATATGTTACTGTCACTACTAAAACCCATGTATGTACATGCCCATGATTATTGCAGCCCACATATGTACATGCCTATGTTTAATGCAGCCCATGTATATGTGATTGTCTCCAAAGAAACATATGTATGTACACGACTGTTCCTTCTGCAACCTTGTTACAACTCCATATGACTGCAAAGCCCTAGTCATGTCCTAGTAATCTTGTTTCCCTAAAATCCAACCGTTGATTTCTACTTTTTGGTTATGTATCTATTAATATCTCCTGCAGATATGTTATCCCCTTCTATGGATATGAGATATGGATTCCTCTTAGAACAACTTCTCTAATACCATGTTGAAATTCTTACCCTAACACCTAGGTATCTTGGAATATTCAACTCAAATAAAGATAGCGGAAGCAATAATGGAAACCAAAAATATCAAGCACAATACAAAATGATATTATGTCTATCAACTAAGATTATAATTCAAATAAATTCAAATCTTACAACTGATCCCTTACCTGGGATAAAAGTCCACAGAGAAATATAGAAAAAATCAGATAGTACCTACAAACCCTATAAATCTACTGCATTGTTGTATGACCTTGTACTTTCATGCTTCCTCATATGTATGTGACTTTCCTTAAGAAAACCCATGTATATGCGCCCATCTCCACTAAGACCCTCGTACACATACTCAAAGACTGTAAGAAACTCCCTACAATGTGACCCTATTGTTGCAACTTTAATTAGTCGAAACCCACTTGCAACTACCCATGTTATGTCTTCTCCCTAACTTGATCTCTAGATGGAAGTCCTTCTCCACCTATCCAATATCTCATTGAATCACAGTCCCTCGTGATCCAATCCTGTGATAAAAATTCCTTCTCCTCTCTCAAGAATATCAAGTAAGTGACTTCCTCCTTCACCCTATCCTTTCTTTTATAAGATTGATTTATGACCTAACCCTAATCTCCAAAGTGATTGATGGTTGATATTACTTCTCACCTCACTTAATATCAATGAATGTTATTTAATTCACTAATGCTAATTAAAGTATTTCTTTAAATAAAACTCAACTTACTAATAAAAACACTTTACTTTCATAACTCCTTTAATTAAAGTAAAGTCTCATGGTAGAAGGATTTGGACGACTTCCACACGTCTAGAGACTTAGACCTATGCATAAGTACTTGTCCAATGCTACTAACATCAACAATGTTGTTGGTCATCTATAGTACAACCAATGACATGTCACTTGGCATCAATTCACAACAAACGACACCCTCTGTAAGCTTCTAGATCCATGACGTTTTGAAGAAACAAGAAGGGATGAATTGGTTATTCATGGCATGAGCCTTGGAACTCACATCACTAGAGTCTCCATTTGTCTCTAGAAGATATAGAAGAGATATGTAAACTGTATAATGAATTATTGATAAAAATAATAATCATTGGAGGTGATACAAGAAGGACAATAATGATCAGGGGGGTATCATTCCACAAGAGAGGGAGCCAAAGGGGGGTCTAAGGGGAAACCCATGTCATTTCCTAAGTTAATGTATCATTACCATCTAATTCTCTTTTGACTTATTAGGTGTTAAATCATTAAATTCATGTAAAAGGTTTGGTGTGTGAGATTGCCTCTTAGAGTTATTTCGAGCATGAGATGATTACAATCAAGCATGGGAGAAGTGTGAGATTCAAGCAAATCTTTTGGGGAAGAGTGAGAATCAAGCAAGCAAGGGAGAAGAAGAAAATTTGTATGGGGGGAGAAACAATTTTTACCCGTTGGTTTTAGAGAAAAAGAGAGAGGGGGGGTGCTAGGAAAGAGCACCAACCATGCTATCCATGGAAATACATCTTGTTGGGTTGTGTTTGATGCTGAAAATAAGGCCGTATGCCTATAGCGATGTTTCCTGTGGAGGAAACTACCCAAATATCCTTGAGAAGGTTGTGTGAACACAATTCCTAAAGTCCCCAACTATGATATTTCCCAACCAACTGAGTGCACTGGAGCATGAGAGGGAAGTGGGAAGGCCCGAGGGACTGTGAGTGGTGAAGGGGGGTCCCATTCCTTGGGATTTGTGGTTTGAGGGGAAAGAGAGAGTTGACATATTGAAATTTCTTATGGAGTAGAACCTGTTTTGGGCTGCTAAATGTGGAAAGTGGACATCAATTCAAGGTGGCTTGCTATTGAGAGAAAATGAAAGTGGACATCAATTCAATTTTATTGAAATCTTATTAAGATTTGTTGGAACTATAAATTTATAGATTTAAATGATTAAGTTTATATAATTAAAATTCCTTGAAAGTTTTTCATAATGCTAAATCTATTTATGCGTACAAAAATGCAAGTTTAAGTTAAAACTTATGCATAGTTAAAAAATATTAAACATTAGTTTCAACTCAACACTCACTCACTCAGCATTATTTTTAAGGAAATCTCCACTTAACATTATTTTTAATAAAGTCTAACAGGGAGCATTAATTTTTAAGTCTCCACATGCAGAGCTGGTCGGGAGCTCACTGCGCCCCACTAACAACCAACACCTGGAAGCAAACAACTTATACAGTGAAAAAACCTAAATGTAAAAAACAAAATGCACTAAAAATATTTAGTAAGTGAACAATCATTGTTATGTTAATCTCCTTAATCACCTTTCTTTAATGACAAATAAATGACATCCTTTGTTATAAAAAAAATTAATGCTGGATGATATCTATATAATTGTAATTATAATTAATGCTTGATGATATAATTAGTACAACCACATAATTGTGGTTGTGATTGATGAACTCCGAAAAGAAGATTTAATTTGCAAACAAACCCTAACACTGTAAGCATAAATAGGGTTTACATTATTAATAGGATTGTTCCTTTAACCGTACAAAAAATATATCCATGAAAAAGAAATACATTGTTCGCAAGAAACAAAGAAAGATTACCCATAATGTTACAATGACAATACTTTGTTCTGAACATGGTTTGGTTTAGTTTAATAGAAGAAGCACACAACTTTGTTTCCCTACACATTTAAAAAAATATCTGCATGCTTCACATTCATGAAATGCTGTCCAAAATGGCACATGGTATCCATAGCATCAAGCTACCACTGCCATAGCTACCACTGCTTCCAACTACAAACGCTTAATCTCAAGGAAAGTGGTAATGCAGAGTTTTAAACATATTAATTTTTCTTAATCAGTTAACCTGTCAATCAATGGTTAGAGAAGTAATTTTTTAATCATATTAAGTAAATGTGAAAAAGTAAACAAAGTAATGGATTAATTGTGCCCATTGTCAATAGGTGTACGTCTTTCGACGTAATTATAATTATAATTATATTTACATAGGCGTTGGCTAAACCATTTATTTTTGGGGGTTTTATGACAGGAAGGGCGATGTAAATTTGGACAAAATCTCTATTTTCTGTTGTTTAAATTGTTTTTTTGAATGCATAAATGGATTCAGCATGCTGAAAAACCCATGGGGCACTCAAAGTATATAAATTTAGCCACTCAAATCTACAGATCCAACCATTCATCACCTGATTTGGCAAAATCAAAAGAAAAAAGTGACTAAAAAACCCCAAAATCCCCCCCCAAAAATAGAAAGTTTAGACTACTGCTAATTACATATGTAAATTTCTACATATTTATAATAATTACATTTATAATACACCTAATTGGTGTATGAGACCCCCTTGTTTATGGGACAAGGGACCCCTTGCGCCCAAAAATTTGATTGGTAAAGTCTACAAAGGTATACATACCCTACCCCCTCTGGATTTGAACTTGTATATTATAATATGTATATTTATCAAAAATCTAAAAGCATAATGTACTTATATTTATATTCTATTATTATTATATATATATTTGTGAAAAGTATAGTTATATACCTATAATATGTAAATTTGTACATACCTATAATAATTACATTTATATTATAATATGTATATTTGTCAAAGATCTAAGATACCGTCATGTGATTACATTTATATTCTATTATTATTATAATATGTATATTTGTGAAAAGTCTATTTGTTACGGAGACTGTCATGTGGTTACATTTATATTCCTGGCGGAATTAAAGGTCTTACACTTATGCATTATACGGTATCTGATTACCAGCTGTTGCCGTCTCTACAAACGAAATAGGTAGCCTATCTTAAAGCAGTATTATAAACGTTTTATTTTTTGGTTGTTTTTGGTAATTTTTTTTTGTTTGATTTTGTTAGAAATAATGATTGGATTTGCATATTTGAATGACTAAGTTTGTATAATCTATTTGTTCTAGGTTTTTTCATCAAGCTAAATCCATTTATACATTCAGAAAAACAATTTAAACAACAAAAAATAAAAATTTTATTCAATCCAGCAAATTACTGCCAAAAAAAAACTCAAAAATTACAACGTTTAGCCCACGCCCATCTTAAATTGGCAAACACGGGTTAAATTTTCGTCGGCCTGGATGCCTCATTTATACAAGTACCTCCGATTGGTGGTATCGTTTCCTATTTTCCTTTCTCTGAATCTAATTATTTGGTGTCCTGTGATTGTCGATTCCTCCGTGCCATTGTCGAATATTATTTTTTTGTGTCAGAAATCAAATCTCATGAACTTAACAGCGAGGAATTGGAGATGCAAAATCACATGATCGAGGGAATGGCGAAAGAATACGTATCACGGAGTCAAAAAAAGGTGGCACTGGCCAGTCTGTAACTTAACCGCCGTGCTAATAATTTAAGATGGCAGAATGATGACACACGATGAAACGTAACGTGTCCCGTTTTGCCTTTTCCTTTGCGTTTGAATAAATTCGGAGGTGAGCAAACATACTCACAGATCAGAGCAATGGGGTGCACAGTAGGGCAGGCACAAGGGGTATTGGAAGGGGAAGTTGTGCTCCCGACTGCCTCCAAACCAAAGCTAAGAGGTTTTTAGTCCCTCGATGAAGATAACAAACTCACCAACTATGTCATGAGAAACGGGCTCACCAGCTGCTGGAGTTATGTGGCCAAGCAGGCTGGTAAGAGTCTAATTTCAATCATTTTCTTTTTCCCCTTTTGCGCAATTTAATATGAATTTCTTCTTTCCCTTTTACTCAATTCAATTTAATATATGGGTTTAATTTCTTTTGTACAATTCAATTTAATATACGGGTTTAATTTCTTAATTCAATTCCATATAATTTTGTTCTTTCCTTTTACTCAATTCAATCTAATACATAATTCTCAATTCATTTTAATGTATGATAGTCTATATATCAAATTCAATGCAATAATAACCATTAAAATATATGTTTCTTTAAAATAGAATCTATATGTATATACACACGTAGAAGTAGGTAGATACTGTACAGTGAAATGACTGCGTGACTAAGAATTTAAATGAGATATTATTAATTACACTGAAGGTGTTTTTAAGGTCAGATTTTTCAGAGTAGATTAATTTGGGAGCAAACAGATTTGTTTTTCAATTAAAAGATTGGACTTGAATCTGGTCAAATTTTCAAGGGTAGTCTGAGTTTTGTATGGATCAAAGTTCTATGCATTTCAGAACCTTATTCTAGAAGTTTTGTCCCATTTTAAACCAATCCAAATGTTCAAAAAATCGATCAGAACCTTATCCTAGGAGTTTTGCCCCATTTTAAACCAACCCAAATGCTCAAAAAATTGATCACAATTCTGGATTGACTAAAAATTTAACTGAAAATTTAAAAACGAACTGTCAAAAAACCTTCCTGAAAAGTAAAAGAGAAGATTGCTCCCAAATTAACCCTCTCCCAAGTCCCTAATGAGGCTTTTGTCCAAAACAAATCAAAACTTGTCATTTGTTATAGTCTATTTATCTAAAAATCATTTTTTTCCATGTGTTTTATATTTCATATTTGACGGATTCCGAGCGGCCGCTTCCAGGTTTCTCCTACATCCCGGTCTGCCCTTTGTTTTCATAATCGATTCGTCCCTATTAATTTCGGTCTACGCTGCGCGACTGATCTGCGGCTTTCTCCCATGGAATTTCATGGGTCCTGCTGCACAGTGTGTCCAGATCTAAGTAGAAAGCAGGAAGCTTAGCCTTTATAAATATCAAAACTAAACAAAGTGTAGAGTATGACTATCACAGATCACAAAAACGACACGCTTTGTCAAAAAGCTTGTCGAGCAAATATCATATAGCTTATCCAGCAAATATCAGATAATTCATTCATGCAAATATAATTACCCTGATTCACCTAGAGGGTCATCAAGCGTTAAGTTTTCTATCATGATTTGTTTTTAGTTTGGTTTGCTTTGCTATGCCACATTTTTAAAAATGGTTATCGTAAATTTTAGGAAATTAATATATAAGGGAAATGAATGTTTTTGTCCAACTTATATCTCATTGTTAATAAACTAGCATAGCTGTTAATTTGTGGCTGAGATGCACGGACAGCTGAGGAGGAAGTTGAAGTAGTGCCCATTAATAATCAAAACGTGGCAATTATATGGCGCTACAATGATTTCTTAATATGATTAAGTAAATGTTAAAAAGTAAACAGGGTAACATATGCATTCAAAAATACAAGGAAGTTATGAAGAGTAAATCACATTCATTGATTTGGGAGGACGACTAAGAATATGCCAACATCTTTAATTGCTAGCCATCAAATTAAAATTTTAGATTAAAAGGTTATTAATCGTGCCCATTACCAGATAATTAATATGATGTCCCAAGTACACTTAATCATTGAATAATCTCTTAACAATTGATAATTTAGCAGTCTTGCAATTTACCATACCATAGATGTTATTGTGTTTATTCTAAGGATCATGTCTCATGACAGATTTCTAGTGACTGTTATAAAAAAAATATTAGTGAGCAGATACTTACAATTTCTCAAACTTTGTAGTCACATCTATTATTATTGTTAGTTTAGACGCATTAATTCCTAGTGTTAATCTAAAAAATGAAATATCCCCGAGATTTGTAGGATTTGAAGTGTCAACAAAAGGATTTCTGATCTGAGCCAAGGCTCGGAGATCCAATTTATTGGAGTACATGACTTTGGCCTAGGATGATTCACACTTGGTTTCATGGGAATCGAAGTCGATGAGTTGCTCCAAACTCACACTGCATTGTCTAATGCTGGGCCAACAGCCATGTGAGATGCTCAACAACAAGATGGTAGGGGACAGTGAGAGACCAAATTCTTTCTCGACATTCCCCAACAGTGCTTTAAACACATGATAATTCAAATAATCCATTGGCATTATGAACTGTTTCGGCTATTTCCCACATAAACTGCCAAATATCTTCACAAAAACGGTCCAATGTTCATGTAGATTGTTTCATGCCTTTTTGCATGTTTCATTGTTTCACCCTGGAAAATATTAAACACCATGCAATGAGCCTAAGTGTATGACGCATCATGTTTATTGGATACACATTATTTATCATCTAAGGAATATGATGCACCAAGCATTGAACAAAACTAATATGATGTACAAGCATTGAGCCATTTAGATGACTCAAGGAAACATATGAGGTGTCATAATGACAGAATTGCATGTAATAAAGGAAAAGGCAAGTGTGTGAGAGGCAGAGAAAAGAAAGTAGAGGTTGATCAAATTGGATTGTCACAAACTAAACTTGCAATAAGTTTAATAGGAGTTTGTTCTCATCATCAATTCGTTTCTTTAGTGGCTGTATGTCCAAATCTGTTCAATCACCCAATTCAAAACCCAATTTCAAACAAAGGTTGTCACTAGTTCAAAACTTTGATCATTGACTACCTATAATCTATAGCTATATCACTTTAAATCCTCCCAAAAACAAAATATCATGAATTTTAAACAAAGTAACCACACCAATTCACTTTGGTGTTTCTCTTCCCTACTTCCTGATTTACTGAGTTTATGCGATGTATATTCATAATACATGTTTGCGGAGATGCGAAACGATTTGTACGCCTGTACATCAAATTCTATGCAATGATAATGATTAAAAATATGAGTTTCATCAGCATCACAGTATATATATATAGGAATCAATCACATAACATATGTATATACGTTTCCGATTTAAATAAATAAAATATATATAATGTACAGTGAAATGACTGCGTAACTAAGAACTTAAATGAGAAATTATTATTAATAATAAAGTTTATGCAATGCACATACATTCATACAGGTCTGCAGAGATGCGGAAAGAGCTGTAGGCTGAGATGGTTGAACTACTTACGCCCTGGCCTTAAACGTCGTGCAATTTCACGCCAGGAAAAGCGACTCATCTTACAGTTACAATCCAGTCTCGGTAACAGGTTTTACGCCTTCTCTCAACCTTAATTTTTTTCTTTTCCTTAATGTTGTTAATAAAATTTTATATTGCCTGGTCGATATCCTCATTAATGTCCACAACATTGATAAGCAGGTGGACTCAAATCGCAGCACAACTTCCGGGACGCACGGACAATGAAATCAAGAATTACTGGAACTCTTACAACAAAAGGAAGCTCAAGTTGAAACGCCACGACTACTCCTCCACCGCCAGCAACGGCAATGCCAACACCAAATCTAATATCCCTTCTCAGTCCGATAGTATTTGCAATGCCAATTCAGTGCCTGCCCATGGTCATGATGTTGTTGCGTCGTCTCTCTTTGCCCAGCCGCACTTGGAAGTCATGCCAGAAGGATACCAGCCACATAACAGCACCTATAACATTCTACTCACGACTGGAGAAAATCAAATATGTGTTCCGGGTGTATCGGAACTAAAACGAGAACAAGCACATGATCATAATGATGAGTTTTTAATTGATCAAGAACCCGTCAACAACCAGCTGATTTCAGATTCTCAGCTGTGGATTAATGCTAATTCTACACATACACATGAGAGCTTCTCTACTCATACAGCTTTTATGTCCCCAAGTCTGCAAGAACAAGGTATGCATAAGTACAAGGCTGCAAAATCATCGAGATGCAATGAATTAATAATAAAGTCATGCAGGACTACAGTACCACCTCATGAAGTGCCTGGTTTTGCCAATAATTACTGTCTTGGTTCAACCGGAATCACCATTCCTGCTCTTGTTGAAAGACAGTCATTAGAAGGAAAACTTGAGACCGATGGCCAGATAAATGAAAAGGAGATCATGGTCGACTATTCGTCGTTCACAGAAGCTTCCAGAATAAGTGCATGGAGCGCTGGTCATTCCTGTTCAAATATTGCAGCTGATTTTACCGATGTCTATTCAGGAGATTCTTATATCAATGAACTATCGAGAAATCCACTTCTGGAAGATCTCGTGAGTCTGCATCATGAGAAGACTACCCATCAGTCATGCCCGCCACTGAATTCGGTGGCCCAAGTTAGTAGGTCATCAATTAGATGGGCCGCTGACCAGCCTAGCAATCTTGATGCTGAGAATGATTGGCAGAAGAGCTATCAGATCGAGATCGAGGGAGGAAGAGGGGTTGGGGATCAACTGGGTTGCTCAGGAAATTCCAATGAATAAGAGAATGCAAAGACAATTACTGCAAAATTTGGAGGAGGAAGTCGAAGCGGACCGTTGGAGACTCATGAGTGTAAGGGTGGAGCTGGACAAGTTAAAGTTTGGGTGCACGACGATATGTACAATATCAATACTGCCGCTGCTTCTGATTTCTTCAACCAAATCTATTTTAGCTAATGCTTTGTATTGTATTGATGAAGTTGCAGTTCGCCCTATGGAAATGTTTTGTTGATCTTGTTCTGGAAAAAAAACAATTATATGTATATTTCATTTATGAGCAAAAGCATTGCGTTTCTAACCATGATGATACTCTCTTTTGGTGGTTTTTAGCCTGAGATTATTGTACCTATGCATCTTGGTATATCTCTCAATAGAATTATGTGTGATCTTGATTCGAAAATTTTACCTTGATTGTGTATCGGCTTCGGCTTAGTCTTCAATCAGACGTCCGAATGATACGTTGATAAATCCTCTATGATCGACACCATCTCCCAAATTCTCAATGATAGACAGACACCCTTACCCTTGATAACACAGACACCCTAACCCTTGATAACACAACTATTAACGCTCGAAGGTTTTTTTTCTGTGAAATCGAAGCTCATCTAGGTTGAGCATATCCTCAATCTTGATACCAGCTTCAACTATATTTGATGGCGTTTCGATGGTTTGCAATAAGAGGAATACGAGGAAGTTTCACCTTCGGTTTGCAAAGGTGGGTCAATGAGGGAATATCTGCAGGGATATGCAGCTTGGCGCATATCATCGTAGTGAAGGAGTCAAACTGGGTATTGAAGGATTTAAGCTGGGTAGGAGGTATTGTTTGAGGTAAATTAGAGTGCAAGGATTTGAAGCCAGCTTCCAAGTCTTGGCTATGGGTGTGGTCCATGATGAAGAGGGAACAAGAAAAGGGGCTGGTGGGACCACACAAAAAATGGGTTATGGGTGAAGTGTATCAAAACGATGAGGGTGACGAGTGGAATCCAATTGGGTAAAGCCCAAATGATGGTTTTGGAAGGGGGTCGGGTCCACGAGAAAATAAAATTGCTGAAAAATTATAGGTATGACTGCGATAGGGGTGAAGAGAAGAATCCAACGGAATAGGTCTCAAACAATGGTGCCAATAGGATCCATACTCCTTTCTTTTTCTTTTTTTTTTTACTATTGTGGAGTTATACTCTAATCTCAGTGATGAAATTCCCAAATGCTTAACATGAAGAAATGTGTAGTAATTTCGCAACCCGAATACATGAGACATAGGTGCGCGGAAATAGATTTTGTCTAATTTGTTTTTGTTTATGTCCCAAGGATTAGGGTATTCAATGGTTCTACAAACAAGGGTTTTCCCTATGCTATAGCTCTCTGATATACATGCGGGGTCCAACAATAGTACTGGACCCAATATCTCAGGGCACCAACTAAGGAGGCTAGACCATGCCCTTAGCCGTACTACCCAACTACCTAGGTATTAGAGAGTATCTTCTCAAGTGTTGTTCTCAGTGGAACTATAACAGTCAGGAGACCGATCGGTTTATCTATGGAGGGATTCAGGTGATCCAGGTGAATATTGGTGGCCAAACGCCTATTCCACTTGGACCCCCACTATTATTTCTTTCATATTTTTAGTTTCCTTAATTGAAGCACAATTTACTATTTTTGGCAGTTTTTCGTGTTCTCAACTTCTGGAGCTGTTTTGAGGCCCTAAACGACGTTTTTTGGGCATCAACCTCCGAGGAATATTAGTTCATTATGGACCATGATATTCATTGTCAGCAGTTTTAGTCCTTGGATAGATATTTATAACGATGTATCATGTGCGTCAAACAGAGATAGTATGCCAAAGTTACGACCCCGAGAAATTGATGTACCAATTTACCCTGACGGGTCCCATATTCTAGCGTTTCATCTCCTAGAGTTAGGTTTTTGGATGTTTAGGGTTTGCATTGTTTCTGAATAATATATAGGCCTTCAAGCCTCATTGTAACACAGAGTTCAGAGGCTTATAGCCGCCACATCTCTTCTCGGAGATAAGCTACCAGTGCCCTAGCTAGTTTATTTCTATTATGTTTGTAAATTGATCCGGACTTTATGAGCAGAACGAAATGAATAGAGACTATTAACAAGTGTTTAACACAAAATAACAAAGATATAGTAAAACTGGTTTTCTATTCAATAACGAAATAAGATGAAACTATAAAATGCAGCGGAAACAAGCTTGTTGGAAAGGTGGCGGCTTATCTCTGAGAAGAGATGTGACGACAACGCGCATTCACAAGAAGAGGGTTACAATGAGTCTCTGAATGCATTTTTACAATAAGAAAGAATGTCAAAAAACCTAGACATCCAAAAACCTAACCCTATGAGATGAAACACCAAAAGTCATGTGGGCCCCGTTTGGGTAAGTTAGTACATCAACTTCTCGGGGTTGTAACTTTTGCATATGATCTCTGTTTTAGGCGTGTGATAGTCTGTTGGAAAGGTATCGTCGAGGATATTCATTTTGGGGGATCAATTATGCCTTCAACTATGATTGAGGAGCTCAATCTCGAAAAACCTTCATTTAGGCCCTCAAAATGGCCCCGAAAGTTAAAACTGCTAAAAATAGTAAATTGTCAAAATTGTCAGAAAATTGTTTTCAGCCAGTTGGAAAAGGTGGGTGGCCATCGGTATCCATATGGATCAATCCTCCCTCCTTAGGAATCAATGGTCTCCATTGCGTTGAGGTCCCCTATCAGATGAAGAAATTTCTACTGAATTTGGCCCCAGGTGAGCCACTTGCCTTGGTGCAGGAGCTGCCCTGCTTTGACGACTCGATAAAGCTAGATCCTTTGTTGTCAAGTTCCCTTGATATGTCTGTCCACAATCTGATCATTGGATGTATGTTGTAGGCAGTCAAGGTTGAGTTATGTTGGTGTCAGTTGTTCTGCTACTTCTGAGGTGTCCAATAATGGTGGGAAATAAGGGCAAAGGAGATCCACGTTGAACACTGGGTGCAGACCAAGGAAAGGAGGAATGTTGAGCTCAAAAGAATTATCCCCCACGGCCTTGGTGATAGTGTATGACCCATAACGGAGTGGGTGAAGCATTATCCCCCACGGCCTTGGTCCTATAAGATGTTCTTTCTGCAAGTGCAACCAAACTTTGTCACCCACTTGAAACTTATGCAGCACCCAATGTTGATCATGGCGTTGTTTGTACTTGTCATTGGACTTCTGTAGGATATCCTGAACCTATTGGCGGATGTGTTGGATCCTCTCAATGAACCGGGTGGCTTTGTCAACTTCATTTGGAGCAGGAGATGAGTCGGTCGAGGTGACTGCAAGGGGAAGTGCAACATCTATGGGTCCCAATGGTTGGAATCTCAACCCCACATGAAAGGGGTTGTGGTTGGTTGAGCTATGAAGGGCTCAGTTGTAGCTATGCTAGACATAGGGAAGGCTCTCATACCATGTGCAAGGGTGCTTTGAATTATACATGTGAAGGATATGCACAATCATTCGATTTACAACCTCGGTTTGGCCATTTGTCTGGGTGTGGAAGGCCGTGGATTTGGTGAGCTTGGTGTCCAACAGTGACTAGAGACTCGACCAAAATGTGTTGAGAAATCGACTATCCCGATCTGAGACAATGGTTTGTGGGATTCCAAAATGTACCCAGACTCGTTCAAAGAAGAGCTTGGCAGTGGCCTCTGCTGTGATGCTCTTCTTACAGGCAACCATAATCGTCATCTTAGAAAAGAAATCAACAACCACAAAAACACAGTCATTTCCCCGCTTGGTGGATGGGAGGCCCGACATGTAGTCCATTGAGATGTATTCCCATGGCCTGTCAGGAGTAGGAAGAGGGGTGTACAGGCCTTGTTTCTTAGTGGTCGGTTTCGCAATAGCGCAGGCAGTGTAGAACTTGATATACTTGTTGACCTCTTGTCAAAGTTTCGGCCAGTAGAAATGTTTCTGTAGCATCGCCACTGTCTTTTCAATGCCAAAGTGTCCTACCACCCGACTATAGTGGGCTTCCCAGATCATCTTCTCTCGCTCACTTGATGGAACACAGATATGGCCCAGACGACGCAACAACCCATCCCGAAGATGGAAATTATCAACAACTACATTTGCACCCAACATTTGGTAGGTGATGGTGAAGTCGGTGTCTATCTCATAGAGTTGGGGCCATCCAGATGTCTCATGGCCGCAAGAGTCTAGCACCGTGATGAGTGTCGTGAATGGCAGTCTACTGAGGCAATCAGTGACGCGATTGGTGCTTCCTATTTTATACTTGATGTTGAGGTGGAATTGCTGCAAGTATGTGGACCACTTTTGATGGCAATCATTATGAAATTTTCCCTATGTCTAAATGAACTGCAATGGCTTATGATTAGTGTGGATGACTATCTCCTTCCCAAGAATGTAATGTCTCTTCTAGCAGCATGCTTGCACAATGGAGTACATTTCTTTGTCGTAAGTAGGGTACTTACGGACAATATCTGACAGTGTCTCACTATGATAGGCCATGGGGTGTCCGTACTGAGTGAGAACGACACCTACAACATAGTCTGAAGCATTTGTCTCGATCTCAAAAGGATGTTGCAGGTATGGTAGTGAAAGTATTGGGGCTGAGCACAAGCGCTGCTTCAAATCATTGAACGCTTGTTGTTGGGACTGTACCCACACAAATTTCTCCTTACCACCACCCCTGTTTATTTGGCTGAGGGCCCATGCAATATGGGAGAAACCCAACACAAACCTGCAGTAGAAGTTGCCAAGGACCAAGAAGCTCCGAAGCTCAGTGAGTGTTGTTGGGGCTGGCCGGTCATGGATGACTTGGATCTTGGCTAGATCCACATGTACGCCATGTTGATCAATGATGTAGCCCAGGTAATGGACCCTGTCCATGCCGAAGGCGAATTTTTCCAAGTTGGCATATAGCTTGTGATGCCACAGGGTGTGCAGATCTTGCTAAATATGCTACAAGTGTTCGGCCCAAGTCTTGTTGTAAATTAGAATGTCATCCAGATACACCACTACAAAAGTATTGGTGAATGGTCCCAGGATATCGTCTATCATCCTCATGAAAGTGGCTGGAGCATTTTTCAAACCAAAGTGCATGACCAACCATTCAAAAAGGTCTTCCTTTGACTTGAAGGTGGTCTTCCATACATCTGTCTATTCTATCAAGACATGGTGGAGCCAGACTTCAAATCAAACTTACTGAAGTATTTGGCCCCCGTGAGTTGATCAAGGAGGTCATCGATTCGGGGAATCGAGTACCGGTTTATGACTGTGATTTTATTTAGAGCTTGGTAATCAATACAGAGTCGTCAGGTTCCATATTTCTTCTATACCAGCACGATTGGGCTCCCACAAGGTGATGAGTTGGGGCGGATGTGCCCCTTGTGGAGCAGTTCTTGGATCTATCACTTGATCTCCTCATTCTCTAACAAAGAGCGATGATAGACTGAACCATTGGGTAGCAGTGCGCCGAGGGTCAGATCGATGGGGTGATTGAACTGGCAGTGCAAAGGTATCCCTGTAGGTGAGGAGAGGATATCCAAGTATTCTTCCACGACCTTGTCTATTTGCTTCTGCTGTGTGGAGAGGTCGATCGTAGAGACCCTGGATGTGGTTGTGATCTTTCACTTATTCTGAGACCGAATCACAAAGAAGACAAACTTCCCCGTCTGAGAGATGACCTTCCTTCATTTCTTAGCAGAGATCAAGGAAATAGCACTAGGTGGGATTGCCTTGCGTATCATGTACAATTTCCCGTTCAAAGTAATAATAACACTGCGAGGCCTAGACTCATATACAACATGACATTTCCATAAGTAAGGTTGGCCTAAAAGAACATCACAAACTTCAATAGGAGCAACATCACACAATACCTCATCTTTGAAGGGCTTGATGCCATATGACAGTTGGCACTGTTGGCTGACGCGGAGATCGCTTCCTTGGCAGAGCCATCCAATGGTGTACGGTTGTGGGTGTGACGTTGTTGGCAGGGTCAGTCGCTTGACGACCTCTACTAAGATGAGGTTCTTCTGGCTACTTCTATCAACGATGAAGTGCAGCGGGGTGTCTTTTACCCACATCCATGAATGGAAGAGGTGTTGCTCTTCTTCTGGCTCATCTGGTTCACCAGGATGGAGCTTGGTGGTAGCAACGGTGGCACTAGGTTCCACATCAATGATCCATCTTCCCCTTTCTGGTTCTAGCTCAAAGTCATAATCTGCATCCGATTCAAAGGTTTTCACTTCGGCCACCAACGACTTCTTTGAGCGACAGTCAGTAGTGTTATGGAAGTCGCACCACTTCCCGGTATCTTTCTTTGTCTTTCCGGTGTCCTTCTTTGCTTGCTTCTTGGACTGGTCGTCCTGATACTGTCCATCTTTGCTCTGTCCTTTTTTCGTTGGGTTGGGGCCACCCTTTCTAGGATTTTGTTGTGAGGGGCTCCCAGGCCCAAATTGCCGTGTCTTTTGTTTGAGCTTCTGCTTGATTTTGACGACATATCGGTAGGTCGCGCCCAAGGATGAGATGTCCATAAATTCCATTTTGGTCTGGATGTATCTATGCAGAGCACCGTGATACTTGAGCACCAAATGTCGCTCTGAATCTTAGATACCCAACTTGGTGCACAAGGTATGGAAGATATTTGTGAAATCTGGCATTGCTTGGTCTCTTTCTTGCCGCAGTGTGGTCCATTTGGTATACAGGTCGTCATAACTTTCGGCAGGGTAGTATTGTTCCTTAATAGCATCTCTGAAGGATTCCTAGGTGGTCATGACTGAAAATAATGAGGTTTCCTCTGTTTCCTTTTGCTCACAAAAAGTTTCCCACCAATCTTTGACATGGGGAACGGCTTTGAGGAGCACAAAAGTAATCTTTTCTTTATTCAAAAAATTATGGACAAAAAAATACCCTTCTAGTAGATTCAACCACTTGTCTACAACATTTGTGTCTATATGACCTTCAAATATAGGAATATCAAAGTTTATTTGTACCTTGAAGGGGGAAGTGCCTCCGTTCGAAGAAGATGCGTCGCCTATTGGTAGCCACCGAAGGATTTGCACGAAACTATCCATCATCTCGTTCGTCTATTGCGTGAGGGATTCCTGCCATGGGAGGTTGCTTGGGCATGCGAGAGCCTATTTCCTCAAGAGAAACAAGCTCGAGACCCAACTCTTTGTACTCCGACCTCATTGGGGACATGCATTAAGACGACAAGGAGCAGACCGCTCTGATACCACTGATCCAGATTTTATGAGCAGAATGAAATTAATACAGATTATTAACAGGTGCTTAACAAAAAATAACAGAGATACAGTAAAACTGGTTTTCTATTCAATAACGAAATAAGATGAAACTATAAAATGCAGCAGAAACAAGCTTGCTGGAATGGTGGCGGCTTATCTCTAAGAAGAGATGTGACGGTAGTGCGCATTTGCAAGAAGAGAGTTACAATGAGGCTCTGAAGGAATTTTTACAATAATAAAGAATGCCAAAAACCCTATACATCCAAAAACCTAACCCTAGGAGATGAAGTGCCAAAAGTCATGTGGGCCCCGTTTGGGTAAGTTAGTACATCAACTTCCCGGGGTCGTAACTTTTGCATACGATCTTCGTTTTAGGTGTGTGATATCCCATTGGAAAGGTATCATTGAGTAGATTCAATTTGGGGGCTCAATGATGCTTTTGGATATGATTGAGGAGCTTGATACCGAAAAACCTTCATTTAGGCCCTCAAAATGGCCCCGAAAGTTAAAACTGCTAAAAATAGTAAATTGCCAAAATTGTCAGAAAACTATTTTGAGCCAGTTGGAAAAGGTGGGTGGCCACTGATATCCATCTGGATCATAAAAATATTTCAATTCTTTGATATTAATGAAATGAAGTGTTATTTCCACTGCATCTTTGTATTCATGGTTATTTGTGTATTATGTTGCGTTCCTGCATAAATTCGGATCAGTGGTATCAAAGTAGTCATCTCTTTCTTGATCCTTCTTTGCATGTCCCCAACGAGGTTGGGGTATAAGGAGTTAGGGCTCAATCTAGTTGAAACTTTGCAATATCATCCTCGCAAACCCCTACAACTGCCCATGGGGGACGAAAAGAAAGACGAGGGAGTTGGAGATCCTATCAAAATATTGCTCAAGAAGGCCCTTGAAAAACAAAGGAACATGATGATGGATAACTTTTCCCATATCATTCAACGATTGCCCACTGGCAGCACATCTGCATCCAACAACCAATCTGGAGGCGCAACCCCTTTTAAGGTACAAGTAAACTTTGGCATTCCCATATTTGAAGGCCAAATAGATGCGGACACTGTATATAGATGGTTGAATCTATTAGAAGGATATTTCTTGGTTCATGAATTTTCCGGCTGGGAGACGATTATTTTTTCACTACTCAAAGTCGCCCTCCATGTCAAGAATTGGTGGGAAACGTACTATGAGAAAAAGGACGAGGAGGAACCCTCTCTATTCTCATCTGTACCCACTTGGAATTCTTTCCAAGATGCCATCAAGGAACACTATTATCCCATGGGGAGCAATGAGGACAAGTACATACAATGGACTACGTTGCGGAAACAAAGGGATCAAGATGTGCATGAGCTGACGAATATGTTCCATACCATGCGCACAAAGTTGGGTATCAAAGATTCAAAGAAACATTTGGTGATGAAGTACCATAGTTATCTACATAGATACATTTAGGAGGAAATGGAATTCCTCGACATCTCCTCACTTGGTATGGTATATCGGTATGCTTCCAAGATTGAGAAGAAATTCAAACAAAAGAAGAGAGACTTTGGATCTTCAAATCAAAAGCAAGCGAAAGGTGCCCCAAAACCGTAGAACAAACCTAGACAAATCCAAGGCATGGAAGCTCAAAAAAACCTACTAACGATGCAAGCAAAGAACAACACCGTGAAGCTGGAGAAGGACACAGGAAAGTGGTGTGAGTTCCATAAGAGCTCCACTCACAACACAAGTGAGTGTCAGGCCAAACAGTCACTGTTGGCCAAGATGAGGGCTTCTAAATCAAATGCATTCTTCGACACTGAATCAGAACCCAAGAAGGGAAATGACAGAGGGAAGCAGATTATTGATGCGAAGCCCAAATCCACTATTTCCACCATGAAGATCCAAACGGAAGAACCAAAATATCTAGAGGAGGAGCGTCTCTTCCACTCCCAGATGTGGGTAAAGGGCTCCCCGCTACAATTCATTGTCTATAATGGGAGCCAAAAGAAACTAATTCAGCAGAGGTCGTGATGTAGTTGGGCTTGCCGACCACAACACACCCACAACCATACACCATCGGGTGGCTTCACCAAGGATGGGATCTCCGCATCAGCCAACATTGTCACCTTCCCTATAGCATCAAGACCTTCACCGATGAGGTATTATGTGACATTTCTCCTCTTGATGTTTGTGATGTATTATTAGGCCAACCATACTTGTGGAAGTGACATGTTGTGTATGAGTCCCGACCTTGCACTGTTATTGTTACCTTGGGAAATAAGTTGTACAGGATACCAGAGGTACCACTACTTGTCGTTATCTCTTTGATTACTGCAACACAATGCAGTAAGATCATTTCCAAAATCGAGAAATTTGTTTTCCCGATGATCCACCCTCAGGGAAAGAAGAAGATTATGGCCACGACCTCCAAATAGGGCTTCTCCACATGAAAAAAACAAATGGACAACATCGTGGAGGAGTACCGGGACATCTTCACCTCACCCGCAGGGGTGCCTCTACACTGGGACATCTAACCCCAGGTGCATCGCTCCCCAATGAACTTATCTATTGATGCTCCGTTCTGGAGAACAATGAAATCAAGAGACAAATTCAGGAGCTGCTACAGAAAGGTCACATCCAACCAAGTTAATCACCCTGTGGGATCCTAATCGTGTTGGTGCAGAAGAAGGATGGGACCTAGAGACTCTGTATTGACTATCGGGTGCTGAACAAGATCGTTATCCAGAATAGGTACTCGATCCCACAGATTGATGACCTTCTAGACCAACTCAAAGGGGAAAAATATTTCATCAAGATCAACTTGAATTATGGGTATCACCAGGTACCAATCGAACCGTCCGATGTTTGGAAGACTACCTTCAAAGCCAAGGAGGGCCTTTTCAAATGGTTGGTCATGCCTTTCGGGTTGACGAATGATCTCACAACCTTCATGAGGATGATGGATGACATCTTGTGACCATTCACCAACTCATTTGTAGTAGTGTACTTGGATGACATCTTGATATTCATCCATACATGGGAAGAGCATGTCCACCGCATCCGACAGGTCCTCCAAACACTGTAGAAACACAAGTTGTGTGCCAATTTGGAGAAGTGCACTTTTGGTATGACCTAGGTTTAGTATCTGGGATACATTATTGATGAGAGTGGGGTGCATGTGGATCCAACCAAGATCCAAGTCATCCGAGATTGGCTAGCCCCGACCACTCTAAGCATCCACAATTTGATTGTTCTGATACTAATATGTTTCCCATAATTTAGCTTATATCAATAGAGTTATTGGTACTCCTCTATTTTATTGTATTCTATTTATATTGAAAAAGAAATGAATTGTTGTTGTTACTATGCATAGGAAAATTTCAACTTGTATCATATTATATGAATGCATAAGAGGTTCCAACTTCTCTATTTCGAGAGAAATTTATTAGTCTCCTACATCCAACATTTCATTTATACAGTTGTAGTTACATATCTTTCAGAACAATTTATTATTTACATAGTATAGGAACAAATCTATATATATATATATATATATATATATATATATATATATATATAATTTTTGTTGTACACATTCAACCTTAATTTTCTTGTATAATGTCTGCGCAGATTGCTAACAGTAAATAGACATGTATCTTCCTATATGTAATATAAATATATCATGGAATAAATAGCGTTTCGTACTAGTTTTGATTCAATGCTATGCAGAAATGGAGGTCTCGAGCAATATTATAAATCTAAGATTTACTTACAGAAATATAAATACACCCATATATAAACTTAGTTTCAATTCCATATATAGATAGATAGTTCTGCATAAGGGATTTCGATGCACTGGAAATTTACCCCACAGTTATCTCCGTATAACAGTAATCTAGTTTACATAAATGATTTCTTCCAAAATTTAACCATGCATAACCTTTCAACTATCATAACAAATAAAAGACAAATTATAGCATTCATTCAGAATTTAATCCTATAGTAAAGAGTTACTCATAATTAAATTTGTAAGGCGTTTTGTCAGTTTTTATGCTTCATACAATCAAACAGATTTCACCCAGGTTATTATATCAATTCGGAATTAATAGATGCACTACGCCAGTGATTTAATCATTCAAACAAAGATGGAAAAGATATCATATCTGAATCAGTATACTGGGAGACAAAGGGAACAACCACGTTCCTCCCAACCTGAGAACAGGACAACCAAATCACTTGTCCAGTTCACCTACTAGCTTGACCATGAATCCATGAGGGCTAACTCGGAACTCCTCCTTAGAAAATGCCCTTCATCTTCAGCAGTTTTCCCCTCGCCTCACACTCAGCAAGTAGTGTTCATAACAACAAGATATCAATGAAATTTCCCCGCATACTCGACAATGTCCTGCCTCCTCACATATGCTATATATCCAAAAACAAAATGCCTGGGTATTTTTCCCCTTGGGAATTTTTGCATCTTTCCAAATCCCTTATTTTCAGGGGCTACCAATGGAGAAATTCCTGATTTTCCACTTGTAATAATCATCTTTGAGGTAGTTCCAACATGTTCCCCACTCATGGAGTCATGGTCAACTGATTTCAACATGGTTGTTCCATTTGTCCTCCTGCAATAATTATAAAATATTTTGTATCATAGTCAAGTAGTTAGTTGGGTCAAATCAGATCTCTTCCCAACAATTATAATCATTAATTACAATTAACCAAATTCGAAATTCGGAATTTCCATAAATGGCAAAAAAATTCCAATTTCGAATTTACCAAAAACGGAATAAATTTCCTATGAAATTGCAAACTCAAAAATAATTTATTTTGGGGGATGTTACATCCTTTCCCCCTTCAATAAAACACTTTCCTCGGTGTTCATTTTGTTCTTGGAACAGGATTGGATGATATTTCCACAAATCTCCCTCCAACTCCCAAGTGGCCTCCTCCGGGATAAAGTTCTTCCATTGCACCTTTACTTGAGCAACGACTCTATTTCGAAGTGTTATTTCTCTCCACTCTATAATACGTAGGGTTTATGCCTGGAACTCTCCTTTTGGTTCCACCTACACTAAGTTACAATCGATCATATGAGTAGGGTCATGAACATAATTTTTTAACAAAGAAACATGAAATACATTACGAATTTTTAGATTGGTTGGAAGTGCAAGTTGGTATGCTAAGTGATCTGAAAATAGTGGGCTGACTTGTTATGCTATTCAAGCACCCTCTACTTCATTAAAATAAACTTTACAGAACCTTGCTCAATGTGTTAAAATATGCAAGATAAATTATGTGCCAAGTTCATGCATCTTCTTTTAAATGTTCAGGTGTGAGGAAATGTTCTTTTAAATGGTTAAATATGTGCTTTAAATAAATACACAACAAACATAACTTGCATCAAATAAACCATCAAACTCACAACAATAACAAGATGATAAAGGAGTTCACCCCTCTCTAGGCTACATCTCCTTGATCCTCCATCAATGGACTTGGCTCTTTGGGATTAATTTGTCAAAGATTATTTTACAAGCTTCTTCTCAACTCCAATGGAAATACTGACTATACCATTGGGTTCAGAATACATAAAAACCCCAAAAATGACTAATATAACTCTGAAAACGGATCATGGCTCATCCGGGCATGACCTCTTCTACATGTGGCCTTGAGCTTCCCTGAGCTTATTTGTGGCAAAAACACATGTAAAAGTCCTAAAATGGATCTGAAACCTATCCTAATGTGTTCAGAGAATAGCAATTATCCAAAAATGATTATTCAGTCATAGAAAATAGACTTGTGCTCATCTGAGCATGACCTCAATCAATGAGGGCTTCAAGCTCCTTGGAGCTCTCTGAAACTTCAATGGTGAAAAAATTGCAAAATAAGTCTTCAAATGAATTTGAAAACAGTGCCAATGGATTCAGAACGTCCAGAAACCCCTAGATGGGCTTTTTTGGCACCTCATTTGGCCAAAAAATGAAGAAGTTAGGCCTCATGCCATTTTCTTCCTTCAAGCTTGTTGTCTTTGGTTTGCCAAATCGCACCTCTGGGCATCCAACCTAGAACACACTCTCAAAATCGTGCTAAAAACTAGCACCAACGCATAACCATAAAATGGGCAAATCTATATAATGGTTATGGGTGCGCCTAGCCCCTAACTGCCAAGACTGTGGTCATAAGGGTCACCATTTGACCTCGCACTAGCGCAAAAGGGGATTTGTTTCAAGGACGAATGAATAAGAGACAAGTGGTGGGCGTTGTAACCATTTTAAAAAAACAAATCCTGCGTGCAAATGACAGGGTCATATGGTATGGTTTATGCGACCGGGGGCTGGGGCTAAGCCCCAGCCCGAACGCGCCACAACTCAACACATAATCAACTTTAAATAAATATAAAATCATATATATAACAAGTAACGTTGTGTGGCGCGCCGGTCACGTGGCCTTTTCCAAGTCATTGCATCCTATGTGGAGGTTGCGGGGTCAAGTCTGGTGGACTCCATAAACTTTTAACCAAACATCGAAACCAATAACAGGGTGCCACATGGCAGCCCACAACTGGGCCACGTGGCACTTAACCACTTGACCAAAAAGATGTCATGTGTCACAACATGATTAATCCAAAATATGCCAATAAATGAATGCCACGTCACCAACTTCCACCTCAGTGTATGGAGTGCCATGTCATCAGACGGCCTCTGCCACGTCAGTATCCGTACGGACTGTACAGTCAGAACAATTTTTTTTACCTGTTTGACGATTCGAACAGAACGCGATATCTCACTCATCCGACGTTCGTTTGAACCCAAATGATTTGCGTTGGGTTCGTGACGATGAGTGCTACACACCCGTTTGTTTTGAGGCAATTTTGAGACTTTGAGTTTTGAGCAAAATTTTGACCCTTGGTCCAGATTTTGATCACTAAGGGTCCAATTTGAGCTAGCATCTCGAAGGGACCACAAAACCTGGGTGCCAACTTGGCACAGTTTCCTAACTTCAGTGAACTTTTCTGGGCTTTGACTTTTAAGTAAACATGGTCTCCCACTTGAAATTCCACGTGTCTTCTCCTCTGGTCCTCATAACTCTTATGTCTGTCCTGTGACTCTTTTAAGTTTCGTTGCACCTTTATTACCATATTCTCAATTTCTTGGAGCATCTCTGGTCCAACCATGAGTCTGTCAACCGGGTTATCCCAGCTGATTGGATTCGTACAACTTCTGTCGTACAGTACCTCAAAGGGGCTCAGTTTAGCCGAAGTTTAGTACCCATTGTTATATGCAAATTCTACCAAGTGCAGGTAGTATTCCCACTTGCTTGGTTTTGTTCTTATGTACATGCGAAGCATATCTTCTACGATTTGGTTTGTTCGTTCAGTATATCCATCCGTCTGGGGATGATAATGCATGCTGAAAGTCAAATTAGTATTTATCCCTGCAAACAATTCTTTCCAAAAAACAGATGTAAATTTTACGTCTCTATCCGAAATCACCATTTTAGGAATACCATGCAGTCTAAAAATTTATTTCATAAATATTTCAGCGATGTTAATAGCTTTAAAAGTAGACTTTACAGGAATAAAGTGTGCAGAATTATTGAGTTTATCGATTACCACCATAATAGAATCATTATGTTTTTGAGTTTTAGGCAAACCTGTAATAAAGTCCAGCGATATAGTCTCCCATTTCCATTCCAGTACTGGTAAGGGATGTAATAGGCTGGCTAGATGTTGGTGTTTGACTTTTACCTACTGACAATCTTGACACTTAGCTAAGTATTATGTTGTTTCGCCCTTCATGTTAGGCCAATAAAATAATTTTCTATGTACCGTTATCATTTTCTGGTATCCTGGATGACCAGAATATGGTTTCTTATGCATTTCATCCAAAACAATTAATTTTAACTCTACCGAATCTGGTATGTATATTCTGTTCTTAAATCGTAGTAGGCCATTTTAATCAATACTCAACTCTATTTTGTTTGAATCTTTTGTAGTGTTTTGTAATTCTTCCACTGTATTAGTGTAATTTTCATCATTATTACCTACAGTCTTTATTCTCTGTTACAGATTACTTTCTACCCTGCTGACATTTATTTCAAATAACCCATGGACTCTTCTGCTTAAAGAATCTGCTACTTTAATTTCCTTACCCTTGATATGTCTTACCTAAAAGTTGAATTCACTCAAGAAGGCTAGCCACCTTGCTTTCCTTGCATTAAGATCTAGCTGACTAAACAAAAATCTCACACTGCTGTTGTCAGTCAATAATAGAAACTTTCTTCCCATTATGTAGTGTCATCACATTTTTAAGGCATGTATTACAACTACCAATTATAAATCATGAGCGACGTAGTTATGGTCGTGTTCCTTTAGTTTTTTAGACTCATAACAAATAACATGCCATTCTTGGGTTAGGACACCACCTATTCCTTCTTTACTCGCATCTACACAGATGATGAAGTCTTTGTCTGGATCTGGTACCTTTAAAATGGGTGCGGTTGTTAACAATTCATTTAACTTATTAAAACTGTCTTGACATTTCTGTGACCAGTTAAACTTGGTCCCTTTCTTTTGCAGCGATGTGATAGGGTAAGAAATTTTGAAAAATCCCTCTATAAATCTGCGGTAATATCCGGTGATTCCCATGAATGAATAGATGTTCGCTACATCCTTTGGTACTGCCCATTCCATAATGGCCCTTATTTTCTTAAGATAGAATGCAATACCTTTTGCAGATATTACATGTCCTAGGTACTGTATCTTTTTCTAATAAAAATCACACTTATCAAATTTAGCATATAGTTGGTGCTTCCTTAAAGTTTGCAAAACTATTCTTAAGTGTTCTTTGTGTTCTTCTTCTATTTTAGAATATACCAGAATGTCATCAATAAATACCAATACGAACTTGTCCAAATACTCACTGAAAATACTGTTCATTAAACATATAAACATGGCTGGAGCGTTAGTGAGTCTGAAAGGTATAACTACAAATTTGTAATGTCCATATCTTGTTTGAAAAGTTGTTTTGCTTATGTCCTCATATTTTATCCTAACTTGGTGATATCCGGATCGTAAATCCAACTTTGAAAAGATCTTTGCCCCACCTACTTGATCGAACAGATAATTTATCCCAGGTAAGGGGTACTTGTTTTTAATAGTCATTTTGTTCAATTCTCTATAATCGATACATAGTGTTAGAGTACCATCTTTCTTTTTCACAAAGAGGATTGGTGCTCCCCATGGTGAAACACTCGGTCTAATATACTCTTTGTCCAACAATTCATGTAGCTGAATTTTTAGTTCTGTCAATTTCGACAAACTCATTCGGTAAGGTGATTTAGAGATAGGGGCTGAACCAGGTAGTAGGTCTATAGAAAAGTCTATTTCCCTTCTAGGGGTAATTCAGGTATTTCATCAACAAACACATCTCTGAATTCACGTAGAACAACAAAGTCTTCCAAGTTGGGTTTATCTTCTTTTCCTAACAGGTTTGTTACTTGGATGGCGTAAACTTGACACCCTTTTCTCATGCATTTCTTAAATTGCATTGCTGAAACTTGTCTAACTATATTGGTTTTTCTATACCTTGGATTGTCCTACTAGTGTCATTTTCGTCTTTATACTTAAGTGTCTTTGCATAAAAATCTAGTATTGTTTTCTGCTTTTCTAAAAGGTCCATTCCAATAATCACATCATATGATCCTAGTGGTAGAATGTTCAAATTTGTTCTTATGTTATGAACATCTAAACTGAACTCATAATCAGAAATAAAGTCAACCACTTTCGTTTTAGTTCCTGTTGCTAGTTGTACCAACCATGATTTTGCGTGTCTCATTTTCTTAAGTTTATTTGACTCTACTACACCAGGAGTGATATAACTTAACGTAGCTCCATGATCAATTAAAACAAAAATTTGGGTGTTATTGACTTTACCTTCAATTTCCACCACAGAGGACTGGTGGTCAGCTTGCCGACCATCTACGATTGCATTGATTCGATGCAATCTTCTGCCCACATCACCCACTATCGAGGCTTCCCATAAATTATGAACAACAGTTCTGTTTGTTGAATTTAAACATGGACATTTCCTCCTTAGATGAGGTTATCCACATTCCCAACACTTTAATGGTTCGCGGGGACTGTCCCCAAACTTCTTTGTTCTTAGATTTACTGGTTTATCGCTGCCTTGCATATTTGGATTGTTGGAATGAAAATATTTTCTGGGAAATCTTTTTGTTGCGTTCCGATAAGGAGCTCGTTGGTATCCTTTCTTTTGTTGGTTCATTCGTTCTTGTTTCTTATCCTTCCAAGCTTTGGGAAATTATGTCTGTTGTTTGTATTGGTCGTAACACATTCAATCTTTCCTAAATACTTCACTCAAGGAATTGGGATTATCAAATTCAATTATGTCCTTGTAGGACTGTGGTAGATAGATAAGGAACCACTGGATTTTCACTTTATCCTCCCGGATATAAGGTATGAACCTTAGTAATTCCAGGAATTTATTTATCAAATCTTCCATAGACATTTGACCAAGTCGTAACTCATAAAATTCTTTTGTTTTTATTTCATAGTAGCTTTCAGATAGGTATTGTTTCTTAAAGTATTTCTTAAATTCAGACCATTCCATCTGTTTCTCCTTTAGTCCCTTGGCCAATTTCAGGTCTTGCCACCAAATGTTGTCTTTTCCTTTCAGGTTATAGATGGCCATTCTAACTTTCATATTGCTGGAATAGTTGTATATCTGGAAATACTTCTTGATGTCCAGTAACCATGCTTCAACTTCTTTCTCTGTTCTGGATTCCCCATCAAAGGTAGACGGTTTGATTTTCTTAAATTCTCCTTCAAGGTGGTCTACCTATTTCCTTTTTCTGTTTGTTTTTGTTTCATATTAAGCTGACGGTGTACCTTCAGATGAGCTATTCCCTCTTTCTTCTTTAGGACCAAAATTATTGGAGGCCATTTTACTGACCTCTTCTTCCTAGTTGTCATCCTTTGGGGATTTCTTTGTCACTATACTTCGCAGCAAGACTTCATTTATTTCCTGATGTTCTTGCTGTGCCTTTTTCAATTTCTCATTGTCTTCTTTGAAAACCTGTAGCTCAACAATGATATTCCTCATCGTTTCCAGAACTTTCATAGGTGAGCTTCCGTCACTATTTTGTCTTGGATCTTCAGGAGGTCTTTGTTCAGGATTCCCATCAAGTCTGATTTCTGCATCATTTTGGGCTGCCATGATTAACATGAAATAGAAAAGGGTTTTATGTTTGTAACAGTAAAGGTTTATTAGTTTTACATAAACAAAAATATGTGCTAAGTAAATAAGGTGGCCCTATTCCAGGTCCAAGTGTTGTAACCTTTGCTCTGATACCATATGTAATGTACCTCAAATTTGACATAATTTTTTTTTTTCTATGGGACACTGATCTCCATTCCAGTTTAATATATTCATAGTGATGGTGTGGTAATGTTTATTCTTATCATAGGTCTATATTCCATCTGCCACACGATGACAATCCTATACCAGACTAACTTAGAACTTAATAAGATTAACTCTCTAAAAGTTTTGTCACCTTTCTTCAACACATATTTAAGGATATATCTATCTATATAATAGTTTATATATATATATGACTTGTAGTCCTAAATTCTCCTTTAACACATGATTATGTATGCTTGTGCACAAGGCTGTACCATTTGGTCTTAAAATGAAACATCTACCACAAGGAAAATGTCATCAAGAGCTATACCCTAGATAGAATATACAAGGCATATTATGATTTGGTAGCATTCTTCGAAAAGGTCTAAGTCGTTAAACAAACTTTCCTTGTGAATTAATTCGTGGTTAAGGTTCTTCTAGTCACTATGCTTATAAAGGTTTAGGTAAGGAAAATCCTGCGCAAAAACCCTGTAACTAAGTCTTAACTAAGTTTTAACTTACCCAAAATAAATCAATGACGATAGACTAACTGAGACGAAGCAATTAACACCTAACTAGTCCCGACTAGTTGCTTCTCGAAGTGAATGTCATTAATTTCGTATTTTCAATTATTAAGGGTAGGAGATGTACCTATCAAAGGTAGTAAATACCTTGCTCCTGTGATTAATGGAGGTCCTGTATGCACAAGTTTCTGTAATGCCCCATATTTTGACCTTAGGTAGTTAGAACATTGTTGTTTAACTAATCTTGATAATTCAAAGTTTATCATTTGTTTGGAGTCAGTTAGACTTTGTTAGACATTGAGATGTGTACCTCTAGGCCTATTTGTTTGCTACATGATATATGCTCATGAAAAAGATAGTTATTTGATTTGTTAAACAAGAAAATTAAAATGGGCAAGTTTGGTACATGTATACCAATTCAAGTTATATTGTGAATGTATAATAGATGCAATGCATGATGTAAATAGGAAAACATTTATTAATTGGGCCTCAACGCAAATATGGATTCTTATATAAATTTGTGATGTATCTGCATCAATATGTGTTATTGGTGAACTAACCTATAGGATGATGAGCTATGTGATAGCCAAATGACTATAGTATTGAGGTAACTGGGATGTCGTAGACATCAAGAAGATATTGTGTGCTATAAGTTGTACTTACTATTTGATTTATGATTCGAAATATTACTATGATCTATGGTAAGTGTGGTTTTGACAAGATGCACGACTTACCCAGAGTGGATGTTTGACGACGTGACTCTAAGAACAGTGGTTGCACAGTATGGCTCGATATAGGGTGTTGACCCTAGTTCTATGAGGAGGGGTGGAGGTATTTCCCACCGTTTATCCTCCGAAACCTAGAGTCGTGGGAGGGATGTGTGAAGTCACGCTCCCCTAGACGTGTGATGATGACTGCTAGTTTCCTGTTGGGGAAGCTTGGTCGAGATGTAGGACACTACCGCTTACAGGTTCTATCTGGAATTAGGTCAATATAGTTGATGCTCCAGCTTAGTCCAACAGAGGAAAGGATAGGATGGAAGATGGAAGTAGGTTAGGAAGGAAGGATGCTTCGATGTTAGATGAGAATACTGATTGGGGATTAGAGATGCCACTATTGTTTACTC
>ML776626.1:465061-476138 GCA_009831015.1 Picea engelmannii | reverse complement strand
GACCAATAGGGAACCAAACAAAATTTGCAAATGACTTATCATAGTCGATATTGTGATTAGACTTCAAAATATTCACCAGGGTACCAATGAGAAAAGACCATATGGGTTGTAACTTATTTGCGAGGAAAAAGAGGGAAACTTGTTATACTTAATATTGAAAAGGAGGATAGTGCATGTAATAAACATCGCAAGCTTCGAATAAACCAATACCAAATAAATCGAAACATTCCTTGACAAAATTGATGACAACAAGAGAACATTCTTATCAGTAGATAAGGAGGAAGACCATTCGGGTTAAAAGGCCATGAAACTAAGTGGTTACATACTAACACTCGAAGCCATAATTCAAACAATAAATAAAGTGAAAGAGGTAAAAAAAACATCTTGAAACCAACCCAAGCTAAAAACAATAAGAAAAAATGGAGAAATTTAACATATTGAGATAAGTTGTTTCACTAAATGATATAGACACTAAAAGATATAGAAGTAATGAAGGTGACACTTGCTCCTTTTGAAACTGATTATATGGGAGATGCCCATTCATCTAAGAAGATGGTCCATTCAAATGAGAAGATGGTGTTGCACATGTCATATTAACCCCCATTGTTTGGTGCTACACTCATGAATATTTTGAAACTTTCCCCATCCTTTGTTGTTCTACAAGGTTCAAACTATAGGCTTGTTAATGCTAACTTCGACTCAAATGGGTCTTCTCCTTCCCCAGATTTAGTTTATCCTCTATTTTTTTTAATTTTGGATGCCTTATATTTCTTTTCCACATATTCTACGGTTTAATTGGCTAAGGACAACAACATTGATAAAAGGGGAGAAGAACCAACTTGTTCAACAAAGGATAGGCCTTGGTAACAAAATGGTAGAATTCCTTAGTCCTCTAAGTTTGGATCACCAAGAAAAAATAAATGTACTCTATGATTCCTTCTTGGTTCCATATAGGTAGAGATATAAATAAATGTACTTTGTGATTCATTCTTGGTGGCATATAGGTAGAGATCTTGTTTCTATACTATTCTATTAAGTAAAGTATGAATTTTTTTTTTAAGAAAATAATAATAAATAAATAATATTTATTGAGAGATTAATTTATAAATCACTTTTGATATTTTAATGATTATCTCATTAAAACAAATCTTAAACTACAATTATTACATTGAACCTATAATAAACTGCATCACTATTCTTTTAGTATTTTTAGTGATTTAATAAGAAAATAAACACACCAAATGAATTGTGATAGTGAAGGAACACAATGGAACATCATAAATACATTATTTACCATAGGAAACTTAATGCGGGAAGACCCAATAAGAATATGAAGGATTATGCTTTCCTCTTTAATCGAATGATGATACAATATAAAATACAAAGTTCATGGTGTTCATTGTGGAGCTATGGGATACTATGGTCTCCTACACATTGTTATATAATGTTGTTTCTGCTTTGTTTTATTATACTCTACTCCACTTGATGGATGCTCCATTATAGAATATCTAATCACTATAATACGAGTTGAACACTTTTCCCTCCTTTCAGCGAGAGGTTTATATCTTACATGGTTATTAGGGTTAAAGTTTTTGTTGTTAGATTTTTGGTCAATTTATGCATGGCTTAACTCTATTACGGGCTCAAAGCAATCTACTAGTTCATATTTTGTTCAAAATTCAATTAATTAGACTATAATATTTTGTTAAATATGTCATATGAATATGTAAATTCTCGTGATTATTATATATTTATTATCTGCATAATTGAAATCTAGTTGCAATTTAAAATTTGTTTTTTAGAAATGAGTTGTTAGCGGACTATAATGTTTTTGGGCCTATACTTATTCAAAAGTATAGACAAGTAGCTTACATTACCTTAGTGGTTCCAAGTGGGATGCAAGAAGATAGTAACAAAATGATATTGTATAACTTTTCAATTTTAACATATTGTATTGACAATTTGTATTGATGGAATATTGAAAGTTTCAAGGAGACTTCCAAAATATTATTTTTTTTAAATTATTATGTATAAAATTTTCATGGAGCTTTGTTCAAATGTGTTGTTGCATTGAATTTATTTTTATATATTATACTGGGGTTTCTTAATACAATGTATGTTTTTTCATATGGTATCCATTTTTACAATGATGATGAAACAAGTGATGATAGTATCCTCAATGTGGATTTTTAAGATGATCTAATAGGGAGTGAAAAATGCATTATTGCATCTCTTCTATTTCATCACACTATTACTTCTAGAAAGGAGAGAAGGGAATATAGGAAAATTGTTTCCTAGGAAAAGCATGCCAGGATTTTGAATACACCTCGTTTAAAACATCAAATTCCTAATTTGAATATTATTGTGTCTGATACTCAAAGGTCAAGTGGCACTAGTAGACAATGTGAACATGAATAATAGAGATAAAATTGTACACCATACACATATTGCAAACCAAATATTATATAATTCTTTTGAGAGGGTTTTCATTCATGTATTTGATGAAAGTATAGATGTAGACATTTCAGTCCATGTTATTAAAATACATAATTTGATGTATGTTGCACAAACACCCCTTTTCACAATGTCTTGAAAAGAAAATTTATCTAAGTTGATTACTATTCTAAAGCTATAGATGTATGAATGATTAGACAATGGCTTTATGTATCTTTTAAGGTACAAAAGGTGATATGTGTTATAATATATGGTGATATATGAGTTCTTCAATCTTGTCAACTTGTTAATTATTAGCTTCTTTAAAGGATGAATTAGTGTTATTGGACAATGTACTTCATCTTTGATGTAAATATGCTAGAAAAGTGTTGATTGATTTGGGTGTTTATTACAAGTTCTAGATAATGCATGTACAAAGGATTGTATATTATACAAAGGAAAAAGAAAGATCAATTAGTGTGCCCAAAATGAAAAACACGTCACTATTGCTCTAATTTAAAGGTAAGAAATGTCCCACAAAAAGTATTACACTACTTTCCCATAATTCAAAAATTTAAATGAATGTTTTGTTGTGAATATTTAACTAAATATATGGATATCAGTTTTGAGAAGAGACAACCTGTTGTGCTTCTTTAGCTCTTTTATTAGCATCCACCCAACTCTGAGGCTGAGCCATGAGGACATGGGCATGAATCTCATCTTTGAGGACACTGATAAAACATTCTTGGAAAAAAGAATCAGACATGCCCTTTGTACGAAAATCCAATCGCTCAAAAGAGGCTATAAAGTCTTCCACTATGCCAGATTGTTTCAAGTTTGTCAAATGGCCTAAATGGTTGGTGTTTGTGTCAAAGAATTCATAAATCTCTGCCACAAAGTGTGTCCAAGCCACATACCCTTGGTGGGTATTTTTTCTCCATTTCCACCATTGCCAACGTTCTTGATCTATATGGAGAACACCATACTGAAGTTTGGCCAACTCATTTGTAATTCCATACAAAGAGAAATAATGTTCCATTTGAGTTACCTAGACAGTGAGATCTAATTCATAAAATTTGGTCACATCCACATGCAGAAGGCGTAGGTCACGCTGAAAGTGATGGGGATGAAAATTCTGGGATTGAGAGGAAGTTTCACCTTCGGTTTGCAAAGGTGCGTCAGATGAAGGAATATCTGCAGGGATATGTAGCTTAGCACAGATCATCGTAGTGAAGAAGACAAACTGTGTATTGAAGGATTCAAGTTGGGTAGCAAGGTCTTGTTTGAGGTCCTTTATTTTGGCATCAATGGAGTAATGCATGTTTTTATTGACAGTGGCAACATTGGCACTGATTTGTCTCACTTCTTGTTGGGTTTATATGAAATTAGAGTGCAAGGAATTGAATCAAGCTTCCAAGTCTTGGCTACGGTTGTGGGCCATGATGAAGAGGGAACACGAAAAGGGGTGGGTGGGACCACACAAAAAATGGGTTATGAGTGAATTGTATCATAATGATCAAGGCAACGAGTGGAATATAATGGGGTAAATCCCAAATACGGGTGTTGGAAGGGGGTCAGGTCCACGAGAAAACAAATTGTTGAAAAATGATAGGTATGACTGCAATAACAGTGAAGAGAGGAATCCAACGGAATAGGTCTCAAACAATGGTGTCAACAGTATCCATTTTTTCTTTTTACTCCTCCAGAGTTATACTCCAATCTAAAGAATATTGTAGTGACGAAATGCCCAAATGCTTAACAGGAAGAAATGTGTAGTAATTTCACAACCCGAATGCAGGAGACACGTGCATGGCAATAGATCTTTCTGTTCTATTTTTTTTTTCCGTTCGACGGGTTAGGGTATTCAAGGGTTCTACATACAAGGGTTTTCCCTGTGATATAACTCTCGGATATATGTGTAGGGTCCAACATTAGTGCTCATCCCAATATCTTAGGGCACCAACTAAGGAGGCTAGACCGTGCCCTTAGTCGTACTACCCGACTACCCAGGTGCTAGAGAGTATCTTCACGAGTGTTTTTCCCGGTGGCTCTATAGAAGTCAGGAGACTGATCAATTTATCTATGGAGGGATTTACGAGATCTAGTTCAATCTGTATGCAGGTGTTGTCTAATGCGTTACCACTCGAAGGGGTACCAACAAGGGTTACAAGGGTGTCCAACAGATGTGCACTTAAGTACCACTTGTATTTCATGTGTGTATGAATCCCTAACCACAAGTTTATGCCTGTAACGATAGATCTATGTAGCTTAAAGATGTTGGAATATGTCTCTACCCTGAAAAATAATTTAACCCACAATTTTCTGCTGAGGAAGGTGCTTTGATACCACTTGTAATATTCAAAATATTAAATAGTATGTCGAACAAAAATATTATATAGAAATGGTAGATAAACAATGATATAACCAGAACTATACCACAATAATACCAGAATAATACCGGAATAACACCAAAAATAACACTTTGATTACTGAAAGCAATGTTCACTTGCCTCTTCGAGGGGGAAACCTCTAGTAGAGTATAGCTCTATTACAATAATATCCAAGACAAGACTTATCATACCCTCTACTCCTATTTTTTCTAAATATGTATATCCAAATGAACAATCTAGAGGAAGATCCTTCTAGAAGCGGAAGCTTCTATTAGGTCTTCTTACATTTGACTTATTCTTCCTTATTGCTAGACCTTATTTATATTGACCTTTATTACATGGAAATATATTATTCTACCTACGTGATGGGTTAAGTCTCTAACATTGAAACTAGGGAATGCATTTTACTCTAAGGAAATTTTTCCTTCAAATGTACATCAAATCCCAAAAGTTAGTGCATGAAATCAACCTCTCATGTTCTTCAATTGTACTTTAATAGATGACAAAGGTAAATTTACCATATATATAAATCCATATTAAAACTTATAAAACAATTTATGGAGCTAGAGGGAAGCTTAGGCATGCATTTTAATTTGGTCAATTGGTACAATTTCAAACTCCAAATTACAAGGAAAATTTTAAATATAATTTGGTCACTTGTAATATAATTTATTCATTTACCGTCAACTCACCATAGTTGTATGGATGTACATTTCCAATAGTTTCAAATTGCAAATTCATTGGGATAAATTAAATCTGCTGGAATGTATGGAATTTTGGATCATTGATATTGAATATGTTTCCTCACATAGAGCACTACCTGGGTATGTGTTATGGGGCATCTGGTTAACGATAAACAAGTTGATTTTTGAAGATAAGGATAAATAGTTAGAAAGACATGAACATCACATTAGAGTCTCTTATGGGGAAGGAAGGAAGCAATCAAAGAATATTCTTCCAACAAGCCTTCAAGAAATGATTATAGATCACACTTAGCCTTAGGGATTTTTGTAAGGAGCATGCCAGGGTACTCTGGGATCTTGTGGAGTTGGGGCCATTATTTATTTAGATAATGCAAATTACATTTTACTAAAGCATGGAGCAGGTTTGAGCACAAACAATAGAGAATAAATATATTCCCGTTGGATCCTACTTAAGGTTGTAGTGGGTAGGCAAGTTAAGAGGCTATAGGTATTTGGTGACTCTAAACTTAAGAATGAATGGGAACATGGTAAAAGAAAATTTCTAACTTGGTGTTGGGGCCTATTTTCAATAGGATTATGGAAACAAAATTAGTTTTTGAAGAGGTGTTCTTTGCTCATGTCTATTGAGAATTCAACCACAAAGATGATCAATTATCAAAGGAAGCACTCATTCTGGAGGAAGGTTTTTTTCTTGTTCATGAGATTAAGGACCATACTCCTAGAGATTTGATACTCTTACATATGTTTTGATGAATGGATTTTGAGTCGTCTTTTAATTTTTGTTTATATAAAGTTAGAGAGACTTTGTCCTGTTTTATTTTAACATGAATATGATGTAGTGAAACTATTTCTTTAAAGAGTGACTTGTATAAGGATTATTGTAAGAGTCAAAGTCAAAAGGATATGCTATAGTATTATATGATAGAATAATTCTATAAAGGAAATGGCTTTTAACATTAAAAGTAGAAGGGATCTCTTCAATGTGTATTTCATTTCCACTAGAAATATCAATACAATGATTTTTGTCTTGTAAAAAAAAATATGAAATATAATTTCTTGTAGGTAGATTCAGACATTATTATAAAAATGCATTAAAGATCACTTAAAGATTGCAGATAAACACTAGAAATCACAACAAGCATCACATATGAGACAAGCATGAGTAAAAAACATTGCTAATCTTTGATTAATTCCTCATAAATATAGAGATATATTTACATGATAGACATCACAATTACAATGTCCATTTCAAAATTGGGAAAATTGTAATATAGATTCCACATAATATTCCTTCTAAAAAATCTCTAACAAGCCTCTCCTTTGCTATTTCTCTACTTAAAACCTTATATATTATGTTCCCCATGGGGACCACCTTGACCCATAGGTTTCTTACATAAGTGGATCATAACTAAATTTACCTGTGAATGTATTCACAGGTCCTTGAGTTAGAACTTGAGGCACACTCCGCCTTGTTGTAGCCAGTCATCCACCGCAACCGATACTCAAAAACATGTTTTTATCCAATCACCAGCTTCACACTATGGGGTGGTAATGAAGAAACTTATAGCGTGAAGGGGTTCCAAACTTGGTAGTGCTAATAATTTAAGATGGGAGAATGATGACACACGATGAAACGTAACGTGTCCCGTTTTGCCTTTGCCTTTGCGTTTGAATAAATTCGGAGCTGAGCAAACATACTCACAGATCAGAGCAATGGGGTGCACAGTAGGGCAGGCACAACGGGTATTGGAAGGGGAAGTTGTGCTCCCGACTGTCTCCAAACCAAAGCTAAGAGGGTTTTGGTCCCTCGATGAAGATAACAAACTCACCAACTATGTCATGAGAAACAGGCTCACCGGCTGCTGGAGTTATGTGGCCAAGCAGGCTGGTAAGAGTCTAATTTCAATAATTTTCTTTTTTCGCTATATGAATTTCTTCTTTCCCTTTTACTCAATTCAATTTAATATATGGGTTTAATTTCTTTTGTACGATTCAATTTAATATACGGGTTTAATTTCTTAATTCAATTCCATATAATTTTTTTCTTTCATATTAGTCAATTCAATGTAATACATATTTCTCAATTCATTTTAATGTATGATAGTCTATATATCAGTTTCAATGAAATAATAACCATTAAAATATATGTTTCTTTAAAATAGAATCGATATGTATATACACACGCAGAAGTCGGTAGATACTGTACAGTGAAATGACTGCGTGACTAAGAATTTAAATGAGATATTATTAATTACACTGAAGATGTTTTTAAGGTTATATTCTTCAGAGTAGATTAACTTGGGAGCAAACAGACATGTTTTTCAATTAAAAGAATGGATCTGAATCTGGCCAAATTTTCAGGGGTAGTTTAAATTTTTTATGGATCAAAGTTTCATGCATTTCAGAACCTTATTCTAGAAGTTTTGTCCCATTTTAAACCAATCCAAATGTTCGAAAAATCGATCAAAACCTTATCTTAAGAGTTTTGCCCCATTTTAAACCAACCCAAATGCTTAAAAAAATGATCAGAATTCTGGATTGACTAAAAGTTTAACTGAAAATTTAAAAACAAACCGTCAAAAAACCTTCCTGAAAAATAACTAAGAAAAAATTGCTCCCAAATTAACCCACTCCCAAATTCCTATACAAGCTTTTGTCCAAAGTAAATCAAAACTTGTCATTTGTTATAGTCTATTTGGCTTTTGTCCAAAGTAAATCAAAACTTGTCATTTGTTATAGTCTATTTATCGAAAAATCATTTTTTTCCATGTGTTTTATATTTCATATTTGACGGATTCCAAGCGGCCGCTTCCAGGTTTCTCCTACATCCCGGTCTGCCCTTTGTTTTCAGAATCGATTCATCCCTATTAATTTCAATCTACGCTGCGCGACTGATCTGCTTCTTTCTCCCATGGAATTTCATGGGTCCTGCGGCACAGTGTGTCCAGATCTAAGTAGAAAGCAGGAAGCTTAGCCTTTATAAATATCAAAACTAAACAAAGTGTAGAGTATGACTATCACAGATCACAAAAACGACACGCTTTGTCAAAAAGTTTATCGAACAAATATCATATAATTCATTCATGCAAATATAATTACCCTGATTCACCTAGAGGGTCATCAAGCGTTAAGTTTTCTATCATGATTTGTTTTTAGTTTGATTTGCTTTGCTATGCCACATCTTTAAAAATGGTGATCCTAAGTTTTAGGAAATTAATATTCAAGGGAAAGGAAAATTATTGTCCAACTCATATCCCATTGTTAATAAATTAATATGATGTCCCAATTACAATTCATTGAATAATCTCTCAACAATTGATAATTTAGCAGTCTTGCAATTTACCATACCATAGATGTTATTGTGTTTATTATAAGGATCATGTCACATGACAGATTTCTAGTGACTGTTATAAAAAAAAAATATTAGTGGGCAAATACTTACAATTTCGTGAACTTTGTAGTCACATCTATTATTATTGTTAGTTTAGACGCATTAATTCCTAGTGTTAATCCAAACAATGAAATATCCCTGAGATTTGTAGGATTTGAAGTGTCAAAAAAAGGATTTTTTATCTGAGCCAAGGCTCGGAGATCCAATTTATTGGAGTACATGACTTTGGCCTAGGATGATCCACACTTGGTTTCATGGGAATCGAAGTCGATGAGTTGCTCCAAATTCACACTGCATAGTCTAACCATACAACCATGTGAGATGCTCAACAACAAGATCGTAGGGGAGAGTGAGAGACCAAATTCTTTCTGGACATTCTCCAACAGTGCTTTAAACACATGATAATTCAAATAATCCATTGGCATTATGAACTATTTTTGCTATTTCCCACATAAACTGCCAAATATCCCCACATAAACGGTCCAATGTTCATGCAGATTGCTTCATGCCTTTTTGCATGTTTCACTGTTTCACCCTGGAAAATATTAAACACCATGCAATGAGCCTAAGTGTATGATGCATCATGTCTATTGGATACACATTATTTATCATCTAAGGAATATGATGCACCAAGCATTGAGCGAAACTAACATGATGTACACGCATTGAGTCATTTAGATGGCTCAAGGAAACATATGAGATGTCATTATAACAGACCTGCATGTAACAAAGGAAAAGGCAAGAGTGTGAGAGGCAGAAAATAAGAAAGTAGAGGTTGATCAAATTGGATTGTCACAAACTAAGATTGCAATAAGTTTAATAGGTGTTGTCTTCTGCCCTCTATTGATCACAATGATTGGACCAATTATATATGTAAGGTAAATTCAAAAGTTTTAGTGGTGGCATGAAGAGTTATAAAAAGAAAGGAGTTTGTTCTCATCATCAATTTGTTTCTTTGGTGGTTGTATGTCCAAATCCGTTCAATCACCCAATTCCAAACAAAGGTTGTCACTAATCCAAAACTTTGACCATTGACTACCTATAATCTATACCGACATCACTTTAAATCCTCCCAAAAACAAAATATCATGAATTTTAAACAAAGTAACCCCACCAATTCACTTTGGTGTTTGTCTTCCCTACTTCCTAATCTACTGAATTTATGCAATGTATATTCATAATACATGTTTTTGGAGATGTGAAACGATTTGTACGCCTGTACATCAAATTCTATGCAATGATAATGATTAAAAATATGAGTTTCTTCAGCATCACAGTATATATATATATATATATATATATAGGAATCAATCACATAACATATGTATATACGTTTCCGATTTAAATAAATAAAATATATATAATGTACAGTGAAATGACTGCGTGACTAAGAACTTAAATGAGAAATTATTATTAATAATAAAGTTTATGCAATGCACATACATTCATAGAGGTCTGCAGAGATGCGAAAAGAGCTGTAGGCTGAGATGGTTGAACTACTTACGCCCTAGCCTTAAACGTCGTGCAATTTCACGCCAGGAAAAGTGACTCATCTTACAATTACAATCCAGTATCGATAACAGGTTTTACGCCTTCTCTCAACCTTAATTTTTTTCTTTTCCTTAATGTTGTTAATAAAAATTTATATTGCCTGGTCGATATCCTCATTAATGTCCACAACATTGATAAGCAGGTGGTGTGTGGGCAGAGGCAAAGAAACAATGTAATGCACAGAAAAACGATTCTATTGCTCACTTGCTGAATGGTTACAATGCTTTGATTTTATAGAGGGAGAGGAAACTTCTGGAGCATCATGAAACAATCTAGAGTGTCGGTGGAATGTTCTAGAGTGTTTACACGGTGGAATGTTCTATAGTGTTTACAAGAGGCAGTGGAAGAATAGTAGCGGTGGTTGAGCGGAAGGTTCTGATTTAATGACGGTAAGTAGAAATTAACGTATTCCAACACTCCCCCCTAATTTCTACTACTAATTACATTAATATTTACAATGCCCAATGCTTCTCTTAAATACTCAAATTGGTCTTGTGTTAAAGCCTTTGTACATATGTCTGCAAGTTGCTCCTTTGTTATGCAATGTTGTAGGATGAGTTCTCCATTGTTGACAAGTTCTCGAATGAAGTGATATCTTGTGTCGATAT
>ML776626.1:440153-459735 GCA_009831015.1 Picea engelmannii | reverse complement strand
AAATCAAGAATTACTGGAACTCTTACAACAAGAAGAAGCTCAAGTTGAAACCCCACGACTACTCCTCCACCGCCAGCAACGACAATGCCAACACCAAATCTAATATCCCTTGTCAGTCCGATAGTATTTGCAATGCCAATTCATTGCCTGCCCATGGTCATGATGTTGCGTCGTCTCTCTCTGCCCAGCCGCACTTGGAAGTCATGCCAGAAGGATACCAGCCACATAACAGCATCTATAATATTCTACTCACGACTGGAGAAAATCAAATATGTGTTCCAGGTGTATTGGAACTAAAACGAGAACAAGCACATGATCATAATGATGAGTTTTTAATTGATCAAGAACCCATCAACAACCAGCTGATTTCAGATTCTCAGCTGTGGATTCATGCTAATTCTACCCATACACATGAGAGCTTCTCTACTCATACAGTTTTTATGTCCCCGAGTCTGCAAGAGCAAGGAATGCATAAGTACAAGGCTGCAAAATCATCGACATACAATGAATTAATAATAAAGTCATGCAGGACTACAGTACCAGCTCATGAAGTGCCTGGTTTTTCCAATAATTACTGTCTTGGTTCAACCGGAATCACCATTCCTGTTCTTGTTGAAAAACAGTCATTGGAAGGAAAACTTGAGACCGATGGCCAGATAAATGAAAAGGAGATCATGGTCGACTATTCGTCGTTCACAGAAGCTTCCAGAATAAGTGCATGGAGCGCTGGTCATTACTGTTCAAATATTGCAGCTGATTTTACCGATGTCTATTCAGGAGATTCTTATATCAATGAACTGTCGAGAAATCCACTACTGGAAGATCTCGTGAGTCTGCATCATGAGAAGACTACCCATCAATCATGCCCGCCACTGAATTCGGTGGCCCAAGTTAGTGGGCCATCAATTAGATGGGTCGCTGACCAGTATAAAAATCGTGATGCTGAGGATGAATGGCAGAAGAGATATCAGATCGAGATAGAGATCAAGGGAGGAAGAGGGGTTGGGGATCAATTGGGTTGCTCAGGAAATTCCAATGAAGAAGAGAATGCAAAGACAATTCCTGCAAAATTTGGAGGAGGAAGTCGAAGCGGACCTTTGGGGACTCATGAGTGTAAGGGTGGAATTGGACAAGTTAAAGTTTGGGTGCACGACGACAATATCAATACTGCTTCTGATTTCTTCAACCAAATCTATTTTAGCTAATGCTTTGTATTGTATTGATGAAGTTGCAGTTCGCCCTAAGGAAGTGTTTTGTTGATCTTGTTCTGGAAGAAACAATTATTTGTACATTTCATTTATGAGCAATAGCATTAGGTTTCTAACCATGATGATACTCTCTTTTGGTGGTTTTTATCCTGAGATTATTGTACCTATGCATCTTGGTATTTCTCTCAATAGAATTATGTGTGATCTTGATTCGAAAATTTTAACTTGATTATGTATCGGCTTCAATCAGATGTCTGAATGATACGTTGATAAATCCTCGATGATCCACACCATCTCCTAAACTCTCAATGATAGACACACACCCTTGCCCTTGATAACACAAACACCCTAACCCTTGATATCACAGGTATTAACGCTTGAAGGTTGTTTTTCTGTGAAATCTTACCTCATCTCGGGTGATCATATCCTCAATATTGATACGAGCTTCAACTATCTTTGATGGCGTTTCGATGGTTACTTGTAAACTTAGATTTATAACTGCAATAGGGTTTCATCAAGCAGCATCAAAGCAATTTCGACTTTAAATGTAATCACATTGAAGGCTACCTGTAAGTAAGTAATGGCATACCCAGAAGTGACCTTGTTTCACAGATTTTGGATGTTGGGTTAATCTTGATGGGTTATAGAGTAGTTAGGATAACTTTGATTATGTCATTAGAAGGTTTATTGTTGTTTTTTTTATGGGACCATGGTATTGGGTAACCCATGATATTTTCTCAGTACATTTCATATGATAGAAGCCTATTTAATGACTTGGGATACTCCATTATAAGATACCTCATAGAATAGGCTCACAACCATTGATAGTTGTTAAGGAATACATTGAGCTTGCTTTGGAATGTGAGGATTTTCCCCAAGAAATGGTGTTGTTAATGGTTTGTCGTTTATTTAATTTGTTTGCAACTATTATGTTTTAATTTTTGGCACATTCTTATCTCATGGTCATGGATTAGTGTAGGAGGCATAATCTACACCACCTCCACCTTTTCTTTCTTTCATTTGAAAATTATGTTGTTAAAACTTTGTTGTTTATTTCATTTTTTTGCAACTACCTCCACCTTTGCTTCTTTCATTTGAAAATTATGTTGTTAATACTTTGTTGTTTATTTCATTTGTTTGCAAACTATTATGTTTTAAGTTTCTCCAATGGATTAGTCATTGCATGATGACCTCAGATCCAAGGTGTTAGGGACTATGTGTTTTTGATATAATATTGGTTTTAGTGGGAGCATGTGTAGAATGAAAACTTGTTACAAGAAAATGACAAGCATGGCAAGAGAGAGTGATCTTGAAGCATATGGCTTTGGCCTAGAACATGCATGGAGAAGCATTGGTTTGTCGATCTCATATTGGTTTTAGTGGGAGTTTATGTAGAATGAAAATTTGTTGCAAGAAAATGCCAAGCATGGAAAGACTTGAAATGGAGAGTGAGATTGAAGCATGTGGCTTTGGCATGGAGAGTGATCCTGAAGCATGTGGCTTTGGCCTAGAACATGCATGGAGAAGCAAGAATTTTTTGGTAGATGGTTACATCTACCACTTGAATGGACCTACCCAATGCTTGAACCATCTACCACTTGGATGGAACTACTGAGGATGGACCTACTGAAGATGGACCTACTGAGTTCTTGATTCAACTCACTATATTCCAAGCAAAGAGGAATGTCGGTAAAGAAGCAAGTAGATGGTTTGCTCATGCATACAGTGCTAAGATAAGTACTTTGTGTTAGAAGTACTTGGTCTATCTAATTGTATTTAGAGCTTGAGGGATGGTTTAGAAGTACTTGGTCTATCTAATTGTCTTTGGAGGATGGGGAATGCAAGAAATGAAAGAGTTTGATGTTTCATAGCATCACATTCTCATATAATTGTAAGTGTTTTTATGGATTTGGATTTTATCACATATGTAAATGACCATAATCAGGTTAAATAAATTTTTAGGGGGTTAGGTATTTAACGGGATGAATGTTGGTTTAATATTGACTAAGTCATAGAGTAATTAGGTTAACATTAATACAATCAATCATAGGTTTACTATTCTCTTTATGGGTCCATGGTATTGGGTAACCCATGGTATTTTTCTATGGTATTACAAATGATTAAAACCATATTTAATGGCTTGGGATATTCCATTGTAAGATGCCTCATGGAATCAGCCTAAGGAGTTGGCATGTTGGCCCTTACAAGCCTCGATGACAAGTGTAGTCCTTGAGTGCATCATGTAGGCATGAACCGAGTTGGCATGTTGGCCTGTATAGGCCTCAATGACTAGTGTATTCCTTGAGTGCATCATGTAGGGTTGAACCTAACACTCTTGTTGAGAGCGCGAAGACTCTATTTTCTATTGTAACCATTTATTTGTTGAATAATACATTGACCACATTTTATAGTGTGAGGTTTTTCTTTCATAAGGGTTTACCCATGAAGTCATGTTGATTAATGGTTTATTGTTTATTTCATTTTTTTGCAACCATTATGTTCTAAGTTTCTACACATTCTTCTCTAATGAATAAGTGTAGAAAGTGTATTCCACAACTCTACTTCTTTTCATTTCATATTAGAGTCTAATCATCTCAGATCCAAGGTGTTAGGGGCATGATTTTTAATCTAATCTTGGTTTGAGTGGGAGATTGTGTAGAGTGAAAACCTGTTGCAAGGAAATGACACATGTAATGAATTAGAAGGATTGATATGGAGCATTGGAGAAATCACAAGAGGATAGCAAATGAAGGAGTACACAGTTAATGAGTGCTTGATTCAGCTCATGTATTTGGATCACAAAGGGATGAGGGTATAAAGAAGTAGTTAGATGTTTATATTGCATCATTTTATTGGGAATACAATAGTAAGATAAGTACTTGATCTATGTAATTGTATTTGGAGCATAAGGGATGTTGGAAATGGAATATGTTGATGTTCCACTGCTCACACATACAATTGAAAGTATATTTGTGGAGTTGGATTTTATCACATATATGTAAATGGACATATAGGATGTAAGACCTATTTACGAATGTGTACCCAATATAAATTCTAGATGTGCATAGGTGGTAGGGAACATCTTGTATTCCACAAAACCCACTTAATAAACTTTGGGGGGATAAGTGTTTGTCTCAAGTCAAGTTTAAAGGGGGGAATGTTGGGTTAACCTTAAATGAGTCATAGAGTAGTTAACATATCCTTTACTTGGTCATTGATGGGTTTACCATTGGTGGTTTATGGTCTGATTGTATTGGGTAACCCATTCTATTTTCTCATAGTATTTCATAAGATGAATCTTAACTAATGGCTTGACATACTCCATTTATAACATGCCTCATAGAATAGGCCTTAAGAGTTGGTATGTTGTCCCATAGAGGCATTGGTGGGTGGTCGATGTAGTGTGGAGTGCATGATGTAGGCCAAGAAAGAATGAGCTTGGTGGGTGGCTGGTGTAGTGTGGAGTGCATGATGTAGGCCAAGAATGGGTGTGTTTCTTAGCACTCACTTTAAGAAAATAACTTTGATAATGTATGGTAACCATTTTTCATTGATATGTAATACACTAATCTTGCTTTAACCTGTAGGGATTTTATATAATAATGGTTTTCCCTAAAAAAAAATCATGATTTGATATTTATTTCATTTGTTTACAATTGTCCTATTTTAAGTTTCCACATATTAGTTTCTTTTGAATTTGTATAGAAAATGTATTCCACACCTTTACTTCCTTTCATTGAAAAATCTAGCCTCTTCAATTTTCCATTTGGATTCCAAAATATTCCAATCTTGCTTAAAAGTGCTCTTCCATGTGTACTCCAATGACTTGTGAACCTCCATTGGATGTATCGTAGGCTACCTATGTTATCTTTGACTTATTGTCATATATTCATGGTTTGTATTTGAATATTAAGTTGTGAAATTTAGGATCATAAATGTAACGCAATCATTTCTAAATTGTCTTTTAGAATGAGTTATATAATGTTATGTAATTTATATTCCGGTTTTGTAACTTTAAAATGAAGGTGCTTTCATCGTTAATTTTGTCTAATAAAATCAACTTTATCTTAATGTTTACAATATTTAATTAAGGTGTTTTCATCATTAATATTTCTTATTGGAATCAACTATATCTTAATGTTTGCAATATTTCGTGGATTTGTCGAACTATATCTTAATATTTGCAATATTTCGTGGATGTGTTGAAGTTTATGGAGGATTGGTTGAAGTAGAAATTCAATTGGAGGGGAATGATCATTTGGCATATATCAACATATATAAGTTCTATAAGAATACATATACGTTCTATAAGAGTGTATCGATTCCTTAAACCAAGTAAGTATAATATCAAGTGTGTTTCCTTAGAGTTTGGGAGTAATTTTAGATAATTTAAATATGGTTCTCCTCTCATAAAAAGACGTTGGATTTGTATAAGTATAAAAAAAATGGCTTTACCTCCATTTCTCTTTCATCCTACATTTCAATCCCATATATCAAAACCCTAATTTCTTCTTTGTTGCTTCATTCACATAAAATCAAGTCATTTCTTTGATGCATTCCATATTTTGATCCTTTAACCAAGGACTACAATGATTACACTCAACTTCAACTTGCATGTGAGATGAATCCTAGAGAATAGGAGGTTTAGAATGGGAGGACTACCCTTCACTAGGATATACTTCTCTTCTTACTTTTTTCAAATTAGGCATTAGTAGTCTCCTTTGGACCAATAGGGAACTAAACAAAACTTGCAAATGACTTATCATAGTGGATATTGTGATTAGACTTCAAAATATTCACCAAGCATTGAAGGGTACAAATGAAAAAAGACCATATGGGTTGTAACTTATTTGCGAGGAAAAAGAGGGAAACTTCTTATACTTAATATTGAAAAGGAGGATAGTGCGTGTAATAAACATCACAAGCTTCAAATAAACCAATACCAAATAACTCGAAACATTCCTTGACAAAATTGATGACCACAAGAGAACATTCTTATCAGTAGATAAGGAGGAAGACCATTCGGGTTAAAAGGCCATGAAACTAAGTGGTTACATACTAACACTCGAAGCCATCATTCATACAATAAATAAAGTGAAAGAGCCAACAACAACACCATCTTGAAACCTACCCAGGCTAAAAACAATAAGAAAAAATGGAGAAATTTAACATATTGAGATAAGTTGTTTCACTAAACGATATAGACACTAAAAGATATAGAAGTAATGAAGGTGACACTTTCTCCTTTTGAAACTGATTGTATGAGAGATGCTCATTCATCTAAGAAGATGGTCCATTCATATGAGAAGATGGTGTTGCACATATCATATTAACCCCCATTGTTTGGTGCTACACTCACGAACATTTTGAAACTATCCCCATCCTTTGTTCTTCTACAAGGTCCAAACTATAGGCTTGTTAATGCCAACTTCGACTCAAATGGGTCTTCTCCTTCCCTAGATTTAGTTTACCCTCCATTTTTTTAATTTTGGATGCCTTATATTTCTTTTCCACATATTCTACGGTTTAATTGGCTAAGGACAACAACATTGATAAAAGGGGAGAAGAACCAACATGTTCAACAAAGGATACGCTTTGGTAACAAAATGGTAAAATTCCTTAGTCCTCTAAGTTTGGATCACCAAGAAAAAATAAATATACTCTATGATTCATTCTTTGTTCCATATAGGTAGAGATCTAAATAAATGTACTTTGTGTTTCATTCTTGGTGGAATATAGGTAGAGAACTTGTTTCTATACTATTCTGTTAAGTAAAGTGGGAGAGTTTTTTTTAGGAGAATAATAATAATAATAAATATTTATTGAGAGGTTGATCTATAAATCATTTTTGATATTCTAATGGTTAGTTCACTAAAACAAATCTTAAACTACAATTATTACATTGAACCTATAATAGATTGCATGAATATTCTTTTGGTATTTTTAGTGATTTAATAAGAAAATAAACACACCAAATGACTACTCTTTTGGTATTTTTAGTGATTTAATAAGAAAATAAACACACCAATTGAATTGTGATAGTGAAGGCACACAATGGAACATCATAAATACATTATTTACCATAGGAAACTTAATGCGGAAAGACCCAATAAGAATATGAAGGATTATGCTTTCCTCTTTTATCGAATGATGGTACAATATAAAATACAAAGTTCATCATGTTCATTGTGGAGCTATGGGATACTATGGTCTCCTACACATTGTTGTATAATGTTATTTCTCCTTTGTTTTATTATACACTACTCCACTTGGTGGATGCTCGAATATCTAATCACTATAATACGAGTTGAACACTTTTCCCTCCTTTCAGCTAGAGGTTTATATCTCTGCATGGTTAAAGTTTTTGTTATTGGATTTTTGGGGAATCTGTTCATGGATTAACTCTATTATGTTCATGGATTAACTCTATTACGGGCTCAAAGCAATCTACTAGTTCATATTYTGTTCAAGATGTAAGTTCAAAATTCAATTAATTAGACTATAATATTTTGTTAAATATGTCATATGAACATGTAAATTTTTATGATTATTATATACTTATTATCTACATAATTGAAATTTATTAGTTGYAATTCAAATTTTGTTTTTTAGAAATGAGTTGTTAGCGGATTATAAGTTTTTTGGGCCTATACCTACTCAAAAGTATAKACAAGTAGCTTACATTACTTTAGTGGTTCCAAGTGGGATGCAAGAAGATAGTAACAAAATGATATTGTATAACTTTTCAATTTTAACAAATTGTATTTACAATTTGTATTGATGGAATATTGAAAGTCTCAAGGAGACTTCCAAAATATTTATTTTTTTAAATTATTGTGTAAAATTTTCATGGAGTTTTGTTCAAATGTGTTGTTGCATTGAATTTATTTTTATATATTATATTGAGGTTTCTTAATACAATGTATGTTTTTTCATATAGTATCCATTTTTACAATGATGATGAAACAAGTGATGATAGTATCCTTAATGTGGATTTTTAAGATGATCTAATAGGGAGTGAAAAATGCATTATTGCATCTCTTCCATTTCATCACACTACTACTTTGAGAAAGGAGAGAAGGGAATATAGGAAAATTGTTTCCTAGGAAAAGTATGCCAGGATTTTGAATACACCTCTTTTAAAACATCAAATTCCTAATTTGAATATTATTGTGTCTGATACTCAGAGGTCAAGTAGCACTAGTAGAGAATGTGAATATGAATAATAGAGATAAGATTGTACACCATACACATATTGCAAACCAAATATTATATGATTCTTTTGAGAGGGTTTTCATTCATGTATTTGATGAAAGTATGGATGGAGACATTTCACACCATGTTATTAAAATAGATAATTTAATGTATGTTGCACAAACACCCCTTTTCACAATGTCTTGAAAAGAAAAATTATCTAAGTTGATTACTATTCTAAAGCTATAGATGTATGAATGATTAGACAATGGATTTATGTATCTTTTAAGGTACAAAAGGTGATATGTGTTATAATATATGGTGATTTATGAGTTCTTCAATCTTGTCAACTTGTTAATTATTAGTTTCTTTAAAGGATGAATTAGTGTTATCGGACAATGTACTTCATCTTTGATATAAATATGCTAGAAAAGTGTTGATTGATTTGGGTGTTTATTGCAAGTTATAGATCATGCATGTACAAAGGATTGTATATTATACAAAGGAAAAAGAAAGATCAATTAGTGTGTCCAAAATGAAAAACACATCACTACTACTCTAATTTAAAGGTAAGAAATTTCCCACAAAAAGTATTACACCACTTTCCCATAATTCAAAATTTTAAATGAATGTTTTGTTGTGAATATTTAACTAAATATATGGATTTTGGTTTTGAAAAGAGACAACTTGTTGTGCTTATTTAGCTCTTTTATTAGCATCCACCCAACTATGAGGCTGAGCCATGAGGACATGGGCACAAATATCATCCTTGAGGCCACTAATAAAACATTCTCAGAAAAAAGAATAAGACATGCCTTCTGTACGGAAATCCAATCGCTCAAAAGCGGCTATAAAGTCTTCCACTATGAAATATTGTTTCAACTTTGTCAAATGGACTAAATGGTTGGTGTCAGTGTCAAAGAATTCATAAATCTCTTCCACAAAGTGTGTCCAAGCCACATACCCTTGGTGGGCATTTTTTCTCCATTTCCACCATTACCAATGTTCTTGATCTATATGGAGAACACCATACCGAAGTTTGGCCAACTCATTTGTAATTCCATACAAAGAGAAATAATGTCATATTTGAGTTACCTAGCCAATGAGATTTGATCCATCAAATTTGGTCACATCCGCACGCGGAAGGCGTAGGTCACGCTGAAAGTGATGGGGATGAAAATTCTAGGAATAAGAGGAAGTTTCACCTTCGGTTTGCAAAGGTGCGTCAGATGAGGGAATATCTGCAAGGATATGCAACTTGGCACAGATCATCGTAGTGAAGAAGACAAACGGTGTATTGAAGGATTCAAGTTGGGTAGTGAGGTCTTGTTTGAGGTCCTCTATTTTGGCATCGATGGAGAAATGCATGTTTTTTTTGGAAGTGGCAACATTGGCACTGATTTGTCTCACTTCTTGTTGGGTTTTTATGAAATTAGAGTGCAAGGAATTGAAGTGAGCTTCCAAGTCTTGGATACGGGTGTGGGCCATGATGAAGAGGGAACACGAAAAGGGGCGGGTGGGAGTGAATTGTATCACAACGATTAGGGCGATGTGGAATATAATGGGGTAAATCCCAAATAAGGGTGTTAGAAGGAGGTTGGGTCCACGAGAAAAAAATTTGCTGAAAAATGATATGTATGACTGCAATAAGGGTGAAGAGAGGAATCCAACGGAATAGGTCTCAAACAATGGTGCCAATAGGATCCATTTTTTTTTTTACTCCTCCATAGTTATACTTCGATCTAAATAATATTGCAGTGATGAAATGCCTAAATGCTTAACATGAAGAAATGTGTAGTAATTTCGCAACCTGAATGCTCGAGACACATGTGTGCGGCAATAGATCTTTTTGTTCTATTTTGTTTTTCATCCGAAGGGTTAGGGTATTCAAGGGTTCTATAGAAAAGGGTCTTCCCTGTGATATAACTCTCGGATATACGTGTGGGGTCCAACATTAGTGCTCAACCCAATATCGCAGGGCACCAACTAAGGAGGCTAGAATGTGCCCTTAGTCATACTACCCGACTACCTAGGTGCTAGAGAGTATCTTCATGAGTGTTGTTCTCGGTGGCACTATAGAAGTCAGGATACTGATCGTTTATCTATGGAAGTATTTACGAGATCTAGGTCAATCCATATACAGGTGTTATTTGATGCACTACCACTCGAAGGGGTACCAACAAGGGTTACAAGGGTGTCCAACAGATGTGCGCTTAAGTACCACTTGTATTTCACGTGTGTATGAATCCACGATTGTAGGTTTATGCCTGTAACGATAGATCTATGTAGCTTAAAGACGTTGGAATACATCTCTACCCTGAAAAACAATTTAACCCACAATTGTCTACCAAGGAAGGTGCTCTAATACCACTTGTAATATTCCAAATATTAAATAGTATGCAGAACAAAAATAATTATCTAGAAATGGTAGATAAACAATGATATAACCATAACTATACCACAATAATACCGGAATAACACCAAAAATAACACTTTGATTACTGAAATCATTGTTCACTTGTCTCTTCGAGGGGGAAACCTCCAGCAGAGCAGAGCTCTATTACAATAATACACAAGAAAAAAGTTAGCATACCCTCTACTCCTATTTATTCTAAATATGTATAACCAAAAGAACAATCTAGAGGAAGATCCTTCTAGAAGTGGAAGCTTCTATTAGGTCTTCTTACATTTGACTTATTCTTCTTTATTGCTAGGCCTTATTTATATTGACCTTTATTATATGGAAATATATTATTCTACCTACGTGATGGGTTAGGTCCCTAACATTGAAACTAGGGAATGCATTTTACTCTAAGGAAATTTTCCCTTCAAATGTACATCAAATCCCAAAAGTTAGTGCATGAAATCAACCTCTCATGTTCTTCAATTTTACTTTAATAAATGACAAAGGTAAATTTACCATATATCTAAATCCATATTAAAACTTATTAAACAATTAATGGAGCTAGAGGGAAGCTTAGGCGTGCATTTTAATTTGGTCAATTCGTACAATTTCAGACTCCAAATTACAATGGAAACTCTAAATATAATTTGGTCACTTGTAATATAATTTATTCGTTTACTGTCAACTCACCATAGTTGTATGGATGTAAATGTCCAATATTTTCAAATTACAAATTCATTGGGATAAATTAAATCTACTGGAATGTATGGAATTTTGGATCATTGATATTTAATATGTTTCCTCACATAGAGCACTACCCGAGTATGTGTTATGGGCATCTGGTTAACGAGAAACAAGTTGATTTTTGAAGATAAGGAGAAATAGTTAGAAAGACATGCACATCACATTAGAGTCTCTTATGGGGAAGGAAGGAAGCAATCAAAGAATATTCTTCCAACGAGCCTTTAAGAAATGATTATAGATCACACTTAGCCTTATGGATTTTTGTAAGGAGCATGCCAGGGTACTCTGGGATCTTGTGGAGTTGGGGCCATTATTTATTTAGATAATGAAAATTACGTTTTACTAAAGCATGGGGAAGGTTTGGGCACAAACAATAGAGAATAAATACATTCTCGTTGGATCCTACTTAAGGTTGCAATGGGTAGGCAAGTTAAGAGGCTATAGGTATTTGGTGACTCTAAACTTAAGAATGATTGGGAACATGGTAAAAGCACATTTCTAACTTGGTGTTGGGGACTATTTTCAATAGGATTATGGAAACAAAATTAGTTTTTGAAGAGGTGTTCTTCACTCATATCTATTGAGAATTCAACCACAAAGATGATCAATTATCAAAGGAAGCACTCATTCAAGAGGACGGTTTTTTTCTTGTTCATGAGATTAAGGACCATACTCCTAGAGATTTGATACTCTTACATATTTTTTGATGAATGGATTTTTAGTCGTCTTTTAATTTTTGTTTACGTAAAGTTAGAGAGACTTTATCTCACGGTTTTGTTTTAACATGAATATGATGTAGTGAAACTATTTCTTTAAAGAGTGACTTGTATAAGGATGATTGTAAGAGTCAAAGTAAAAAATATATGTTATATTATTATATGATAGAATAATTCTATAAAGGAAATGGCTTCTAACATTAAAAGTAGAAGGGATATCGTCAATGTGTATTTCATTTCCACTAGAAATATCAATACAATGATTTTTGTCTCGTAAAAAAATACATGAAATATAATTTATTGTAGGTAGATTCAGACATTATTATAAAGATGCATTAAAGATCACTTAAAGATTGTAGATAAACACTAAAAATCAGAACAAGCATCACATATGAGACAAGTATGAGTAAAAAACATTACTAATCTTTGATTAATTCCTCATAAATATAGAAATATCTTTACATTATAGACATCACAATTACAATCTCCATTACAAAATTGGGAAAATTGTAATATAGACTCTAAAACTTTCTTCTCTCCGAATATTCCTTCTAAGGAATCTCTAACAAGCCTCTCCTTTGCTATCTCTCTACTTACAACCTTATATATTATGTTCCCCATGGGGACCACCTTGACTCATAGGTTTCTTACATAAGTGGATCATAACTAAATTTACATGTATTCACGGGTCCTTGAGTCATTTACTACATCTCTCCGGTGATTCTTAGTACTTGAGGCACACTTTGCCTTGTTGTAGCTAGTCATCCACCGCAACCGATACTCAAAAACATGTTTTTATCTAATCACTAGCTTCACACCATGGGGTGGTAATGAAGAAACTTATAGTGTGAATGGGTTCCAAACTTGGTAATGCACCAAAGGGTCTAATGGAATATACAAAATGCGGTATGGATATGGAGGGTGCACCACTATGGATATGTGGTATGTCGTATGGATATATACGGAAGAGAGTAGGGAAAGTGATGTTTAATGGTTGATGTTGTACTGGGGATGAAATTGGGGTAGAATATTATGGTGGGGATGGACATGATTGATACAACCAGGTATATGTTTACCATTAGTTATGATCATGCTGCTAAGCAACTGCCACGGCATCCTATACCTGGATCAAACACATTCAACACCCATTTGGCCGAACCAATATCGACATATTCTTTCTAGTGGACTACTTTGCCTCCTGTCTCCTTGTATTGTCCCATTCCCTTGGAAGTGTTGCCATCATCGATTCATTACCTCCATATGTGATCTTTTTCCTTTGGTCCTCGTACTTCTTCTACAGAATCCCCCTTTCTTTGTCTTGGGGCCTCCTTGACTGTCAACATTGATGCAACGTGCTTCTTCTTGACTGGTGGCATCATCCGCATATGGGTGTAATACTGTGACCTCTGATCCAACCACCTAAATCCTTCCCAAGTTTCCCCCATGGTGATGTAGTCTAAACGTTCTACNTCCTTGACTGTCAACATTGATGCAACGTGCTTCTTCTTGACTGGTGGCATCATCCGCATATGGGTGTAATACTGTGACCTCTGATCCAACCACCTAAATCCTTCCCAAGTTTCCCCCATGGTGATGTAGTCTAAACGTTCTACATTTAATTGACATTTTCCACCTGAATCTGGTGATCTAAATCTAGAAAAATCGCAATTTTCTATTGTTGAACTGGAATTTCTAACTGTATAAATGGATTCAGGGTCCTAAAATACCCAACGGGCACTTGGATTATATAGACATAATCACTCAACGGGCTACTTATAATTCCATAGAATAGTGTCCATTCATTATACAAAGGGGTAACTCTGGGACATGGAAGTACCATCCAGGACCATCCATCATAGGACTTCCATAGTCACATTAACTAACATCTGACTTGAAATTCGCTCATAGCCTATCTGGTGCCACAACTAATATGGGTCATCTATTTTCCAACTTTCTCACATCATGCAATCTTTTAATATGCACTATGTTCATCCATTAATCATTGTACTTCCGAATCATATCTCTTATCCACTCACATTTTATTGACATCTCGAGACAACAAGAGCATAATAAGCATGGTCCAGACATTTTTATCCCCATAGCTAGCATAATTAAGGCCCAATTAGGTTCCAAATGCATCCATGAGATGAAATTTTTTTTGACATGAAAACGCCATGTAAGTGGCACAGTGTCAGGCCACGGGGCGATGGTGGGTCATGATGGTGACGTCAACATTGTATCTTTGGCGGTTTTGAAAAATGTCAAATTAGAGTCAGACATTCGACGAATAACAAATTGCATCATAAGTTCGACAAACGTTGGGGAACTAAGAAAAAAATATAATGAAATTTTGAGAATTAGTGAGTAATGTCTGACGATAGGGTGGATTGTTCCCATAACATTGGAACACCCCATTGGACTTTAACACCATATGTAGTATTGACTTAACTGAAAATGATCTGGAATATTTTTGAAATGAAATGAGAGTGGAGATATAATAACGAAATGTACATAGATATATCAGATATCCAATAATATAACAGAGATTTATAGAGATATAACCATAAACATAAACATACTATACACAATTTATATTAATGAGTGAAATGTACAAGACTGTAAAAATATAGAGTGAAAGACTCGCTGGAATGGTTGCAACTTATCTCTAAGAAGAGATGTGAAGGATACTCACATTCACAAGAAGATGATTACAATGAGTATCTAAAGTCCATTCTAACATAAAGAAAATACTAAACCCTAAGCCCAAAAGATGAAAATCCAATAGTTTTGTGGACCCCGTTTTGGGTAGTTTGGTGTATCAACTGCATGGGAGCGTAACTTTGGCATACAATATCTGTTTGGGGTGAACAATAGCTCGTTGGAAAGGTATCATTGAGGAGATTCATTTTGGAGGCTCAATAAAATCCTTTGGCCATAATTGAGGTTATCTATCTCGAAAAACCTTCATTTAGGCCCTCAAAATGGTCCCGGAAGTTTAGGAACAAAAAAATTGTTAAAAATAGTAAATTGCTAGAAGATGGTTTGGAGCCAATTGGAATAGGTGGGTGGACACCAATATACACCTGGATCAATCCTCCCTCCTTAGGAATTAATGGTCTCCATTGCATTGAGTGCCCGGGGGAGAGGGAAAATCATTTGTTGAATCTGCATCTTGATGAGTTGCTTGCCTTACTAGAGAAGTTGCACTACTTATCTTGTTGAAGGATTTCAAGAACCCGTGGTTGGAATGGTTGGACCTTTTTAACCATTCTTTATACATGAGATGAATTTGTGTAGAAGGAATCCTTGCACTTTGCTTCAATCTTGTTGACATGCTTCTTCTAGACAAAAGGTGCTTGGACTGAGGCTGTAGTGGTTGTGATGTTCTTCTATTCACCTTTTGGACAAACTGTTGAGAAGCTGAATTTTGTAGTATAAGATACTACCTTGGAACATTGTTTAGGTGGGAGAATAGTTGGAACTACCTCTAGTATTTTGTAGAGATGATCCCCCAGAGTAATAATGACACTACGAGATTGAGACTCATAAACAACATGATGTTTCCACATATATGGTTGGCCCAAAATAACATCACATACATCGAGCGGGGAAACATCACATAATACACACTACTAGCTAACACAGAGGTCTCGTCCCTAGTGAAGCCACCCGATGTTCTATTGTTGTGGGTGTGGTGTTATCAACAATCCCAACTATTTGACAACCTCTGCTGAGATGAGGTTCTTCTGGCTTCTGCCATCAACAATAGAATGTAGCAAGGTCCCCTTCACCCCTCTGTGAATTAAAAAGGTGACCCCCTCTTCAAGAGCTGTTGGTTCTTCTGGTTTAATTGATGCAGTTGTGACAATAGAAATGGGGTCTGCATCAATTATCTGTCTTCTAGCAGTATTTTCTGAATCAGATTCTGAATCAGGGTTCAACTCCTTATCTTTGATCTTGGCCACCAATGACTGTTTTGAGCGACATTCATCGGTGTTGTGCCAGGGATTTTTTGGAAATCACACCATTTTTCAGTGTCCTTCTTCATCTTTTTGTTAACCTTCTTTTCATGTGGGTTGGACTGGTTCTCTGGAGGTTGTTTGTTAGGGTCATCTTTATCATGTTTTTGTTGTTGCATATTTACAGAACCGAACGCCCATTTGTTCTGGTGCCTAAATTTCTGTTCAATTTTAATTGCATATCGATAAGCAACATCCAGTGATGAGGTATAAAAAAAATTCATTTAAGTTTGGATGTATTTGTGTAGATCCACACGACATTTCATAACCAAATGTCACTCAGAGTCTTTTATTCTGAGATTGGTGCGCAAGGTATGGAAGGTATTAGTGAACTCTGGCACTACTTAGACCCTTTCTTGTTGCAATGTGGTCCATTTCATGTACTGGTCGTCATAGTTTCCAATAGGGTAATATTGTTCCTAGAGCGCATCCATAAAAAAATATCAAGTGGGCTCGGCCCAATATATTCTAGACTCCTTTGTGGCTCCCATTAAGTTTCCCACCAATTTTCGACATGGGGGAGAGCCTTAAGGAGTGTGAAGGTGATCTTTTCCCTATCAGAGAAATTATGAACAGAGAAATGACCTTCTAGTAGATTTAACCATTTTTCTAGGGCATCCACATCTATCTATCCTTCAAATACGAGAATATAAAAATAACTTGTACCTTGAAAGGTGAGATCGTCCAAAGTGGTAACTTGATGAAGATGCTCCTGTTTCTATCAACAAACATTGAAGGATGTGGGAAAAATTCTCCATCATTTCGTCTCTTTGTCGTGTGAGAGCTTGCTCAAGCAACAGATTAATAGAATCTTTTGCTCTGTTGTTTTTCTTTTCTTCTGCTATGGAGGGTTTCTTGGGCATGCGAGAGAGATTTTCCTCAATAGATACAAGCTCAAGACCCAACTTTCTATACTCGGACCTTGTCAGAGACATGCACTAAAAAAATGATCACGAGAAGCATGCTCTGATACCACTGATCCAAATTATTTTCGGCACAAAATGAGAGCGGAGATATAATAACAAAATGTATAGAGATATATCAAATATCCAATAATATAACAAAGATTTATCATATATATAACCATAAACACAAAGATACAGTAATATTGAATTTCTATTAATGAGCGAAATGTACAAGACTGTAAAAATACAAAGTGAAAGACTCGCTAGAATGGTGGCAGCTTATCTCTGAGAAGAGGTGTGATGATTAATCACATTCACAAGAACATGATTACAATGAGGCCCTAAATTCCATTTTAACATAAATAAAATCCAAAACCCTAACCTTGAAACATGAAAATCCAACAGTTTTGTGGACCTTGTTTTGGGTAGTTTGGTGTATCAACTTCCCAAAGGCGTAACTTTGGCATACAATCTTCGTTTGGGACGCACGATAGCTCGTTGGAAAGGTATCATAGAGGAGATTAATTTTTTGGGTTCAATCAAAGTATTTATCTATTATGGGGTGCTTTATCCCAAAAAAACTTCATTTTGGCAATCAAAATGGACCCGAAAGTTTAGGAACCGAAAAAATGCTAAAATAGTAAATTGCCAGAAGATTTTTTGGAGCTAGTTGGAATAGGTGGGTGGACACTGATATCCAACTAGATCACAAAATAATTGTATCCCACATCTTTGGTGATGGTTTAAGGTCCACAATGAAGTGGATGCACAACTTTTAATGGGGTCCTGTAATGCACTCTTTTTGAAAATGCAACCAAAACCTTGTCTCCCACCTAAAACTTGTGTGGAACTTGATGTTGATCATAAATTTGTTTGTACTTAGCATTTGATTTCTGTAAAATATCATGGACATGTTGGAAGATCTGATGAATCCATTCAATGAATTTGGTGGCTTTGTCAGCCTCAGATTGAGCATGGGAAGATTTTTCCTATGTGAATGCAAAGGTCAGTGTTACATCAATGGGGTCCAATGGTTGAAATATCAGGCCCACCTGAAAAGGGTTGTGGTCGTTCGAGCTATGTAAGTCTCTATTATAGATGTGTTAAACATAAGGAAGGATCACATCATATGTGCATGGATGTTTGAAGTTATGCATGGACACAACATGCACAATCATCCTATTGATGAAATAGGTTTGTCTATCAGTTTGGGGGTGGAAGGCAGTGGATTTGGTGAGCTTGGTGTCCAACAATGACTAGAGGATCGATCAGAATGTACTCAATAAATTATTTTCCTTATCTCATATAATGGTCTGTGGTATTCCAAAGAGTACCCACACATGCTCGAAGAAGAGATTGGTAGGGGAATTGACTGTGATACTCTTCTTGTAGGTTGTCAAAATGTCCATCTTAGAGACTTGATCAACAACCATGAATACTCAGTCATTTTCATGCTTGGTTGATGGGATACCTGACATGTAGTCCATCAAGATGGATTCCCAGAGCCTGTCCGAAGTAGGAAGAGGGGTGTACAATGCTTGTTTTTTAATGGTTGGCTTGGTAATGGAGAAGGAAGTGCAAGATATGATATACTTATTGGAATCCCGTCGAAGATTTTTCCAATATAAATATTTTTTTAGTACTTCCACTATATTCTTCACACCAAAGTGTCATGCCACATAATTGTAGTGGGTTTCCCAAATAAACTTTGCATGCTCACTTAAAGGAACACAAAGCTTACCCAAAAGTCATAACATTCCATCTTGAAGATGTAATTCGAAAACAATCAACTTGTCCCAACATCTGGTAGGTCATAGCAAATTCAGGATTATTGTCATAAATTTGGGACCACCTTGAGGTCTCATTCCCACAAGAGTCGAGCACCGTCGTTCGTGCTACAACTAGAGTTAGACTAAGGAAATCAACAACGTGATTGGTGCTCCTTTTCTTATATTTAATGTTGAGTGAAATTGCTGCAAGTATGTGGACCACTTTTGATGGAGGCCATTCTATAATTTTCCTTATGTCTGCATGAACTACAGAGGATTATGATCTATTTGGATGACTGTCTCCTTCCCTAGAATATAATTCTTCCATTGGTAGCAAGATTGTACAATGTAATACATCTCTTTGTCATAGGTGGGGTACTTACGTACAATATTTTAGAGTGTCTCACTATGATAGGCCATCAGAGGGTTGTGTTAAGTGAAAATTATACCAACAACATAGTTTGAAGCATCTATCTCAATATCAAAAGGTTCTTGAAGATCGAGTAAGGTGAGCATCGAGGTTGAGCATTAACGATGTTTTAGATCGTAAAATGCTTTATGTTGTGATCTGTCCCATACAAATTTGGCTTTGGCTTTGCAACCACCCTTGGTCACTTGGATGA
>ML776626.1:401720-434677 GCA_009831015.1 Picea engelmannii | reverse complement strand
ATGCATGGAGAATCATGGATTTGTCGATCTAATATTGGTTTTAGTGGGAGCTTGTGTAGAATGAAAACTTGTTGCAATAAAATGGAAAGCATGGAAAGACTTGAAATGGAGAGGGATCTTGAAGCATGTGGATTTCACCTAGAACATGCATGGGAAAGCATGGATTTGTTTGTAAATGGTCACATCTACCACTTGGATGGGTCTACCGAGTGGTTGAACCATCTACCACTTGGATGGACCTACCAGTGCTTGATTCAACTCACTATATTCGAGGCAAAGAGGGATACTAGTAAAGAAGCAAGTAGATGATTCATTTCTCAGGCATAAGTGGTAAGATAAGAACATCGTTTCAAAAGTACTTGGTCTATCTAATTGTATTTAGAGGATGGGGGATGCTGGCAATGAAAGAGGTTGGTGCTTCATAGCATCACAAGCTCTTGCATACAATTGTAAGTGTTTTTATGTATTTGGATTTTATCACATATGTAAATCCACGCATAATCGAGTTAAACAAACTTTGAGGGGGGTAGGTGTTTAAAGGGGTGAATGTTGGGTTAATATTGATTTGGTCATAGAGTAGTTAGGTCAACATTGATATAATCAATGATAGGTTTATCATTTTGTTTATGGACCCTTGGTATTGAGTAACACATAGTATTTGGATATGGTATTACATATGATTAAACCTACTTAATCATATTACTTGTAGACATATGCATTTGATAGTTGTGAGCATTTTTCATCTGAGATGAACCTCTTTGAGGTCCTATAATTTCAAAATAGAAAGAGAGAAAGAGGGAAAAACTTCCCAAATATTGCACAATTATTTTATTGCAAATATGGCTCTAAGATTCATCTTGAGTCTTAGCCCTTGGGGTGCCTCAGCATCATTCCAAAAATAGCCTGGAATACAGAGAGACTCTTGTCAACGGTACATATCCTTGCTTGTTTCTTGTATAGCTTCATTAAAATATTTGCATATGATGTTTTATTATTGTTACAAAAGGAGATATCCCATTGATCTTCCTCTTGGAAGCTGCTGCAATGAAAATTTTAAATTCAGAAGATATAGAAAAGGCTTCATCTGATAATGAAGAGGAAGGGGAGATCACAAATGATGAATCTAAATAAGATTTTGAAAGGGAAGCTTACTATATAAATGAGAATGATGAATATAACATGGAAGATTCTAATGAAGAGATATCACTCTAGAGTGATTCCACACAAGTTTAAGAAAATCTAAGGATACAATACTTCTTTCTTCCTTGCAATATATTAGTCAAAATTCTTTTCAGGACATTTCTTCTTTTAAGGATGTTCATGAGTTGCAAATACATGTTGATGTTTCAAGAAATCTAGCATGTGTTGATGAATGCTTATATTTTCAAGAAGATCAAGAGAGGATTTTGGAATTTTCATATTCTCATTTTCTTTTTGAACATTGTTGTAATGAAGAACTCATTTTAGTTATAGAATATAAAAAAGATTGTTCCTACAACAATGAAGAAAATAAGATTTTTCTAAAATTAAGTTTGAAAATGATGTCAGTTATGGATATCTTCATGAAGATTTTCAAGAAGAGACAATGTTTTCTTTCGCACCTATTGATAATAATCAAGAGTGTGTTGTAGAAAATTCTATAAATCTATTGCAAGGTAACATCATTGATGATGTATTGCCCCGTGTATTTTTATGAACCATCTGCTACTCAATGGTTGGTTCATGAGGAATCTGCTCATATTGGATTCTACAACACATATCATGTTTTTTACGGATACAAAGTTGAAGAAGATGTGCAGAGTTTTGCAACATCATTCACAAAAATTTCAAGTAGAAATATGTCCATATTTGACCATCATGACACAAAATCAGAACTTTTTATTGAAAAACACATCTCTAAAGTGGATTTCTCTAAAAATGTTATTAGTGAACCTATCTATGTAAGTTATGAGATTTCCGATGAAGGGTTTCAGATTGATGAATTATTTTCATTTGTTCTTGAAGGTACAGAGCTTGATCATTGTAAACATGAACCCATTGAAGTCTTAGCATGTTACAGATTTTTTGTGCTTCCTTCTTTTTCTTCATCAGAATTAGAAGCAAAGAAATGGTTCATTCAAATACATTACAAAGAAGGAACCTCAATCTTTTTTGAAAAACCTGTCAACCTTCATATTCTTCATGACCGAGTTGCATTTTGGTTGGAGTATACACTAGGCCATGTCTTAAATCACTTGAGTTATATGAGGCTATTATTTTCATATTATAAGTATGAACTTCATAATCATATGATGTTACATATTCCCCTTTTGTTGATCCTAATTTTGCGAAAGCGCATACAAGGAGCTCAAGCCATGAGTAATGAACTTTTGTGGTATCATTGCAAATGCCATTTCACTTGATCGAAATGGCTGAACTAATTGTAGTAGGACGTTTATGTATATAAATAAGCTAGTAGTCGAGCATTTGTCTTATGTTTGTAGAGTTTGTTTTAATTTACCTTTTGTTACTTGTGCAAGTAGGTAGGCTGCTAACACTATAAGCCCATTGAGCATTTTTGTGTCACATATGAGATCAATTTCCAGGTCTGAAGGAGAAGGATCTTTTCGAGTAGCATCCATAACCCAACAAAATAAGGAACTTGGTCTACAGTTCTTAGTAGACCATAGGGGTATGTTGTCCTTGCTAGAGCCCAATGTTAGTAATATTATTGTTATGGACATTAATTGAAGGTTGGTTGAAGTTATAAGTCTAATATTGGACAAAATAGAGGGAAAATGTAAGCTTCTAAAGCCCCTGAAATCGGGATTCAAATTATCCTAAGGAGGAATGAAGAAAAGGAAAGAAAATCCATGCCCTTGTACACATAAGGAAAAGATTAAGCCCTCGGGTTCTTATCGAAGGGAAAATAAGGCTTATTACACCCCGAAAGAGCTTAAGTGCCAATAGCCCAGGGGCTTACCATGAAACCATGACCTAAAAGTGCCATCATTTTGAGATTTTTTTGGACTCCAAATGATCGAAGATCTCATCTATACCTACCTTTCAAATCAATGGTTCAGATTGTTCTCTTTTCAAAGTTCTCTTTTTGGAGTCATTTTTGAACCTAATCCTTGAGAACTACGAAGAGGCACCTCTGATGGACAGTCAAGGTCTTCTTTCGAACCTCTTTCAAATGAGGTCGATCAATGGTCAAGATGTGATCTCTGATCTTGAATTTCCTCAGCTAGGTGTAATGTTATCCTGCTAGTATAGCACTATCAGAGTCAATCAAAGACTGCCACGTGAACACCTAGGGACCCCATAAGCCCATCAAATCTCACAAGAAATGGGTGACACGTGTCCCACTCCACTGCAACATCAGTGCCATCATGGGCCAATAGAAAATCTCCATGTGTTTAGGATGACGTGAGTCCGATATCTTTTCCTTAGCCAAATTTTGCTTTCAACCACAACTAGATCGACGACTCCAAGTTTGTCTCGAGTTCCTTTGATCAAAAATTGAGATGTAGCCTCAGAGTTCCCTTGTCAGAGTCTTGTTGAAGTCCAAACCCCGATCGATTCGATGGCTAGGACTCCGATCAGTGGTCTAGATTTGATCGAGTTGATCCGACGACTGTTGAGTTTTACACCTTTGCAAACCTTGATTGCTCCAAAAGATTACTAATGGATTTTAAATCCAGTTCGATGAAGTAGACTTGTGTTTACAAGATCAACAGTTGAGATTGATTGCTAAGATCATTCTAACGGATGTTGAGTCATGCGATCTCTGCAGTTATGATTTTGAGCTTCTACCCAAACAGGTAAATGATTGCAGGGACTCTTTAGGGACAAATCTCAAGGAATATTTTAGTTGGTGAATCTATAGTTGTTCCATGATCTCATCTTAGTATAAATTCACCAAGGTGAAAGTACTTGGTGTAATATTTACCAGAGGGTAAACTACTGAAGATTCAAGAAACTAGAAGTGGTTTCAAGAAGTAGTTTCGAACATAAGCTAGAGGAATAAAGGACAATGAAGGTACCCATTGTTAATGTCGACACTTTGGGTAATTGAATAGTTTCTTAAAATCAGAGTTGTTTGACCATAAACCTTGAGCACAGTCTATTAATAAATGCAACAAGAAACCAGATATTCATCCCCTCCGTTTAAGTTTCAGTCTGTAATCATTTCTTCTATTGTATATGTGTTCTTGTAAAGCGTCTCCTCCCAATTTTTCTTTTCTTGTATTTGATTTGATTTATAAAAGCTCAGACAAAAAAATTTCACCATATTCATGTTATTGTATATTGTTTGGTTATAACATAGAAGTGTTTTCCTCTTAATGCATGACCATTTTTTTTCATTTCTTTGTGCATTTAAATGATATGCATAGCATACCTCATATATTTCTGTGTATAAAGATGTTAATTGTTTGAAACATGCTTTATAGATCTATATACATATGTTAGAGTTGTTAATTCTTAATTACTCATCATGCTATTTCTTTACCATAAAATACATGATTCATTCTTAGCAGTGTCATGTATGCTTATTTTGTTTTTCTTCTAATTCATTACTTTATTCTCCTTTTAAGTAGTGATTGTCTAAACATATACCTTTGATAGCTAAGAGCATTTGTCATCTGAGTTAAGTTTGAGGTCCTATAATTTCAAAAGAGAAAGAAAGAAGGCGGGAAAACTTTTCAAATATTGCACAATTATTTTATTGCAAATCGGGATTTAAGATTCATCCTGAGTCTTAGCCTGGGATACGCCAATTGTAAGCTCTGAGACTTGACGATAGCCAATTGTAAGCTCTGAGACTTGACGATAAGCATGGCTCAGACACTTGGTTGTTAATCTTTTTGTAAGCTCTGAGAATTTGGTAAACATGCCTGAGACACTGTTAATCTTTCACCTGACTACTCCACAAAAGGACAACCTGGCCTCTACCAGAAGACATACCAGAAGCCACCCTGATTCTAATCAGGTTCTGATATATTCAGATCCAGAAAAACTTGTCACCTGGAGAAATGTGAGAGAACGTGAGATTTCTCCTTATTCAGGTAACATCTCCATGGATAACAACCTGGAACATCTACAGGGATAAAAAAATCTCGACCTCTCCTTTAGTCTCACTGGATTTCGTAATCTTTCCACGGTTCAATTAAGTTTTGTAAAGCTCACCAGATCCGTTTTATTTAGGTTGTCGAGGGCGCAAGATTGAGACGAACATCGAGAATAATTGGCATCAGTACAAACACTTCCGCAAAGGTAAATAAACAATCCTTATTGACACCTACAACTTGCTAACACAGGGACTAAGAATTGACCGTTTTGCTTTTAAATGCACTGCAACCATGGCTCTGGGAGTGACGGAGTGCATCAATCCAAAAGACCATGAAAAATCCATACACAAGGTTCATTTCAGATTATTAATTTATATAAAACAGTGCCTCTAAAATTGTGGAAAGCTTCATTTCTCTTACTGTTATTGCCTTATACACCCATGATGAAGAGATCTATAATTCTGGCAGGTGATACGAGATATTTCGGATGGAGAAGTAGATTACAGTTTTGAATGCAGTGGACATGCAGATATTATGTATCGATAATTTTTATCTGCACAAGATGTAAAATCTTATCCCTTTTAGCCGATATTTCGGATGGAGTAAAATCGTTATCCCTCTTAGCGGATATTTTGGATGGAGGAGTAGCTTACAGCTTTGAATGCAATGGACATGCAGATATTATGTACCAGGCATTTTTGTCTTCACACTATGTAAAATCTTTATCCCTCTTTGCCTTTTTAGCAAGAAGTTTCCAGTCTTTACAATGAAAATTATGATTTTAACGTGGATTCCACGACGGGTGGGACTTGGCAGTGATGGTTGGAGACGATCCAAGTTCGCGAAAGGTAAGCCTTATTCCATTGGAATTCCTCCCATCTTCTTCGATGGGGTTTGGCAGTGTTTGTTGGAGTCGATCCAAGTTTGCTAAAGGTGAGCCTTAGTCCAATGGAATTCCTCCCATATTCTTCGATGGGAGGAGGATCAATGCATCAACATTCTTGTCTTTCGAGGAAACACATGTCAACTGCCCAGTCTCGTGGAAAAGTGCATAAACAAGGTGCAAATACGTGGTATCTTAAAGCCCATTCCCACCACTGCGTCCTAACGCCATCTCCGAGGAAAGCTCACATTCAATTTCTTATGGTATTTATTCACATTTAATTTCTTGGTTTTTTTCTTTTCCTAAACTATATTAATTTCATGTTTTTTATTTTTATTTTATTTTCAAAGTTAATTTAAAAAATAAACCTAATTTGTTGTTAAGTTGTAGCATTTTCAATGTTTTTTCATTTCCTAAACCATATGCATGGAGACAACCAAAGCCTCACACAACTACAAGAAGGCACACCAAACCCTAACCAATAGACATCAACATGGAAATTGATCAAGGGTTGATGTCTTTTAGATAAATTGTCGAGGACTTAAGATGTACTAGAGAGCGCAATCGATTGTCATTGGCCACTTCCTTGGACAATATTGTATCGTACATTGCAAGTGACCAATGTCAATTAACCAATATTGTTGATTATAGGTCTAGGATGTTTGAGTATTATGGGATTGGTATGGATAAAGACCAAGTGAGAGACTTTGATGTAGGAGCATCCTTCCTCCAAAATCAACTTGGTTTGACTAGAACTAGGGTGGTCTTATATTTAATTATTTAATTCTTAAAATTCTTATGTTTGAAGGAATTCTAGAAAGTTTGATTATAATCAGATCTCTTAAATAAATCTCGAGAGTTGTGAGACTTATAGAAACCATAGGAATTATTGTTGAGGGTTAAGTGGATCTAGGGGCCTAGAGATTTGTGTGAGTATTTAGGATATGAAATAGATTGTAGTTTCAAAATCCTTTGTAATTAATTTGTAAGCTTTCGATCATGTGAGGGGTTTGGTTGATTGAATGTAGAAACAAGCCAAGAGGTGTGGCCAATTTAACATATTAATCAAGAAAACCTTTTTGGGCCAATTGAGTGAGGAATCAGACCAGAGAGGGGGATGTTGGAAAGGCCATTAAGAGTCCTTATGTAATTTGTATATATAGTCATGTATGGCAAATTAATGAAAACACTATGAGTGTTGTATGGAGTTGTTGATCAAAGACCTCTGTAAATTGTGTGTGTGTTAATTATCTGGAAGATTGAATGTGCATATGTTAATATATGAGTTAAGTGTAACCTTCTTGAATCATATGTGCAAGCACCCAATGGATTGTTCACACAAGGAATCGAGATACATTGTTGATCATGACATGATCAACAATGATCCACTGATCATGGTGAGATCGTGAAGCACATAGTTAGAGTTCAACTTTGTGCATAGGTGAGTCAATGAATAAAGGAAGAAATCCCTTTGCAGGTGATCGAGAAACAACAACCGTCAGATTCCATCAGGATTCATTGTAACCATTAGATTATAAGAAATTCTAATCATTGGATCATGAGTCTGTGCAGAGGAAATTCATTGGATCAGGCTTAAAATTAGAGAAGAAATCCTAACCATCCACCCAATGGTTGATTAAGTGATGACCCTAGATTGAAAATGGAAGAGAGGTGTATGATGAGAAGGATACAGTCGTCCATTGGATTGATCCATCGAGGGAGATCCATTGTTAATAGGGATTAGATACTGGATATATATCTACCTAGATCTATGACTATGGTTGAATTTAAAGGCAGAAAAATCAATGGCCATGAAGTCTCCACGTCGAGAGTATTGATAGTTTTCAAAGTAAGGATTTCAGAGTGTGGAACTGTGGAGAACTCTGGCGAAGGTTGGGCTATTGAAAATCCATATGAGTTTGGAATTATCCCAGATTAGTGTGCCAAAGAATGACGTGTGGCTAGGTATTATTTGTTGTTGGAGCAGGACCATCGATGTATTATAGCCAGAGGAGGTCTGACAAAGCGATGGTGATCGATGGTGGTGATCTATTCAGAGTCGAATAGATCAATGACTCAGATTGAGAAAAGTGGTAAGTCATCGAAGTGACATGTGGTAGATGACAAGGACCCAAACGTGGCATCAATGAACGAGAAAAGGACATGTGGAAGTGATGTGGACAAGTATAGAGGACAAACATGGCATCTACGTGTAAGGATGAAACGAGGTTTAGTGCAGTAAAAGAGAGGAAAATGACAATGATTGGTGATCATAGATCTTACAAAAAATCAATTGTTGAGAGGCTTTAAGCCCTCAGTGTTCAAAGTGAAGGCGATAGACTATCAAGGTGTATTTTTCAAAGAACTATATATTGAAGGAGTCTGACAGTAGGACTTCGAACAAAAGAGGAGTGGAGATAGTCTGAAGTTGAATCCTGAGCATCCATCGAGGAAGGAGACCAATGATCAAGGATGTTTGTGATTTGATCACAAAGCAACTCAAACCCAGATTAGATCTGGATCATCCTTTCGGTGACGATCAATGGTGTAGGTTGAAAGCTCGGAAGCATTCTGACAGGCTTATGAAAAGAATCATCCCAAAATCATAAGTGCTTAATCGAAACATTTGGTTGTATTGTGACACGAGAAAGAGTAAGGGAGCTAATGAATGGAGTTGTAACACATGGTCATAGCTGAGGTCATGCGGAGTATGTGCCAACGACGAAGTATCTTGATAGATAAGCCATGGTTATGTCGTAAGGTCTTATGGATACTAGCATTGGTTTGGAATATCTATTGACTGGTGTGAATTCAAAGAATTTAGAGAGGAGATTTTGGATCCTTGGACACCCAATTGAGGGTTTAATGTGCAACAAATGAATTTTATGGGATGGATATTTGTTGGTATCGACTAGGAGGTCATCATTTTTGGTATCAGAGAAGGAAATTTAATTTTCCTGTGTATCTAATTTCAGGTAGAATGTTTTAAATGAATGAAATTCATTTTTGGTATCAGAGCATCATTTTCTTTGTAATTTGAAGTGACAAACTGCAATAGTGGATTGAAGATAGAAAAGGATCTAAGTTGATTCAAAGGGAACATGCCTAAAGGAATGCATGAAAAGATTGTAGTAGTATTGAACAAGGAGTTGTCCATTAAAGTGCATTAATTGTGGAGGAAAAGATCATGAATAGATCTTCTAGGTAATGGTTAGTAATGTTTTAATTAACTCTGGTTATATGAATTGTATTTGTAGGCAGTAGTAGAAGGATATGGTAGTATCCAGTAGCCAATAGAGTTGTGACAAAGGAAGATGAGAGAAAGATGATTTCTTAGGTGAAGAGGCTTGTGGAAGAACCTTACAGTAAGAGATGTTGTAAACATTTCCAACTGGATATTGGAAATGAGGAGAACAAGAGGAGTTCTCTAGAGAGTGTGAGAAAAAGTGTAGAAGCCAGAGAAGAGAAAAGGAGTGCTCAAAAGGTTCCTATTGAGCTCCCATTTTGTCACTCACCATACACCTCTTTTGGCCATTTATCCCCTACCTAGGCATCGAAATCCAACGTATTGCCTCCTATTATTACCTTTTTGCTTGCCTAAAGATCCTGATTGTAAAATGAGGTAAAAGTTGTTTATTTCGGTATTTTCTTAAGTTCTTGATAAATTAATTAGGATCGTTTAGCTATAGTTTACCAATGATAAAAAGACACTTACCTTTTCAATGCAACAATTGTTCCCACACTATTCCTGGCCTTTCAGTACCTGTGCAGGCATTCTGGTACCTGAGATTATGGCTTATCCTAGTTGCGCACGCCTAGGATGGAGTTAGCAACATGGGTATTTCTCTTATGGTTAATGTGATGGGTGTTGACCATTTCCCCGACACCCAACATTCTTCTATTACACAAAATCAATCCATGAGAAAATATTCCAGCACAACACCAGATCAGGGTCTGAACTCAGCACACAAACAATATATAATATGGTTAGAACGATTTCCTAAGATAGATGAAATCGTGGTTAGTAAGATCTTCTAGTTTTGTTAAGTCATTTTTGGCCTTGAGTTCACAAGAACAAGAGAAAGAAATGTAATCTGATATACTCAAAACTTGATATATATAGATGGATTCGCTCTATGTAAAATATTGATCTGTACATACCCTTTGCTAAATATAATAAAAGACTATGTTAACCATCTCTTGTTATTTTATATTATGATGGATATACTGTGAGTAAAGTAGGGATTTATGTTTGATATTAATTAGAGTTTTGATTTATTCCCATTCATAAGCTTGGTGATTTACTAAATCGCTTTCACTCACTACTTGGGAAGGCATGGGCCCACCTCCCCTGGTAAGTTGTATACTACTTGTTCTTTACTTTGTTGTAGCTGTGTTTCTGAATGGATTGGTGTGGAGAGATATTTAGATCATAGGTTTTACTTCAGTTTTGTGTGTTCTTTACCCATTGGGAAATTCTCATAAGTTATAAATCAAAGTTCCCTTATTACGATGGACAATCCTTCATATGGATAGATATATTGTGAATGAACGATTGCATGCTTGCATTTCACCAAAGTATATCCCTTTTTCTATAGACACTTGAGGGTTGCATGCATTCCAATATTTTTTTGGCAGTTTACTTAATCATGAAAATCTAATCTAAATGATTCACACATTTGATGAATAAGTTAAGCGCTCACCTGATTCACTGGATAAACTGGACTCAGATCTTGAACTTATCTACTATGTGTGCAACAATATGAGGTTATAATGAAAAAGATAGAAGATTGAATCTGGATTAATGAAGACTGGTTTATTGAGTAAATTCTAAAGATCTGGAATAAGATGTATGATCACACTGAAACTTTCATAACTTACATTTGTCAAGAGAAAATACTTCATTGCTTATCCTAAGATAAGAAGGATTAATATTAAGTATAGATAGAAGCTTTGTGATGACCTGGTCACATCTTAATCATATTTAAATACTCTTTTACTGTTGAAATAATGGATTGTATCTGTAGAGGAATTAGTTACTATATTTAGACTATGTCTTATTAAGGGCATAAGTTATTAATGGGATTCTGTCTTTGGGGATTTGAGTTATTTTCTTGTTGAGTGTGGTGTGACCTCTAGAGGTTGTTGGCCCTCAACCAAGTTTTTAGGAAACATTGGTCTTGTTTGACCATTTTTGGGACTTCAACAGGCTGGTCGAAGACAGAGCTCCTAGGCGAAGAGGCGATCACGAGATCTCACCCATTTTGTAGGATTTTTGGTATTTTAGGATTTATGTAACGGGTATGGGATGTCGGCCCATGGGTTTACCCATGTTTAGGCCTTTTGGTAATGTATAAATAAGTAGCTAGGCGATGTAAGTAGAGGTCAATTTTGAGGTCATGGGATTAGTGCATGACTAAAGTGTGTTAAGACTTGCAGAGATAATAGCAAGTGATTGTAAGAGACTTTGTGCATCAAATGTGTAAGGCTTTGAGCCCTGACCTAATTTGGGGAAGGAGGATCTAGTGAGGTCCATGCGGATCTCCTGCCCTTTTTGGAGTTGGATCAGTGGCTTTGTGCACAGGAGCAGAGGAAAGAAAGAAGCTTGAAGATTAATAAATCAGAAGAAGAGTTGGTGGACGTAGCCCCACACTAGGTTGAACCAAGTATATCCTGTGTTGATGTGTTTTGTATGATGTTGTTGATGTTGTGATGTTGTTTATCTGTAATATTTGTACATGTTAGATAGCTGTATGTATTCTCAGTGCTCTATTGATGATAAATGAATGCTAGATTTGATCCAATACTATGTGCTAAGTGATGAAAAGTACTTGATATTGGTTGCTACTGTGTTGTTCTGTATCTAGGGTTTAATCTGTGATGTGAATGGGTTTATGAACTAATGCATGTTATTGAATAAGTGCTTTGTAAGTGTTGTAATCATAGATCTGTGTCCCAACTAGGTTATAGACACCTGAGTCCTACAATCCCCTTGCATCTACCCCAGGTGAGACTTCATCTGCTTCGTAGGTGTTACCGAAAGGGCCGATAGTTAGGGTTTTGTTGGTGCATTATTGAAGCGTTGAAACCTGGTTCTACCCCTGTGCCAACAAATGGTTCTGTTGCCAGGACCTGAAGCTGTGATTGCTGGGAACTGAAGAAAAGAGAAAAGATTTGTGAGTAGATCTGTTGTTGTAGTGCGCAATAATCTACTTAAATTGCTAAACTTTATGCTAAGAAAGGAACCCGATCTGAAGAAAAGAGGTAAGATATTAAATCTTTGTTCTCTGATAAAGGTAAGATAAGTGGAAATTTTTTCTTTGAAAGTATGAATCTAGGTATGTTTGATAGATTTTGTCCTAGTTTTAAAACTAGGGCATAGATAGAAGAAAGAGTTGATCTGAATAGATTTTATAGAGATAGTGAAAGATATGTTATTCCTATGCATAGAAATAATTTTTGGAATAAGAAGTGGATGTAGGAACCTAGAAAGATTTTTTACAAATTGCAGGTCCATCACTGTGATCCCAGTACGCAGTACAGGAAGGGTTGGGGATCATTTAAAAGAAAGAGAGGATTGACACTACGTTATAATTGCAGAAGACTAAGACATCTTGCTAAGGAATGCCTTGGTACAGGTCTTGTTTTCCTTTTCTATAAAGCTATGGGTCATGAGGTTGAGGATTTCCCTAGAATGATTTCCAAGGTTGAAAAGATGAACATGAGACCAGAAAACTATGAAGGAGGTCAAAATACTAAGGATATGTTAGAAAAACAGAAAGAATCAGAGACTATGTTACTACAGCTGAAATAAACATTGAATGATCACAAAGACATAAGTTTACCAAAGATATTCAAAGAGAAGCAGGGCATGGAAACAAGAATAGGAGACTTCGACATAGACTGTGTTTTGGATGAGGAAACACATGTGAATATTATGCAAGAAAGCACTTGGGAAATTTTGGGAAAGACTGTTATAGTACCTTCATTAAGAAAGATAAGATTGTTTAAACGAAATATGATAACTCTATGTGGAAGAGTTACTAATGTACCTATGATTGCTCATGGAGCATCGACCGAAGAAGAATTTGAAGTCATTAAGTTTGTTGAGAACAATGCCCCTTTTGCACTTTTGCTAGGAAAGACCTGGATTGAGAAAGATCAAATCTGAAAGAAAGCAGAGGAAGAAGCCACAAAAAAAAGAAGCAAGAATTAAGGGACTTCATGGCTAGAAAAATAGAGCGACTAATACAAGAACAAGAGGACAAGTCGAATCAATAGAAGGTAAGAGAGTTAGATGTCAAAGTTGAAAGAACACAAGAAGGCTTAAATAACCTCTCCATGCAGGAGAGAAGAGAACCCACCCTGAAAATATTAAGAGAAGAGGTATTTGAACCCTTTGAAAGACCCTCAGCAGTGCGAAGTTACTACACTAAGAGAAGATAAGAATAAGAATGCAAAGAGGAAACCAAAGACTCAAATCATAGGAAATAAGGCAAGAAATCTTAATAAGAATAAAGAAAAGATAGAAAAACTGCAGGAAGTCCGAGAGAGAACTTCGTAGAAGGAAAGCTTACAGAACTTGAACCTCATCGGAATAGCAGAACTGTGTAGAATGACACTTCTCCTTGGTGAAGCTTTATGACCGATGGAGGCATCCTGGCCATTAGAACGATGATCTGAAATGGATAGAAATGTATTTATTGACAGAAAGATCGCCATTGGACCGTTGATACTGTGCCATAACAGATGGATTCATATTGATTGAGGCATTCCTGCCCGTTGGATGAATACATTACGACGTTGCTTATTTAACCCGTCTGAGGTTGCACCGGGACCACTTTTTGAAAATTGAGATATCTGAGCCAATAGAGAAGTGGTTGCATACCGCATTTTCTTGTCTAGACCTCACAATCTATCTGATTTCCTTGTCTATCTGTTCTCCTACCTGAGTTATTTTATCACGAGTGTGCATGTCAAGCGAACGTAGAACAATAGAGAAGTTTTTGGAGGAGATATTAATAGACCTTATTGTTGAGAAATTTATGTCTACAGGAATACAGGCATCGTCAAATGGAGGATTGAAACAATCCCCCTTGAATACACATCGATCTATCCGAACCACGACCATGAAGAGAAGAAAGCACCACAACGATCAAGCGAACACGAAGAAGATCCCGTCGGTCTTACCTGACTACATCCCGCCTTTGGTTGGTGCGGTTAGTCATGACAATGTCCCACGTGATTTCAAGTACACACTCATCACTGAGTACCTCTCGAAGGGGATACGCGTAGTCGGACTGCAGCTGGGACTGATCCCAGCTTTCAAGATAAGTGATTTTAACCTTGGAGACCGAAAGAACTATGTGATGCTCTCACCACATAGGTACCTGAAGAAGACGTCTGGGAAGAATGCCAAGATAGTTCCCTAGTCATGGATTAAGGAGATTGTGAGATCGAAAATCCTAAACGTAATGAAGATCCTCCACTTTGGCAGACATCAAGAGGTTAACGCGTGCATTAAAATCCTCCTGTTGTGCTACCATGGAGGTTACCTCTAGTCATATAGGTGCGTGACTGTGGATCTGACACTGATCCACCTGATCACCAGATTGAGCATGCAGGGACCGAACCCTCAGCAATTCTACCTAGGGAAGGCTGCAAATTGCTCCCTGAAACAACGAACAAAGGAGGCGTATGGCGATGTGGAGAAGGGGAAGTGAGGCTACAAGGTAGCCTCCATCCAGGATGGTGCAGTGTGCCTTTCTTTTCAGCTGATAGATGACAAGATCGTCAGAAAGAACTGACCAACACAAGTCACAAGTTTTGTAGTCGACCTCGCAGGGAAGTGTGTCTAAGGGATGCAGATGAACTAGGCGAGCTACCTCGTCATTGAGTTGGAAAAGGACTATCGTGAAGTGTAGGACCAAGGATATGAGTTTCACTTTAGTTGGTTGTTGATTTTAATTGCATTTTTCGCTTGGGAGATGCCAGACGAAGCGACATTCCCAGAAGTCGAGTTGTCAAAACCATTGGCTGCGAGGTTCACCACCTTGTGGTATACAAACAATATGGTGAAGTAGTGGCATTTGAATGCTGTCTTCCATACTTATTACCTACTACTGAAGTGCGCCATTGAATTCTTCCACTGAATGACACCGAATACACTCCATCAATATAGGCAAGTAGCAAAGTTCTACGCAGACTGACACTTCATCTACATCATCGCACCTGGGGATGAAAGTAAGGAGGATCTACAGTCTTACTATAAGTTGAATGAGGAAGACATGGAAGAAATCACTAAGGAATGGCTAGAAAAATTCCTTCTACCAGTGGAGGATGCAGAACTCTCCGATGCTAATATCATCGAAAGCCCATTAGTCACCTGGGTCGAACATGATGGATAGAGCAATGCAAATAAAAAGAAGAAAAAGGATGAATTCCAAGACATAGAAAGTGATGAGGAGGACAATGCATTGAAAGAAACTACACCTGACTCACCTGCAGGACGAGGAGGTGACGAAATAAACCAAGAGGAGGGAGGGGAAAAAGACAAGCAGGAAAAGGGCGAAGTGACACCACCAAAGGATCCCCTTATAGAGGCTGAGACATAAAACAAAAGGAAGGTCTCTCCATAGAAACCCTCAGCATGGAAGAATTCCTGAGCCAATAAGCCTCAGTCACAGAATGTACTTACAGTGGACGACATCGAGATCATCATCGCAGTTGTAGAAGACGCTTTAGAAGATATCTTGCATAAACATGGGGCAAAGAAGGAGTTGATGTACAATAGAATATAGAAAGAGCTCAAAGACATCCAACAAGCTATCCATTTGAGCCGCACAGTGCCTACTGTGAAATCCTCAATAGAAAATGTAGAATTGGGGGATGATCCCACCCAGTTGCGAAGGTTAGTAGATTTGTTGGAGGTTCGACTTCGATGATCCCAAGAGGAAAAGGAGTAGGCCACAAAGGCCTTAAAGTAAGAAAAGGAGGAGGTTCTAGAGCAACTTCGAGTTATGTAGAAGGAGAAAAGTGAAATTTAGGACGATTTCGAGCAGAACAATGTGAAGATACAGGAATAAAAAGACCAGCTTCTCACATAATAGATTGCGATCAAAGTGGTAGTAATTAGAGCACTTTGCTCTATGTCAGCCTTGGTAGAGGAGGAATTAGAGTCAATAGAGATGCAAGTGGGGAATCTCGCTACATCCATTCAACAACTTCAAGAAAGAGTAGCAGAATTAGAACTTCAAGTAGTGTCGATCACTCCACAAGAAGTGTGGGATCAAAGGGAAGAAGCTCCTAGGAGCGCAGTAGAATGGATCAGGGTGTTAGCCTTGGAATCTAAACAATTGAGTGATCACAGTGCACAAAAATATGAGTGCCTTAAAGAATATCCGGAGCTGAGGACATTGGAAGCACAACTCTAGGAGGTGAAGCAACAGGCGTCTACAATGCAAGCATAGTTGAAACTGCTGACTAGAGTTGAGAAGATGAAGAGGTCGCAAGAGAAGCACACAGTCCAGTAGTAGGTGAATTCCATACAGAGAAGAATTATGGAAGTGACATAGAGACTCCATCTAGTGCAGGATGAAGTCTACATGCTTTTCAAAGAGATAGAGGAACAAGGATCATAGCTAGAACACATGGTCGTGACAGTAGAACAATGCCTAAAAGGGCATGTGACCAAGAAAGCACTTCAAGGGTTTGTCGAGCAGGAGGCTCTAGCGAGGCAGCAAGTCGAGGCATCTCGAGCTAATCTTGAGGCCTTCTAAGCAGAGCTTCCCAGATCAGAGTGAGTCGGGGCGAGTCGCAGGTGAGTGTTGGGGGCTTGTTAGCCCTTGACCAAGTTTTGAGGAAACATTGGTCATGTTTTACCATTTTTGGGACTTTGACAGGTTGGTCGAAGATAGAGTGCCCAGGTGAAGCGGAGATCACAGGATCTCACCCATTTTGTGAGCTTTTTCGGCTTTTAGGGTTTATGTAATGGGTATGGGATGTCGACCCATGGGTTTACCCATGTTTAGGCCTTTTTGTAATGTATAAATAAGTAGCTAGGCGATGTAAGTAGAGATAAATTTTGAGGTCATGGGATTAGTTCATGACTAAAGTGTGTTAAGACTTGCATAGCTAAGTGCAAGTGATTGTAAGAGACTTTGCACACTGACTATGTATGGTTTTGTGCCCTGACCTAATTCAGGGAAGGAGGATCTGGTGAGGTGCGCACGGATCTCCTGTCCTTTGCGGAGTTGGTTCAGTGGCTTTGTGCACTGTAGCAGAGGAATGTAAGAAGATTGAAGACTAATAAAGAAGAAGAAGAGTTGGTGGATGTAGCCCCACACTGGGGTGAACCACGTATATCATGTGTTGATGTGATTTGTGCGATGTTGTTTATATCTAATATATATGCATGTTAGATAGATGTATGGATTCTTAGTTGTCTATTGATGATAAATGAATGCTAGATTTGATCCAATACTATGTGCTAAGTGATGAAAAGTACTTGATATTGGTTTCTACTGCGTTTTTCTATATCCAGGGTTTAATATGTGATGTGAATGGGTTTATGAACTAATTCATGTTATTGGTTAAGTTCTCTATAAGTGTTGTAATCACAGATCTGTGTCTCAGCTAGGTTGTAGACACCTGAGTCCTACAATCCCCCCTGCCTCTACCTCGGATAAGACTTCATCTGCTTCGCAGGTGTTGTCGAAATGGTTGGTAGTTGGGGTTTTGTTGTTTCGATGTTGAAGCGTTGAACCCTGGGTCTGCCCCTGTGCCAACAGAGGCATTGTAGTAACAAAGAGATGACATTTCAGGGAATAAGATCTTAGTTTAATAGAATTGCATGTTGTGTGCTTACATTTGAGTTTAACTTTAATAGAGTGTAATCTGTTTGTTCATATTTCTTGTTGGTAGTTGTAAGTTTTTAGAGAGCTTTGCTATTTTTCTTCTTCACCACTAATTGAAGTATCAAGCTTTGTGGAAATACTCTTTCATAGTCATTCCCCTACATACCGAATTTCTGTGTGTGGGTAATAATGCAGTAGCACCTTGTAGTCTATCCTGCTTGTTGTGAAGTAAGCTTCTTAGGTTAAGAATAGGATTAGTCATTAAGAATTACTCTCAAGATGATTAGTCTTAGGGTAGGTCAGTAACATGATTACATGGAGACTTGAATGCATCCATATGGTTGACTGATATAAGAATCTGCTTGGGTGATTGCTATTTTGTTTTATTTCATTTCTCATTGATAAATAGATTATTGCTTTGTATGCATAGAATAGAATTTGAGTAGTTGGTTTCTTAGTTGGTTATTGAGTATCAGTGTGGAGTAATGGTTTCTTTGTTTGATTTCATGCATGATTAATAGGTTACCTAGTTATGTTTCTCCTAGAAAGACAGGTTAGGATATACTTATGTCATTTTCCTGCACATATTGTGTTTGTAGTTCATCAGTTTATGAACCTGGTTGACATTTATGTGGGACTTTATTACAACAATTAAATATCCCAATAGTTCCATTGGACAAAACCAATGAATATCAAAAGGCCATAGCTCAAAGGAAGCTTGGTGAGGTATTAGGTGACAAGTAGAGGAGAGTTTCTACAGAGAGGAGCTTGATGCAACTCACAATGGACTAGGAAGACTTCACAAAAGATGGAAATGACTATTGATGTTCATTATAAAATATTAGGAGGAATCCAAAGTAGAGGAGAGGAGGATGCCAAGGAAAATGGCATGAAGAGGATGAGTCAATATGAACTTGACAGAGAAATTTCTGAGTTAAAAGAACAACTCAGTTGCATTGGGAAACTGATACAGATGAAGATTGAGGGAAACTAGAGCCAAGGATGGAATCTAAGGAATAAATTTAGGTGGTTTGTGATGCATTTATTTGAAAGAAAGTTGAGGAGAATCTTGAGGAGATTGGAGAACATGTTGAGTAATTTGATGAAGAAGGAGAAAATCATAGGAGAATAGTTTAGGTAGAGGTCACTTGCAAAGGAAGAGTTCACTTATGTGAACCAGATCAAGGAGGTATCCTGGGAGAGGATGAGGAAGAAGAGAGACATATTGAGAATCTCATGAACTGCTTGGAAATTTTAGATCAACATGAGGATGTGCCGACAGAGGAAGAAAATGAGGCTAGTAAGCCTTATGCTTTTGAATCTGACAATTTGTGTATGATTGTAGGTTGTGAAATGGAAGAAACTAGAAAATCACATAGAACCGCCATAAAGACTGTTGAAGATAGAGGTATTATTTTTGGAAGCATAAAAGTAGGACATAATCATAATTTTCTTATAAAGGAGTATGAGGTATTGATATCTAATGAAGGTAGTATAGGTGGATACTACACACAACTTGCAAATCAAATAGTTTAAAAGGTAGATGTTGATGAGAGTTTGATGAGGTGTTTAGACTAGCACAAGAGGATGATTCCAGGAGGGCCAGATGAGGAAATTGATGTTGCATTGTAGAAGATCAAGATGATGTTGGAAGCATCAGCAGAGACTTTAGAGTCTCATCATTTTATAATTGATCATTGGTGTGTGTTTGCAGGTGATAAAGAAAGAGAAGGAAGACATATATTAAGATATGTCATAGAAGAAGAAGATACAACATTGTCTCATGAAGATGATCAATACCTAAGACACTTTTTATCAAGTGATGCAAATATGGAATGGTAGTTGCAAGAGATTTTTTTTGCAACAAACAAAGAAGAGGTTAAAGGAAAACACTCATATTTAGTGATCATAAATTTTTATGAAGAACTAAAGATTCCCAAGGACTAGTTGATCAATCCAAGGATTGATAAAGAGGATTTCATTACAGTTGCAAGTACAAAGTTTTCAAAAATTCTTAGTTGCAACAATGAAGATGAGAGAAATAATCCTGAAGATATAATTCATTTTTCTATAGAGGAGTTGAATATATCAAATTCTTTGAGATGGAGATATGAAGAGGAGGGAATGCAACAACCTGTGTGAGGGAATGCAACAACAGTGGATCTATGAGATCCTAGAGATTTGTGTGAGGATTTTTAGGATAAAAAATAGATTCTAGTTTCATAATCCTTTATGATTAATTTGTAATATTTTGATCATGTGAGGGGTGTGGCCAATTAAATGTAGAAACAAGCCAAGAGGTGTGGCCAATTGAATGTAGAAATAGGCCAGGAGGTGTGGCCAATTTAGCATATTAATTAGGCCAAACATGTGTGGCCAATTGTGTGAGGAATCCGTCCAAGGAGGGAGATGTTGGAAAGGCCATTGAGAGGCCTTATATAATTTATATGTACACTCATGAATGAAACATTAATGAAAAAAATTTGTTTCAAGTGTTGTATGGAATTTTTGGTCAAAGACCTCTATAAATTGTGTGTGCATTAATTCTATGCAAGATTGAGTGTTCATATGTTACTATCTTAACAATTAAGAATCCCCTTCTTGAATCATATGTGCATGCAGTCAGTGGATCGTACACACAAGGAATCACGATACATTTTTTATCACAACAAGATCAACAATGATCCTTTGATCGTGGCGAGATCATGAAGAATAGAGTAAGAGTTCAATTTTGTGTGTAGGTGAGTCGGTGAATAGAGGAAGAAATACCTTTGTTGGTGATCAAGAAATAAAAACTATCAAATTCTGTTGGGATTCGTTGTAACCATTAGATTATAATCAATTGTAATCATTAGATCGTGAGTCTGCACAAAGGAACGTCATTGGATTAGGCTTAAAATCAAAGAAGAAAACCTAACGGTCTGCCTAATGGTTGATTAAGTGTTGACCATAGATCAAAAATGGAGGAGACGTGTGCAATGAGAAGGATCTATCCATCCATTAGATTGATCCATCGAGTGAGATACACTATTAATCAATATTAGATCGCATATATAAATCTACCCATATCTATGGCTACTATTGAATTCAGAGGAAAAAATATCGATGGCCATCTAGTCTCCATGTGGAAAATATTGATAGTTTTCGGAATAAGGCTTTTGGAATGTGGAACTGTAGAGAACTACGACAAAAGTTGGGTGATTGACAGTCCATATGAGTTTAGAATTATCCTAGATTAGTGTGTTGGAGAATGACACATGGTGAGATATTATTTTCTGTCGAAGTAAGACCATTTCCATATTATAAATAAAGGAGCTTCAACAAAGAAATGGCGATGGATGATGGTGATCTATTCATAGTTGAATATATCAATGGATCAGTTTGAGACAAGTGAAAAGTCACCCAAGTGACATGTGGCAGTTGATAAGGACCCATATGTGGCATCAACTAACAAGAAAAGGACACGTGATGGTGGCGTGGATGAGTATAGAGGAGACACGTGGCGTCTATGTGTAAGGATGAAGCGAGGTTTTGCGTAGTAAAAGAGAGGATAAAGACAATGACTGGTGACCATAGATATTACGACAAATCAACGATCGAGAGTCTTTAAGCCATCTAGGTTTGAAGAGAAGGATATAGATTGTCGGGGTGTAGTTTTCAAATCATTATAGCTCGAAGGAGTCTAACAGTAGGGATCTAAACAAAATAGGAGTGGAGATAGTCCAATGTTGAATCCTGAGCATCCATCAAGGAAGGAGACCACGATCAATATTGTTCTTGATTCAATCACAAAGTATCTCAAAACTAGATTAGATATAGATCATCCTTTCAGTGGCGATCAATAGTGTAGGTTGAAATCCTGGAAGGAGTCCGATAGGATTATCAAAATAATCATCCTGAAAGCCTAAGAGCTTAATCACAATGTTTGTTCATATTACGATAGGATAAAGATAAAGGGAGATGAAAAATGGAGTTATAACGCATGGTCATAGTTGGGATCGAATGAAGTACGTTTCAATGATGAATGATCTTGATAGATAATCCATGGTTATGTCATAAGGTGTCATGGAGACTAGTGTTGGTTTGGAAGTGCTATTGAAGGTGTGAATTCAGAGTAATTCGAGAGGAGATTTTGGATCCTTGGACACCCCATTGAGGTTTTAATGTGAAGAAAAATGAATTTTATGGGATGCATATCTGTTAAGGTCCTAACCCGCACATAGGTAGATCAATGCATTCAAATGTAATAAAGGTCAATATTGATAAGGCCTTTCAATAAAATAGAATAAGGCGGATGTAAGAAGACCTAATATAAGCTTCCGCTTCTAGAAGGATCTTCCTCTAGATGTTTCTCTTAATAGACATATTTAGTATAAATAAAGGTTGAGGGTATGAAAACCCTAGCTTGAAGATTATTGTAACAGAGCGTTGCTCGATTGGAGGTTGCCCCCTCGAAGAGGCCTGTGAACATTGATTTCTGAATCAAAGTGTTATTTCTATTGCTATTCTTATATCATTTTGTGTTATTGTGAAGATTATGCTGGATATTTTACTATTATTCTGCCATTTCTAGCATTTCATTTCGGTTCTGCATATTTTATATATCTGGTATCTTGCAAGTGGTATTAGAGCACTTTCCTTGGTAGAAATTGTGGGTATTTGTTTTCAGGGTAGAGACGTATTATGACATCTTTAAGCCACAGAGATCTGTTGTTACGCGCATAAACCCGCGGTTGAGCGATTCATACACGTAGGAAATACAAGTGGTTCTTAAGCGCACATCTATTGGCCACCCTTGTAACCCCTGTTGGTACCCCTTCGAGTGGTAGCGCATCAGACAACACCTGTGTACGGATCAACCTAGATTTACTAAAGCCCTCTTTAGATAAACCTATCGGTCGTCAGATTGTTATAGTGTCACCGAGAATAGCACTCGGGAAGATACTCTCTAGTACCTGGGTAGTTGGGTAGTACGGATAAGGGTACGGTCTATCCTCCTTAGTTAGTGCCCTGAGATATTGGGCCGAGTACTACTGTTGGACCTCGCACGTATATCAAAGAGCTATATCACAGGGCAAACCCTTGTCTATAGAACCCTTGAATACCTAACCCTTGGGGAACATAAACATAAACATAAACAAATTAAACCGGTGACATCTATTGCCGTGCATTTGTGTTCAGGTTGCCAAGTAAATACACATTTCTTTCTAGTTAATAATTTGGGGATTTCAACACTACAACATTCTTCAGACCAAAGCATAACCCCGCAGCTGTTAAAAAAAAAGTCTGGAAATTTTTTCACCATTATTTGAGACATATTCCATTAGATTCATCTCTTCTCCCTTATCACATTCATCCATATCATTTTTCTGCAAAAATTTCTGACCCAACCCTCTCCCTTTTCAGTTCACCCATCCTCATGGCCCATACCCATAGCTAAGAACTAGAGTCTCGCTTCAACACCTTGCAATCTGGTTTCCTCGAGACCCAACAAGAAGTGCAACAACTCAGTGATACTATTGCCTCCCATGATACATCCATCAATACCACCATAAATGCATCCGTAAATGAAGTCGTGCAATCTGCAATGGTGGAAGTCAAACATAAACTGACCACCCAGCTTGAATCTGTCTTTGCATCACTCTGCACCAAACTGAAGATCCCTATCGATGACTCTTTTCCTGATGCACATACAAAGACTGAAGGTGAAACTTCTTCCCATTCCTTTCAGCCCCATCACTTTCAACGGGACATACACCTTTCATGGGTGGATGTAACCAAATTTGATGGCTTGGACCCCACTAGTTGGGTCACCCAAATGGAACATTATTTCTCTCTCTACAACATTACAGATGACTTGGCCAAACTCTGGTATGGTGTTCTCCATCTAGATCAAGAACGCTAGCAATGGTGGCAATGGAGAAAAACTTCCCGTCAAGGGTATATTGCTTGGACCCAATTTGTGACTGAGCTTTATGAACGCTTTGACACTGACACCAACCATTTGGGACATTTGACAAAATTGAAGCAATTAGGCACAATAGAAGACTTCATAGCTTCATTTGAGCGCATGGATTTTCGAACAGAGGGCATGACGGATGCTTTCTTTTGAGAGTGTTTTATCAGTGGCCTCAAGGAGGAGATTTGGGCCCATGTCCTCATGGCTCGACCTACGACTTGGGTGGAGGCTACTAAAAAAGATAAATAAGCACAACAAATTGTTTCCTCTCAAAACCGTAAGCCTTCCTTTATCCCTCTCCCTAAACCAGTCAACCCAAATACTCTCTCTTCCCCATTAAAGATCCAAAAATTGACCCGGGATGAAATGGTTGAACGCCAACTCAAAGGCCTCTGTTATAATTGTGATGAAAAATATTTCCTAGGCCACAAATGTAAGGAACAAAAGCTTTTTATGGCCATCTTTGAGGATATTCCAGAAGAGGATGTTGACACTCCCCTTGTGCCCCAGACACTAGAAATCAGTGACATAAACCCTCCCTCTGACCCTCCCGAAATGGAACCTATCATTTCCCTCAATGCTCTCACCATCTTCTTTGCCCCCCAAACCCTCAAGTTAATCGGTTACATCAAGCACCGAAAGGTCATCATTCTGGTTGATAGTGGCATCACCCACAATTTTATTCATCGCCGCATTGCCCAAGAAACCCATTGCTACATCCATGTTATCAATAAATTCCAAATCATGATTGCCAATGGTGGTTCTATGAAATTTGGTGGGTGCTGTGAAAATGTGCATCTCCAAATTAATGACTACCACCTAAAATCCGATATGTTTTCTATTGACATGGGCGTTTGCGACATTGTGTTGGGTGCAGACTGGCTACGGACTTTGGGTCCCATTCTCATGGATTTTCATAACTTAACCATGCAATTCGACCAAGGCATCCACAAACATAAATTCCAAGGCATCACTGCTGGTTCACCTGAGGTCATCAGTTCTCATCGCATGGAAAAGCTCCTCAAAAAAGGTCATTCGGGTGTCATTTCCCAACTCCACACCATACAAGCCACAGAGACACCCCCAGTGCCCCAAGACCTCCAAGCCCTCCTTTCTAAACATCAGACGGTATTTTCCACTCCCCAAGGACTCCCTCCTTCCCACGGTGTTCATGATCACTCCATTCCCCTTGTCCCAGGAAGCCTTCCCCCCAATATACGTCCATATCTCCACTCCTTTGCACAAAAAAATGAAATTGAAAAAATGGTCCAGGAACTCCTTATTGTTGGCGTCATCTGTCCTAGTACGAGCCCTTACTCCTCTCTGATCGTCATGGTACTAAAAAAAGAAGGTTCTTGGAGAATGTGTCCTGACTTCCTTTCTCTCAACAAACTGACCATCAAAGATAAATTTCCCATTCCTTTCATTGATGACCTCTTGGATGAATTGAGTGGCACCCAATTCTTTACCAAACTTGATCTTCGCTCGAGATATCACCAGATACGTATCAAAGAGACCGACATTCCCAAGACTGCCTTTTGCACTCATGAGGGCCACTATGAGTTTCTAGTCATGCCCTTTGGTTTGTGTAATGCCCCCTCCACCTTCCAGAGCCTCATGAACCATGTCCTCCTCCCTTTTCTTTGTCATTTTGTCTTAGTTTTATTTGATGATATCCTCATCTATAGAAAAACTTGGTCAAACCATCTTACTCATGTGGATCAATTTCTCCGCCTACTCTCTCAGCACCAACTTTTCCTGAAACAGTCCAAATGTGCTTTTTGTGCCTCAGAAGTAGAATAATTGGGTCATCTAGTGGGAAAGGATGGCGTCAGGGTGGACCAAAAAAGATCGAATCTATGCAAGACTGGCCGCGCCCAAAGACTCTCAAAAGCTTGCGTGGATTTTTGGGCCTCACAGGGTATTATCGCAAGTTCATTAAGAACTATGAAAATATTGCATCACCTCTCACGGCTCTCCTAAAAAAGAACTCTTTCACTTGGATTCCAACAGTTGCTCAAGATTTTCAAACCTTGAAGATGGCCATGTGCACCACTCTGGTTCTGGCCCTTCCTAACTTCACAAAGACCTTTATGTTGGAATGTGACACCTCAGGGAAAGGAATCAGTGTTGTCCTTATGCAAGAGGGTCGACCGTTGGCCTTCACTATCAAGAAACTGTTTTAAAGGAATCTCGGCAAACCCATTTATGAAAAAGAAATGTCGGCGATTCTGCATGCCATTGAGTTGTGGCATCCTTATCTATTGGGGAAACGCTTCCAAATTAAGACCGACCATCAAAGCCTCAAGTACTTTCTGGAACAACGCATTTCCTCCCAGGAACAACAAAAATGGGTGACTAATCTCTTTGGATATGATTATGAGATCATTTACAAGAAGGGCAAAGACAATGTCATGGCGGATGCACTGTCCCGGAAATATGAAGATGAAGGATCCCTTTTTTCTCTTTCCTTCATTGTACCCGATTGGCTCCAAGCTGTGCGCCGGGAATGGCTTCAAGATCCCAAAAGTTCACATCTGATCCAACAACTGTAGAACAAGGCTTTGTCTCCCCTAGGGTACTCTTGGCTCTAGGATGAGATTCGATACAAAGGCCTCTTGTATTTAAGTAAACAATCCAAGATCAAATCCACGGTGCTTTATGAGCTTCATACTACACCCACAGCGGGGCACTTAGGGTTCACCAAAACATATGACCGAGTCAAACATTCTTTTTTCTGGGATGGTATGAAACAGGACATCTGTAAGTTTGTTGCTGAATGTGAGGTGTGTCAACGCAAAAAGGGAGAAATAGTCAAATCTCCAGGCACCCTCCAACCGCTTCTGATTCCCCCTGCTATTTGGAAGGATATCTCTATGGAATTTATTACAGGCTTACCCACATCGGGGAATAAATCAGTCATAATGGTGGTGGTGGATCGCCTTTCCAAGTATGCTCATTTTTGTGCTCTTCACCACCCATTTATTGCATCCATGGTGGCTCAAATTTTCATGGACCAGGTCTTCAAGCTTCATGGCATGCCACACTCTATTTTTTCTGATCGAGACCCAACTTTCACAAGCAATTTTTATCAAGAACTGTTTAAGCTACAAGGCACACAATTGCATCTCAGTTCAGCTTATCATCCCCAGACGGATGGTCAAACGGAAGTTGTCAACAAGTTTTTGGAAACATATCTGAGGTGCTTTTCCTCTGAAAAACAACACCAGTGGGCTCAATGGTTACCCCTCGCCAAATGGTGGTACAAAACTACATACCATACAACCACTCGCATGACTACTTTTGAAGTGGTATATGGATAGAAGCCACCTTCAATTCTCTCATACTTACCGGGTACCTCGAGGGTCTAGGCGGTTGAACAAACACTTACAGTCCGAGAGGATATCCTTCGTACCCTTAAAGAGAACTTGGTCATGGCACATAATAGAATGAAGCAGCAAGAAGATCAAGGTCGCTTTGAAAGTCAATTTGTAGAAGGGAATCAGGTGTTTCTGAGACTGCAACCATATAAGCAAACTTCCCTCAAGGCCGAGCATTGTCAGAAGATAGCACCCAAATTTTATGGCCCTTACACAGTTCTCAAGCGTGTGGGACAAGTCACATATCAGTTAGCTCCGCCCAGTCAATCGAAGCTACATCCTGTTTTTCATGTTTCATGCTTGAAGAAGGTGATTGAAACCAGGTGCCAAATTCAAACCAACCTTCCAGAGTTAGCTAAAGAAGGATCCATTTGGCTATAGACAGAAGCATTTTTGGACTAGCGTGAGCATCGCTTGTGTCAGAGAACCATCAAGGAAGTGCTAGTACAGTGGAAAGATATGACTCCAGCAGATGCCACTTATGAACCAGCTACCATTCTACAGTAGTTTCCACATCTCAAGCCTTGAGGACAAGGTTGTTTTTAAGGGGCCGGACATGTTAAGGTCCTAACCCGCACATACATAGATCAATGTATTCGGATGTGATAAAGGTCAATATTAATAAGGCCTTTCAATAAAATAGAATAAGGTGGATGTAAGAAGACCTAATAGAAGCTTCCACTTCTAGAAGGATCTTCCTCTAGATGTTTCTCTTAATAAACATATTTAGTATAAATAAGGGTCGAGGGTATGAAAACCCTAGCTTGAATATTATTGTAACAGAGCACTGCTCAATTGGAGGTTTCCCCCTTGAAGAGGCATGTGAACATTTCTTTCTGAATCAAAGTGCTATTTCTATTGCTATTCTTATATCATTTCTGTGTTATTGTGAAGATTATGCTGGATATTTTACTATTATTCTACCATTTCTAGCATTTCATTTATGTTCTACATATTTTATATATCTGGTATCTTGCAATATCTGTGGGTATTGATCAGGAGGTCATCCAACTTCAACAACATAAAAAATATTTGATATCACTTTTCATTGATCCTAGAACCAAATTACAACCACCATTCATAAAGAAACATATGTATATGGATTGGAACAATCACCAATGATTTAAGGATAATTGGATGGATAGGTGGTTTATGTTGTTTGAAAACTATCCTTTCAATCACATGGATATTCCCCTATATTTCCTCAGGAAATTATGGGAAGAGTTTATGTTGGGTCACCATGTCAACTACTTTGACATTGGTGAATTCTAGGGGGTGGGTCATGGGTCCAAAAAGGATAGAGAGAATGGTAGACTTAACCCAATTCTAGGTCCTCATCCTTCTAGGTGAAGGCTTAAACCACCTGATCAACATCCTCCCATCACGAAAGGCATCATGCAGATACAATTATCAATATGGTGCAACATGGTGTTTTTGTAGCATTATCTCAACAAGAGGTGCCTACATGTGACATTAGTAAAGGGGTTAAACCTTCAAGCCCTGCAATAGAGTGCATATGAGAGAGAGCACATGGACATAGTAGGTTTTCATGTGAGACTCATAGATGCTCGAGTTGTTGGAAGATTTGTTATGGGTCAATGGAGGCCAATGTTCATGACAGTTTCATGGAGGAGTTTAGTATATTGACCATCTTTATGTTCTTAGTATATATATATATATATACTGTGTATTTATTTTCATATCTTACTATATGATGTTTTGTAGTTGCTACTCTCCAATATAAAAACCTCTATGCTGGTATATGCATCAATACCATTTTCCACCACTGATGCAGTGGTAGAGGCAACTTGCTCATTTGGTGTACCACATACATAGGTATGTGTCACCTTTGATAAATTCACCACATTGATTTGTTTATTCTATGACATCCTAAAATATAATGTTCTTCTATTTCTACAGGTTGCAATACCATATGTTGATGAACCATATCCACATAGAATGAACAAGTCACCCCCTTCACATGTATCATGTGTTGAATTGAATATTTTTTAAATGTGAAATTTGTTATATTGTTTTGGTTTAATTTTACATTTTGGTATGAATAAAAATATTATAAATATGTATGGAGGTTGCTTCATTCACTATTGGGTCACTTGTACCACCACTACCAATATTCCACCCATCTTGTTTTCCCAACTACAGGGCTATTCCAATCCTTGGCCACCTTGCCCTAGCTCTTGGGATATATCTTTCCACACCAAGGGTTTTACTATCCCTCATGAAACCCGTGGGGGTTTATCATAACCCACCCCCACCATATTTCCCATATAATCCATCCATAGTGGGTTCACCCATATGCCACCCATCCCCACCACCTTTTCCATTGCATCCATCCACAATCGATGCACTTGTATGCCACCCACCTCCACCACCTTTTCCATCTCATCCATCCACAATGGATGAAACTGTATGCCACCCAACCCCACCACCTTTTCCATCTGATGCATCCACAGTGGTTGCACCCATACATGACCCAATAGTCATCTCTATTGCATAATAGAATGTGCCATCCACTAAGTCTATCATAGTAGATGTTTCCTCAGAGTAGGTTGTAGATGAAATCACTCCAATTTCTAATGCCTCTCCACCATTGTCAGAGTTATTCACAATGATATCATTTGTTGATGATTTTTTTTGTATCATGAATGGAATTGATTTTATGCATTTTTGTTTAAGTTCCATGATTTGATCTTTGTAACTATTGCAGGGTGGCATCACTAAGAGATTAGGGTCGTGGAGTAGGGTAACACCCTCATAATTTTCAGTATCTTCTGCGATGATTTTATCTGAATTGGATAATTATATTATTTTTCATCTACCTCTATTCTTTCAGAGTGGAAAAATTTGGAGGAATCAGCTTGCAGGGTCATTTTAGTGGTAGGTCCCAGTTTGGAAAATTGGGGCGTGAAACCTTCTGGATCCATTTTTAGGAATTACTCATGAATTTGGGGCTAGCAACATGAGTAATTTCAAGAATAATATATAAGGTTCAAAACCCTACCACACTTGAGGGTTTAGGAAGTCAAAAACATACCCCTAGAAGTTAGGATGAGAAAAACATCTGAGAGTGGTATTCTGTGAGAAAAAAAGAGGAGGAGATATTTTGTAGCATCCATACGGGCCACAAGTCAAAGGAAACTCCATAGATGATCAAAATCTAGACCAGGGGAAAAAAATTTGCTCAATTTTCAAACTGCTCGGAATGCGACGAAAATAGTGCCATTGCGTCCATCTCGTCTTCCTGATTCCGACGATATATTTACTTTCTCAAATGGAGTCCGTATGGAGAAGATATCGCAATCTGTTCGCCAAGCCAAATAGGCAAAAATTTTGATGCTGACTGTACTTGTCCGTACAGTCCATACAGGACACGTGTCAAGTCCATACAGTCTGTACAGGACAGGTGGCAGATTCATATAGGACATGTGGAAGCTTCAGGGAGTGACACGTGGCATGCAGTTTTGGACTTTTTGGAACACAGTTGGGCCAATCCGAAGGTGACACGTGTCACCACTGGAAGGGTGACATGTGGCATGGGTGACGTCAGTGGCTGACATGGCAGGCTAACACAGCAGGTGACTGGACCGTACGACGATGACGTGGCACATTGACATGGGCTAATCGACAGTTGACACGTGGCAAGCGTTGGTTGGTTGATGGTTGGCGAATTGAGAGTTGACACGTGTCCTTCGGTGGCGAATGGTGTGAGGACACATGGCCCAATCTATGGGTGCCACGTGTCACTCGGTTATTGGCTAATGGGTTGTTCAAAAGTTTGGTAGCCAACCGGATTCGAACCGGTGACCTCCCCACTATGCAACGCCTTCACAAACTTCCGCTAACCACCATGTCGGCTTTGTTTCTTGTTTGATATGTCAACGAGTATATATTTAAAGTTACATTTTGTTTGGATTGGCAGGAGGTCAGGCCGGGGCTTGGCCCCGGCCCGTGGTCGTTTGACTTTGGCATGTGACCATAACATTAAACCATATATATATGCGCGCGGGTGTGTTACATTGCCCCATAGCTTCGTTTAATATAACCATGTTATATATATAACCGCCCTATTGTTATTTGTGCGCACGGTTTGGTTAAAACCCACGGTTGTAATGCCATTCCATGTGACACAGTTGGAGCGCGCGGTTTAAAAAATTGGTTACAACGGTTATGCAGGGTAGTTGTAACTGTTAGCCCTTTTGTCCATAGCCCGAGGTCGTATGACCCAGGTGACCGAGTGCTAGGCGGTTGGGGGCTGGAGGCGTCCTAACCGTCCTACAGTTTGCACGGTTTTTCGAAACCGCTCAGTGTTGGGTTTAAACACGCATTTTGGAGCGTGTTCTGGGTTCATGCACACAGAGGTGCGTTTTGTAGAACCAGTTCCAGCAAAGTAGGAGGAAAATGGAGGAGGTCTAACCTTCTCAGTTTTTGGCCGATTGAGGTGTCGTAATTCCAGCTAGGGGTTTTTGGACGTGATGGATCCATTGGTGCTGTTTTCAAGGCCATTTGAAGACTTCTTCTATAATTTTTTCACCATTGAAGTTTCAGGAAGCTCTAGGGAGCTTGAAGCCCTCTTTGATGGAGGACATGGTTTGGTGAGCCTATGTTTGTTTTCTATGATTGAATAATCATTTTTGGATAATTGATATGCTCTGAACACATTGGGACAGGTTTAAGAGGTTGTTGAGGACTTTTACAGGTGTTTTTTTCCAAAGAGAATCTCATGGAAGCTTATGGCCAGATGTAGAAGAGGTTAGGCCCAGATGAGCCATGATCCGTTTTCAGAGTTCTATTAGTCATTTTTGGGGTTTTTATGTGTTCTGATATCAATGGTATAGTCTATTTTTCCATTGGAGTTGAGCAGCAGCTTGTAAAAGAACTTTTGACTAATTAATCCCAGAGAGCCAAGTCCATTATGGAGGCTCAAGGAGATGTAGGCCGAAGGGGGGTGAACTCCTTTATCATCTTGTTCTTGTTGTGCATTTGATGGTTTATTTGCTGCAAGTTGTGTTGCTGTGTATTTATTTAAAGTACATATTTAACCATTTACAAGAACATTTCCTCACACATAAGTATTTACAAAAAGTTACAAGAACTTAACACATAAGTTTATATTGCATATTTTAACACATGAAGCAAGGTCTTGTAAAGTAGAGGGTGCTTGCATAGCATAACAAGTCAGCCTTCTATTTTCAGATCAATAGAGAGTGCCTTTTTCTTTGTAATTGCATCATTTTTATACCATAGAAAAGAAAGCAGAGCAACCTCACCTTCTAGTTGGAAGCTAATAGTTACAAGGGTGGTAGGGGTCAATGTGTGTGACCAATGAGTTCCATTTTATATCTAGGGAACCATGTGGCACTTTTCCATGTTTGGGCACTTGTCGTCATTTTGTAAAAAATGTAAAGTTGAGACGATGTGAACACACACACACACACACATTTCATGGAATGCATTTTATCAATTGCAGTGTTTTTTTATTTGATGTTGATGAATGTAGGGTCCTTAAATAGATGAGGATGTTCAAAAACGTAACCACATAAATGTTCAACCCATGGAATCATGTGTGGATTTGTAATGATACAAGTATCATGAAGAAATCACAGTCAACATTTATTTGTAGATATGAGTCCTTAATCAAAATGTCAAATTGAAACTTTTGGAAATGTATCCATGTCATTAATAAATATTCAACCTCTAAAATTATGTATGGTGCCATAATTTTACTTTCCTTCCATAGGCCACCCATCTGATAATGTTGGATCAATTTTATCTAAGAGAAGGAAATCAAAGGATTCCTTCCATTTCATA
>ML776626.1:382967-400599 GCA_009831015.1 Picea engelmannii | reverse complement strand
AATGTTGGACGTTGCATCCAACTATTCGTCCACAGCCTCAGAAGCAGTTGGATAAGAAGATTGGAAAGAATGGAAGTGGAGATTCCATCATTGATGTGAGTCAAGATGATTCACAAGAGGACGATGTTCTGCAGAAAAAGTCATCGTTCAATTGGTTTGGTAAGAAATGGTTGGATTTCTTAAGCAAGTAACGCTTGCATTTTTCTGATTGTAAATGCACTTTTCCGCATTATGTGTGAATTTATGGGAAGGTCGATATGATGTTTCGAATGAGTCTCGACTGGTGTTGATGATTTTCTGACGACTATGTTGTGTCGATCATGTTGTTCGACTTGTGTTTAGTCGATGGTGTTTATTGACTTGAAAATTGATTTTGAAAACACCATGTGCTTTGATAAAGTACGAGATGCGACAGTTTATTTGGAGAACAAAATTTTTTGTTGGCATCATTTTTTAGTCTTGTATAATTGGTTTTCAAGATTGATGTTTTTCTTGGCTTGTGACAAGATGTCGCAGGAAGTTTTTGCAGCCATTGGAGAGCTGATTTTGTTGACGCCAAAGAGTTCGAAAGAGGGACTTGATTCTCAGTGGGAAGGTTGGCAGTCTTCCAGGCACAGAGAGAGCAGTGGGTCAGCAGCAGCCAAAGAGCAGTGGTTGAGGGGCATAACCAGTTGTAGTGCACGGCATGTCAGAGTATTCAGGTGATTGTCAAAAAGATTTTGATATGACTTGAAAGCAGACAGATAAGCTTTTGTGGGTCCAAAAGCCTTTCAGTGGGAAGGTGTGATCAAAATCTGGACCAGGGGGCAAAAATTTGCTCAATTTTCAAACTGCTCATAATGTGACAAAAATGATTCCATTGCGTCTGTCTCGTCTTCCTGATTTCGACGATATATTTACTTTCTCAAACGAAGTCTGTATGGAGAAGATATCGCAATTTGTTCGCCGAGCCAAACAGGAAAAAATTTTGATGCTGACTGTACCTGTCCGTACAGGACACATGTCAAGTCCGTACAGTCTGTATAAGACACGTGGCATATCCGTATAGGACCTGTGGCAGCTTCAGGGAGTGACACGTGGCATGCAGTTTTGGACTTTTTGGCACACATTTGGGCCAATCCGAAGGTGACACGTGTCACCACTGGAAGGGTGACACGTGGCATGGGTCACGTCAGTGGCTGACGTGGCAGGCTAACGCAGTAGGTGACAAGATCATATAGCGATGATGTGGCACATTAACGTGGGATAATCGACAGTTGACACGTGGCAAGCGTTGGTTGGTTGACGGTTGGCGAATTGAGAGTTGACACGTGTCCTTCGGTGGCGAATGGTGTGAGGACACGTGGCCCAATCCGTGGGTGCCATGTGTCACTTGGTTATTGGCTAATGGGTTCTTCAAAAGTTTGGTAGCCAACTGGATTCGAACCGGTGACCTCCCCACTATGCAACGCCTTCACAAACTTTCGCTAACCACCATGCTGGCTTTGTTTCTTGTTTGATATGTCAACGAGTGTATATTTAAAGTTACATTTTGTTTGGATTGGCGGGAGTTCGGGCCAGGGCTTGGCCCCGGCCTGTGGTCATTTGACTTTGGCATGTGACCATAACATTAAACCATATATATATGCGCGCGGGTGTATTACATTGCCCCATAGTTTCATTTAATATAACCATGTTATATATATAACCGCCCTATTGTTATTTGTGCGCGCGGTTTGGTTAAAACCCACGGTTGTAATGCCATTCCATGTGACATAGTTGGAGCGCGCAGTTTAACAAATTGGTTACAATGATTATGCGGGGCAGTTGTAACCATTAGCCCTTTTGTCCATAGCCCGAGGTCGTATGACCCAGGTGACTGAGTGCTAGGCGGTTGGGGGCTGGAGGTGTCCTAACCGTCCTACAGTTTTCACGGTTTTTTGAAACCTCTTGGTGCTGGGTTTAAACATGCGTTTTGGAGCGTGTTCTGGGTTCATGCACACAGAGGTGCGTTTTGTAGAACCAGCTCCAGCAAAGTAGGAGGAAAATGGAGGAGGTCTAACTTTCTCAGTTTTTGGCCGATTGAGGTGCCATAAAAGTCCAGGTAGGGGTTTTTGTACGTGCTGGATCCATTGGTGATGTTTTCAAGGCCATTTGAAGACTTCTTCTACAAGTTTTTCACCATTAAAGTTTCAGGAAGCTCCAGGGAGCTTGAAGCCCTCTTTGATGGAGGACATGGTTTGGTGAGCCTATGTTTGTTTTCTATGATTGAATAAATGTTTTTGGCTGATTGATATGCTCTGAACACATTAGGACAGGTTTAAGAGGTTGTTGAGGAATTTTACAGGTGTTTTTTCCAAAGAGAAGCTCAGGGAAGCTTATGGCCACATGTAGAAGAGGTCAGGCCCAGATGAGCCATGATCTGTTATTAGAGTTCTATTAGTCATTTTTGGGGTTTTTATGTGTTCTGATCTCAATGGTATAGTTTTTTTTTCCATTGGAGTTGAGAAGCATCTTGTAAAAGAACTTTTGACTAATTAATCCCAGAGAGCCAAGTCCATTATGGAGGCTCAAGGAGATGTAGCCCGAAGGGGGGTGAACTCCTTTATCATCTTTTTCTTGTTGTGCATTTGATGGTTTATTTGCTGCAAGTTGTGTTGCTGTGTATTTATTTAAAGTACATATTTAACCATTTACAAGAACATTTCCTCACACATAAGTATTTACAAAAAGTTACAAGAACTTAACACATAAGTTTATATTGCATATTTTAACACATGAAGCAAGGTCTTGTAAAGTAGAGGGTGCTTGCATAGCATAACAAGTCAGCCTTCTATTTTCAGATCAATAGAGAGTGCCTTTTTCTTTGTAATTGCATCATTTTTATACCATAGAAAAGAAAGCAGAGCAACCTCACCTTCTAGTTGGAAGCTAATAGTTACAAGGGTGGTAGGGGTCAATGTGTGTGACCAATGAGTTCCATTTTATATCTAGGGAACCATGTGGCACTTTTCCATGTTTGGGCACTTGTCGTCATTTTGTAAAAAATGTAAAGTTGAGACGATGTGAACACACACACACACACACATTTCATGGAATGCATTTTATCAATTGCAGTGTTTTTTTATTTGATGTTGATGAATGTAGGGTCCTTAAATAGATGAGGATGTTCAAAAACGTAACCACATAAATGTTCAACCCATGGAATCATGTGTGGATTTGTAATGATACAAGTATCATGAAGAAATCACAGTCAACATTTATTTGTAGATATGAGTCCTTAATCAAAATGTCAAATTGAAACTTTTGGAAATGTATCCATGTCATTAATAAATATTCAACCTCTAAAATTATGTATGGTGCCATAATTTTACTTTCCTTCCATAGGCCACCCATCTGATAATGTTGGATCAATTTTATCTAAGAGAAGGAAATCAAAGGATTCCTTCCATTTCATACTTAATGAAATCTAAATGAAACAAAACAATAATTTCCATTACACACAACATGAATTGATGGTACACCCACCAAATAATCCTTAGGAAGACAATGAAAATGGATAACTTATAGGCCTCAACAAGGTTATAGTAGGGGGGGACCACATTCAACCTTCAAAATAGGATCAAAGGAGGCATAATGGAAGGATCAATGACCATCAATATATAATATACAAAAAATCTTATCATAAAATTTCATCAAATTTTATGAGGGTGCCCCTAAAATCCCTAATAATGACTCAAACATGTTCATAGAAAAAAAGTTTTATATCAAGTAGTTCACTTGGGAGATGCAAAGGAAAATGTATTAAAAAATATTTTATCACTAAGAGCATCCACTAGATATAGAAAAGGCGAAGTTTATTGTGATGATGATGTGCTTGAAATATTCATGTGAATATGAATCTTCATGTGCTCTTGACCATTTGAACTTCCAAAAACACAAAACCAAAAGTTTAGTGAAAAAAACTCTTTATATTTCATGACACTCATATGTTCTTTTAGATAAATGCCACCAAAAACACAATGTATCTCCACATCCATAGGATATTTTTAGGTGAGCCACCCATCACACACATATGGAGTTGCTTATGGGTTAAACACTAACACTACCATCCCCTAAATAATATCGTATGATTTCCCCAACTCTAGTGACCACATATTTCATTTCTATGAAGACATTCTAGAAGTCTTGACTATTCTTGACTACCCTTGGGACAATATGATCCATCGCTCTTGACTACCCTTGGGACAATATGATCCATCGCTCTTGACTACCCTTGGGACAATATGCATCATCGTCCTTAACTAGATGAGTGTGTTCAACAATGTAACCACATAAAATTTCAACATATAGAATCATGTGTAGAGTTGTAATGATACAATTATCATGAAGAAATCACAGTCATAATTTATTTGTAGATATGAGTCCTTAATCAAAATACCAAATTGAAACTTTTGGAAGTTATCCATGTCATTAATAAATATTCAACCTCTAAAATTATGTATGGTGCTATAATTTTACTTTCTTTTCATAGGCTACCCATCTGATGACGTTGGATCAAGTTTATCTAAGAGAAATAAATCAAGGGATTCCTTCCTTTTCATACTTAATGAAATCTAAATTAAACCAAAAAAATGAATGTCAATTACACACAACATGAATTGATGGTATAACCATAAAATAATCCTTAGGAAGACAATGAAAATCGATAACTTATCGGCCTCAAGAAGGTTACAATAGGGGGGACCATATTTAGCATTCAAAAGAGGATCAAAGGAGGCGTCATGGAAGGATCAATGACCATCAATATATAATATATAAAACATCTTATCATCAATTTTCATCAAATTTTATGAGGATGCCCCTAAAATCCCTAATAACTACTCAAACATGTTCATAAAAAAAATGTTGTATCAAGCAGTTCACTTGGGAGATGCAAAGGATAATGTATTAAAAACTATTTTATCACTAAGAGCATCCACTAGCTATAGAAAAGGAGAAGGTGATTGTGATGATGATGTTCTTGAAATATTCATGTGAATATGAATCTTTATGTGCTCTTGACCATCTGAAATTCCAACAACATAAAACCAAACGTTCAGTTAAAAAAACTCTTTATATTTCATGACACTCATATGTGGGTTTAGATAAATTCCACCAAAACTACAATATGTCTCCACATCCATAGGATATTTTTAGGTGAGCCACCCATCACACACATATAGAGTTGCATATGGTTTAAACACTAACACCACCATCCCCTAAACAATATCATATGATGCCCCCAGCTCTAGTGACCACATATTTCACTTCGATGAAGACATTCTAGAATTGTTGACTGCTCTTGACTACCCTTGGTACAATATGCATCAACGCTCCTGACTACCCTTGGGAAAATATGCATCATCATCCTTAACTAGATGAGGGTGTTCAAGAACGTAACCACATAAAATTTCATCCCATGGAATCACGTGTAGAGTTGTAATGATACAAGTATCATGAAGAAATCACAGTCAACATTATTTGTAGATATGAGTCCTTAATCAAAATTCCAAATTGAAACTTTTGGAAATATATCCATGTCATTAATAAATAGTGAACCTATAACATTATGTATGGTTCTATAGTTTTACTTTCCTTTCATGGGCCACACATCTGATGATGTTGGATCAAGTTTCTCTAAGAGAAGGAAATCAAGGGATTCCTTTCTTTTAATAGTTAATGAAATCTAAATGAAACGAAAAAAGAAACTCAATTACACACAACATGAAGTGATGGTATACCCACCAAATAATCCTTAGGAATGAAATGAAAATGGATAACTTATAGGCCTCAACAAGGTTATAGTAGGGGGGACCACATTTAGCATTCAAAAGAGGATCAAAGGAGACGACATGGAAGGATCAATGACCATCAATATGTAATATATAAAACATATTATCATCAATTTTCATCAAATGTTATGATGGTGCCCCTAAAATCCCTAATAACTACTCCAACATGTTCATCTAAAAGAGTTTTATATCAAGTAGTTCACTTGGGATATGCAAAGGACAATGTATTAAAAATTATTTTATCACTAAGAGCATCCACTAGATATAGAAAAGTAGAAGGTGATTGTGATGATGTTGTTCTTGAAATATTCATGTGCTCTTGACCATCTGAACATCCAACAACATAAAACCAAAAGTTCAGTAAAAAAAAATCTTTATATTTCATGACACTCATATGTGGTTTTAGATAAATTCCACTAAAAAGACAATATGTATCCACATTCATAGGCTCTTCTCAGGTGACCCACCCATCACACACGTATGGAGTTGATTATGGGTTAAAAAAATAACACCACCATCCCCTAAAAAATATCCTTTGATTCCCCCAGCTCTAGTGACCACATATTTCATTCCGATGAAGACATTCTAGAATCCTTGATTTCTCTTGGCTACCCTTGGGACAATGTGCATCATATCTCCTATTTTCTAATGCATGATGCATTCACCCCTCCTACTATGGAAACATTTCAACTACATCCAACATAAAAATAAACTTCCACTATAGTTTTATCTTGTTTTACAAGTTCCATTCATTCTATCTCGAATGCATTTTAAGTGCTAGTTAAGTGACATGCTATAGGAGGAGAAATAAATATTATCTATCATAATTGGTTTATGAGTTTGGGATTATAACAAAATGGCATATTGTAAGAAATGCACTCTCTCCCACCCATGCCCTCTACCTCTTGTTGTTATTGTAGCACCATTTCCTATGCCTCTCTCCTCCCATCTCTTAGTAGATGATGTTAAAATCTTAGCTTGGGATTTTGAATCTAGATGTTAAGATATATCTCTGTATTTATTTTACCATGGAAATTAGTATAAAACATATAATCACTGAATTCCATATTTGGAAGGAAAGAAATCCAAAGAAGAAGAAAGAGAATGCTCATTTTCAAAATATTACAATGATAATATCAAGCATCTTTGTGATCAATAGTGATATATTTCCATGAAACCACCCACAAATGGAAAAATATCTCAAAAAAGGGAATCCAAGTACTCAAATGATAACAAAATGATATCTCTACTCACTATTTATATATATGTTAGTTTCATAATCTATATAAATAAGATTTTCTTAAAAGAGTTAGGACACTAATTCCTTGTATTGCCTTACTCATATGATCCTATAATATTTTTACTTATCTTTCCTTTGAAAACTTCTTTAAATTCCAAACTATAATCTATAAAAATATTTACACAAAAAACTAATAGTTTAGTACTATGGATTCCAAAAACAAAAGTTGTGACTTTTTTCATATTCCAATTCAATGTAAACCAACAACCACTAGTCAATGATTAATGTGGACCATTAGTCCGTCGACTTGTTGTTCCTCATTTTCTAGGGAAAATCACCTATAATTGTACAAAGAAATAGTAAGCATGATTCTTTCCAACTTAAGGATTTCCATCCACTTCTTCACAATGCTTATTGTGGAATCGATGTATAATAGGAAGGTACCTCATTCCACCGATAATAGTTTTTTATAATAAAATATAAATTGATTACTGAAAGGGGAAGGGGGAGAAAATATCAAGAGAAATGGATCCAACACCATATTAAATTAAACTCATGTAATTTTTCAAGTCCAAAGTAATCATATTAAATTATAGATCATGTATTTTGTCAAGTCTAGAGGACCATTTGAATGGTGGGATATACCAATGAGCATTGATCACACCACCTTTATGTGCGAGTAGTGTGTTTTTTTATTTCCATGCCTTGTGGCCTATTCATTTCATCCAAAATAGTTGTTTTTTTCCTCTCATTGAGTTGTAGTGACAAACCATGAAAATTTCCTGAGATGTAATGATTACAATCAATTCCCTCCTAGTCATGGAACCTATTAAATGGATCCTCTATTGATTATCCATGGACCATAGAAAATAAAACCTCTTGTATTTGATCAATTTAACTATTTAAATTTTCTTTAGCATTCCCTTCCCCCACTTTATAAAGAGGCTAGCACTGCCTCATGGAAAAATCATAACTCACCACTTGTGGGAAATCACTTTTGTTTCTTGAGGGTTAGTCTTTGTGAGGTATAATCCTAGGCCTATGAGGGTATAGTCCTAGGGTTTCAAACTTCCAATTATTATTGGTTATCTAACTTCCATTTAAGGTGTTTCTTGACTCCATTTTTCCCAAGGAAACAAGATAACACTAGTATTTAACTTGAAATTGAGATAAAACCTCAATTTTCACCTTCTCTCTCAATGTGAATTGTTGGTTTAGGTACTTTATTTCTTTTCATGATCATTCCAATTTTCACCTTGCCACCAATATCACTATGATTTCAATCCACTAATGTAAAAAATATCCCATTCTTCTCCAAGATATTCTTTAACAAGGTATTTAACATTTCCAACTTATTATTCATGTGGGAAACACCACCTTTCATTGCTAGGGTTCATTTAAAAAATCATCTCCTTGGTCTCTTTTTGGCATAAATTTACCATGTACTATATTGTTTTGCTACTATCGATGATGCAAGTTCTGTTCACTATTTCACTAGCAACTTCTATCAATTTCACCACTAACATTTGTGGAATTGTCCTCAATTTATTCCTTGTCATCATGGGGACACTACAATATTTTTTTTCATAAAATAACATTACATTGTTCCTACCATACATAGAAGATTTGGTAACAAAATCAGTGACAACATTTTGAACACCATCACTAATTCCTATTTTTGTAGTTGAACTTGGCATCGGTCTCGTAATGCTCATAAACAAAAAACAAATTCAAAATAACAACTATGGTCACTAACCATCACGAAATAACTTGATAGATAATTATGACTATCACTATCCCTTATGAAATATCTTGATCTAATGACAATGGTCACCAAATTCCACCACTAAATTATCCATATTACCACTAACTAACTTTTCCAAGTTGATGCACATGAGAGAGAGAGAGAGAGAGAGAGAGAGAGAGAGAGAGAGAGAGAGAAAATAGGGTTTTATATCACTTGAAAATGATAAAGACTAGTGTCGTATTGAATTATTGGGCATATGGAGTCAATACAACACCTTCAATGAAGGCTTAAGGAAAGAGAATAATTATAGATCAAAACCCTAGGATAATCCATTCATAAACCTAGGCAAAATCTTCTTAATAATTCTATAGGTTTTCTACCAAGATTTTTCCAAGGAAATAAGATAACATGCACTTATTACCACTTTAATAGAGAATTTACTTAAATACCATGAAGAAAACATAAATACTTGGAAAACACCACTTACTAGACAAAGTTATTATGCATGAAGAAATCCTAGTCTCATGAAAAATCCACCAAAATAAGAAAATCATCCACAATATCACTCCAAAATTGTGCATGAGAGCGCCATGATGAGAAAATAATATAAGGGAACATGACATGATATGATCTTCAAAATTGACCCCTAGTTCAGAAATTGCAATGTGCCTTACTACCCAAAACCCTAGTTTCGAAGATCCTCAAATAACCATATTTCAGGAAACAAAATCACATTGGAGGGGTAACCCTAGTAGTAATCCAATGTCAGGAATCAAACATAACTAACTGTTCATCCATCAGAGGCCCAATTATATTTTTATGGTGAGTTGCAAATCGCCTCCTAATGACATTTAGGGACACAATTACAATTTGGTTTGGGGGCATAAAATCTAGACCGAGCGGCATGAGTGAGTTATGGAAGCTATTGCAAGTGTGTTTTTTCAAGGCTCACATGAAAACACTACCCAAAATCACTTGACATAGTGTTCTTCAAAATTGACCCCTAGTTCATAAATTGCAGTATGTCTTACTGAGAAAAACCCGAGTACAGAAGATCCTAGAGAAAACCACTTCCTAGGAAACAAAATCACAGGGAGTGGTACTCCTATTGGTGACCCAGTTTTAAGAGTCAAACAAAACTGACAATTCATCCATTGGAGGCTTGGTTAGAGTTTTATGGAAAGTTGCAACTCACCTCCTAAATCCATTCAGGGACACATTAACAATTTGGTTTGGGGGCATAAAATCCAAATCGAGTGGCATAAATGAGTTCAGTAATCTTGTTCAAGTGTGTTTTTCCAAGGCCCACTTGACCACGCTACCCAAAATCAACTGACACATTGTTGTTCAAAATTCACCTCTAGTTCAAAAATTGCACTATGTCTTACTAAGAAAAAACCTAGTTTCAGAGATCCTCAAACAAACTGTTTTCTGGGAAATAGAATCATATGGGAGGGGTCTCCCTAGCTGTAATATGCTATTCCAAGTCCAATGAAACTGGTGGTTTGTACATCTGAGGCATGGTTAATGTTTTATAGTGAATTTCAACTTTCCTCCTCAAGCCATTCAGAGACATATTGACAATTTGGTCTGGGGGCATAAAATCCAAACCTCTACGAGAGAACCTCTTTTCAGTCACAAGTTCATGAAATAGAAAATAAAGTAATCATATGCATTTTAGGATGTATTCTTTAATTTTGTAAATCCGTCTGAGTCCCTCCCTTTTGGCTCCCATTGCATGATATACATCGAAAATAATTTTAAAAGTATTAAATAAGACAACTTGTGTTCAAAGCAATCCCTATGAATATTTCATAATTAACTTATACCCCTCTTCTACATTGACAATGTCATCCCCTTAAAATATACTTTCGGTATTCTTAAACTTTACTTTCAGTATTCTTCTTATTTATGAGAAAATTCATGAATTGAATGAATAACTGTTGAAGGAAAATATCCCTGTGGACAGGTAGATCTCCTCTTGAGAGCTAGACTCTTAACTCTTAAGACAAAAGATGCTTATCATGGTCACTGACTTCCTTTTAAATCTAGATAAAAAAATGGGTGAGGAGGAAGGAGAAAAGAAGTACATTTTACCGGTGTTTGTCCCTACACGGTCTGAGTTGAGCTCCAATATTTCTCTCCTCGATAGGCCATGTAGACAAACAAAGATACAACCAGCTTCCTACTCTACTGAGATTAGTTCGAAATAGATCTATCTATTAGAGACGAATTCATGTGAGATCAAACACAGAATTGAAAGAAACAGACCAAGCATATTATATTAAAGAGAACAAAAATGAAGAATGCTTACAGCCATAGATGTGAGTGTAGCAACTTCATCAAGTTCCCCTTATCCAAACCGTTGCTTAAACAATCCACACACAAAATGTTGATGCTCCAAATGACATACCACTCATGACATCATAAGTTTGGTATAATTCTCAATCTCCATTCCCCCTCCTCCATGAAAACCCCTCATTATATAGGGTTTGGAGGTTTAACCACCATGGAGAAGATCTCTCATCAGATCCACTAAGGAAGGGATCTCTAAGATATTTGGGAAGAAAATATCTCTTAAGGATTTTGGGGAGGAAATATCTCTCAAGGATTTTAAGGAGGAAATATTTCAACCATCCATGAGATCCTCCACCTTCCCTAAAAAATAGGAAACCAAATGTGAGGTGGATCCTCACACTTAATTACTTTATTTTTCAGGAATATTAATAATAATTCATGTGCACTTGATTTTCTCACTTAATGAATTTCTTTTCCATGAATATTAATAATAATTCATGTGTACTTAGTATTTATTTTCCTTCATGTAATATATCCCTCCTCCACATCGACTAGGGATTGTGACATAGGTTATTCCATGGTGTCAAGGTGTATGCGACACTTAGATGACACTTTACGACACTTAGGGTGAGGTACCTAGGTGTGCAAATTTCATGTGTAATAGAATGCCCCCTAAAGTGTGAGGTAAAAAGAGAGAATGATGGCCGAAACACTTTACAAATATTTAAAGAAAGAGTGTAGACTCAGAGAACCTGGTAGAAGATGCACACAAACATCCAACAAATATTATGACATGTTTCAAACCCAAGGCAGGCATATCTATGCTTGGGTGATTAAGACTTGCAAGATATGGCCGCCATAAAATACATTGCGGATCCATAATTATATTGATAAAAGGTATAGCCACCAAAAAATACACTGTGGATCTATACTCCCATGACCTGAACTGATCGTAGCCACGAAGAATACACAGTGGATCTATGAGATGACAAGACATAGCCATGACCAATACAAAGTGGATCTATGTGACAGTATATGTGTCAATGTTCAAGAGAAACTCCGTCGCAACCTGGGCAAAGTACATATTAGAGTGATCACTCAACCCAGGGTCTTCTTGCCGATCCTGATGTAGTACGAATCTAACCATGTGAATAGATGTCCTCATGTTGAACATGGCAGAAACCACTTGATTACCGATCAATAATGTAAACCGTTAACAAGAGCGAGGGAAATCACCATTTATGTCAATGATTCCCAAGGTATTCTAGTACATTCCAACAAATGTGAATGGATGAGCTGAAGTCGAAAATTCGTAGAATCATTCAAAAATTCGTATAATCATCCAATCAGAGGTCAATGATGTAAACCCACTATCGAATGTGAGGAGGCCTACCATTGAGGCATGCAAGTCCCAAAGTACTAATTGGTTTCTAAGTCTAGTTCCTGGATAATGGGTTGAAGTCGACAGGAATAGACTCGTCGAAGGAGGGCCTTGATGTATCCCCCATCAATGACATGAAATGGACACAAAGATGTAATTGGTAGATCAATTGAACATGGACTGACGCGGGTATTGAGACAAGATATTTGTGATGGCTGACTCTTGAGGAAGATACTTCCCTTGAACACTGAGGCACAACAACAGAAACATGACATGGACCAAAACATGATGATGCAGTGGATACTATGACTTTCATTGGGTGACCCAAAGGAGTAAGAAAAACTCAGAGGATTGGTTCAATGCTTAATATGTGCGCAAAGACAAAGTGTCGTGTTTAAGGGCGACTTTAAGAGTTACTTGGTAATGTTCTCAAAAATTGCTTGGCTTGCTTCTTTCAATTTTTCCCCCATCCAGATAGATGAGTACCTCTTTTTAATTTAATGAGCTCGAGGAGGGTAACACATGTTCGATATAACTCACCTTCGGTAAGTTCATCTTCCTTTTTTTAACGAACTGGAAGAAGTAAGGGTTCGGTCCCATATGGGCCTGTCGATGTTTGTTTAACGAGTCCAAAGATAGAAAACTCGAAGGTTTTTCAGGATTATAGAGTCTGGAAAAACAATTAAAAGAGAACTCTCTCAGTTCCTTTTTCGTAAAGTAGTCTGATGAGACCAAAAAAGAGATAAACTATTGCTCAACAAACATTTTCTTCAAATAATTTAATGAGCGTGAAGAGAACAAGATCGCTCGGCAATCTTTTCATGTTTAGAGATTCTGAAAAGAACTTAAAGATGAGTCCAATGTTGTCCTTTTTCATAATGTTAGTCTCACAAGGCTGAAAAAGAGATAAATTATCACTTGAAAGATGCCCTTTCAAACCTTTTAATGAGTGGGAAAGGAAGCAAGATCACTCGACAATCTTTTCATGTTTAGAGAGTTTGAAAAGAGCTTAAAGGAGACTCCAGGTGGTTCCTTTTTTGTGTATCCATACAGGTCCTAAAAAGAGATAAAAGTTTACCCGAATGCATTCTCATGTATTTACGAGCATGAGAAAGAACAAAGACTAAGCTCGGTATGCCCCCAGCTTGAAAGCTAGTGGCTTAACTCCAGAATGATCATCAAAGGCTGGAGACATGCCCCCCAAGCTTCAATTCATTCACCAACTTTGAAGTTGTCACCAATTGCTCTAGTGGATGAGAAAAAGGAGAAGGGTGGATGAAAAGAAGGTTCAAGAGAGGTGACTATTTCATTTTTTAACGAGCTTGACACAGGAAAAGAACTATGCTCAAGGCCTCTGTTTCATTTTTTGACGATCTTTCCATAGAGAAGATAAACTATGCTCCTAATTTCTTCTTGATCATGGCTTCCAAGAGGATAATTCTTTGGAAGGATACCATGTCAAGGGACAAAACTCGGTCATGGCCTCCAGGAAATCTTCGTTGGATGGAAGATAATCACTCAGGGAGGAACACATGTTGAGGGTTGTGATAGGAGTAAGGATATCAGGCTCCAATAATCCTATCGAAGAAATCACCATGTCCACTACCAGATCTAAATCATCAAAAGTTGAATTCATTGGAGACACCACCACATAATTGACATGTGGCGGGGACAATACTGTTTGCATATAAGAACCATTTAGGGAGGTAATCCTGTCAGGACCGATGAATGAAAGTTGATTAATAGTCACAATTCTTCCATCGTGAGGGAAAGATATCACACGGAAAAGAGTGGACACAATAGCTTTCGTGGATTAGACATAATCCTGCCCAAGGAGTAAAGCGAAATCCAAGGGGTCTTGGACTACCATGGCATTAATAAAGATAGTTTTCCCTCCCAAAGTTATAGGAAACTGAAGAAGGGTCCCTAAAGGTTGTCCAGTTCTTTTGTTAAAGGCTAATAGATTTTGTGTAACTGGTGGAAGATGCAGACAACCCAAAGCATACCAAGCAATAGAAGACAAAATACTAATGGACGCACCTTCATCTATCAACATTTGAGGAACATCCCAGCCACAAACCTGTACTGTAATCTAGAAAGGAATGTGAGAGGGAAGACGAGGTCTAGTTAGCGCACCCCAATAAAAAAGGATGGTCTCATTACTTGGAGGGAGTTTCACGGGAGAAGGAGGAATGCCCCCCGGTACGGTAGATTCTGTATCAATGAGAAAAATGTGGGCAGTATTAGGTTTACTCTCTAGAGGGAGGGTAGGATCGACCGATGATTGGATCGAATCGACCACACAGGCACTCTTCAGAGGAAGAGTGGGATTGACCAATGATGGGATTGGATCAACCACTTTGGAACTCTTTGGATGAAGGGTGGGACTGACCGAGGAAGGGAATGGATCAACCACATTGGAACTCCTCAAGGGAGGAGTGGGATCGACCGATGGCAGAACCGGATTGACCACTTTGGCACTCTTCAGAGGAAGAGTGGGATTGACTGATGATGTAACCAGAGAAACCACTTTGGCACTCTTCAGATGACGGGTGGGACTGATAGAGGAAGGGACTGGATCAGTCACTTTGGCACTCATCAAAGGAGGAGTAGGATTGACCGATGATAGAACCGGATCGACCACTTGAGTTTCATTATCCAAGGGGAGAATGGGGTCGACGGGTGGAAATGGATCAACCGCTTTGGTGTCACTCTCTAACGGGAGAGTGGGATTGACCGAGGATGAAAACAGATTGACCACTTGGGTTACACTCTTTTGATGAAGAGTGGGCCTGATCGATGACAGAACTAGATTAGCTACTTTGGTTTGTGGTTCAATCGAGGAGGAAACTAGATTCACCACCTGATCAACCGTACTGACCGGGGATGGAACTGGTTTGACCAGTCCATCAACTAACGATGGGCTAGGAGAAAGCTTACGATAACCTTTTGGAAGTTGAATTTTTTCCAAAAGATAAGAAGCCTCGTCCATGCAAGGACAAAGGTGAGAGTAATGATCACCTTTGCATAAAATGCAAGGGAACTTGACATTTGTCTTATTCTTACCAACCTTAACATCACTAGTTGACGAGGTATCATTGGCATGTCTAGCAGAGGTCGATGATGTGGAGGACCACATTTCTAAGACCTTGATAAGACCAGGGCAATCCCTCAGAAAGTGGTCACCCTTACAAAGACTGCAAGGGAATTTGGGTTTCGGATTCTTCATTTTAATCTTGTTGACCTCATCAACACTCCCAATACTATTAATGGTAACTGGTTTCTTAGAGCCAACATCTGATGTTGTTGGGGCCTTGGTCCTTTTCGGGCTTTTCTTCTTCTTCTGTTTCCGCTTCTTCTTCTTCTCTTTCCGTTTCTTCTTCTTATGATCAACCTGGCTACTTGCTTTAGAGATTTCACTAGGCGAAGAAGGAGAAATGGAAGGAGACTTGATGGATGAAGAAGGCGAAAATTCGACATGAGGTTGATGTGTGAGTGGTGTAATGAAATCTCAAGTGTTAGGTGCAGTTTAAACATTGGGAGGATTTGGGATCACCAGAGTGGGGAACAACCAAACTGGTAATCCGATGGTGAGTCCTAGAAGACTCAGTGTGGCAATATACAGAGGACCAAAGTTTCCAAATGAAGGAAAGGTATAAGGTTCCCTAGGAGAAGGGGTTCCTCCATTGGTACTCTCAAAATTCGATGCCATTAAAGCTGACTTGACTTAAGGTCCACTAAGTAAAACAAACAACACACGCTATGAATCTGAGAAGCAATCAATCAAACAAACCTTCCTACGATGAAACCACTAGTTGGTGATGAAATCCAATGTCATGAGATCAAAATAGGAAGGGGTGGAGATAGAGCGGGTGGATCAGTTACGTTGGTGACATGCTTAATGGACTTACGCCTTAGTGTAAGCTTCCACGCAGTAATTGTGGATTTACCCTCCAAGGAGCCCAAGTGAGTTTGACCAACGTCTGTTCCAGGTACAGTGAGACTTCCCTTCACCGTGACCTTGTGTGGGACCCTAAAGATTATGGCTACTAAGGTCACCAATTCGTAGTAAGCCCCTGGGCGGGTACAGTCGATAGTCCAGTTGGAACGTATGGGTAGGATAACAAGTCTGAAATCAACCCAAGAGGCTCCCACACATAATCGTGGGTACACCTTCAAGTGACCCCCAGTATACGATCTGACCACTACAAACACTTGAACCACGAAGAGATAATCTCCGTAATTCACCCAAATGCGACCTCGTGTGTAACCCCTGTGTGAGAGGGGGATCCCAGAAAGCCTATATGATAATTGGATTTCATTGTCCCTACCACAAGATAATAAGTTTGTTTGATAGCTTTTGAAATTTATCCTTTCAACCTATTCCAAATCCCTACACCTTAAACTAATGTAGGTTTGCTAACAAAGATGTAAAAGGTCTGATAAATTTTAGTTTAGCGCTTGATTTTTAAGACTGTTGTTACTCAAAAGGAAAATGGCGTGGACATGTTGACGGGATAAATTGATTGTCCGTCAACTGGAAGAACGAGTCCGGTTCGGGGTTGTCTAAAGAACCCAAGCCGTTTGGTGTAACTCGTCCTGACGGGTTTAATAGCTCTGTTAGCCAATCTAAGAATCCTAAAAGAAACAAATAAATGAGAGAAATAACTAACTAATTACTAAACACTATATATATGTACATATGCTCTAATGTAACTATAGTAGTTATATTTAAGCAGAAGATATACAAGTCTCATTTATTTACATGATTTACAAGCTGCAAGTTTTAATCGAAACTTATGAAAATCAATGGAAAAATGATTACTTCTAGGAAGCAGATAAAGAAAGCACATAAAAATATTTATTGGTTTTCTTTTATAAATTTAAAGAATCTTGCAAAAAAGTTAATGAAACATGAACATGTGGATAGTCAAAGCTGAACTATACATTCATTGTTTCATTCATAAACAACTTAACTAAATAACACACATAATAACCTATCGCTAATCAACGAAACTTATCTTTCTGTGTTGTATGAGCTCCTGCCTGTACTATTGTTAAGGGAAACCTATAACAGAACAATACTAGCACTTCCAGAATACATTCAAAGAAGTATTTGATATTGGAGTAAATTAATAACAACAGGAAGACAA
>ML776626.1:352318-365529 GCA_009831015.1 Picea engelmannii | reverse complement strand
TTTTTAATTTTAATGCTGAAAATTCAAAAATTCAATTCTTAAGCTAAGGAATGATAAATGTACCTTGCATAGGTTGTTTTATGGAAAATATGGAATAAGATGAAGGCAAAATGGATGGTTTTGGAGACAAAAGTATGATTTGTAAAGTGAAAATAAGCATAAAATGGTACCCAACAATATATATGGGTTGTGAGTTATAATGTTTTAGGATTATGGATTATAAGTATTAGGGGTTATAGTACTTAAGGTTCAAGGTTGAGAGGAGTTTTAGGGTTTATCATAAACATGGATAAGAGGTTATAATGCATGTTCCATAACCTCTAATCCATGTTTATGATAAACCCTAAAACTCCTCTCAACCTTGAACCTTAACCATAAAGTATTATAACCCATAATACTTATAATCCATAAGCCTAAAACATTATAACTCACAACCCATATATATTGTTGGGTACCATTTTATGCTTATTTTCACTTCACAAATCATACTTTTGTTTCCAAAACCATCCATTTTGCCTTCATCTTATTCCATATTTTCCATAAAACAACCTATGAAAGGTACATTTATCATTCCTTAGCTTAAGAATTGAATTTTTGAATTTTCAGCACTAAAATTAAAAATTTATCAAAAATGACAGGATTTGACAAAATCCGGTAATTGCTCCAAGGTTCGTGTACTTCCAGGATGACTGGGAGAAATCAAAGACATGTGTCATGATCCTTGATGTACAAGGATGGATGAATATCTATCAGGTTCGAGATCTAAGCTTTCCAGGTGTATGGTCAACGCTAGTCAAACAGGGCCACTTCAGTAGAAAATACCCTGTTTTAGCAGAAAATTATGGACAGTTTTAGATTTTCTGATTTAATACATGTATTTTTGCTGATTTAATACATGAATGTGTAGAATTATACATGGATGATTTTTCTGTGTATGGAAATACTTTTGACGATTCCTTGAAAAAATTGGAAAAAGTCCTAAAAAGATGCATACAAACAAATTTGTCTCTCAACAATGAAAAATGTTTCATGATGTTAACTGAAGGAATAGTATTGGGTCATCATATTTCATCATCAGGAATTACAGTGGATCTTGCAAAAATACAAATCATTGTGAACCTATCAGAACTAATCAGTCATAAGGATGTGAGAAGTTTTTTTTTGTAGTTAACAATAAGTAGAGTGTGGGCACTTTTGAACCTTCTACTTCATTTGTACTTTTCCAATAGTTTGGCTCTGGTAATATAAATTGAGAGAGGCTTAGAAGTTTGTTGTTTCCTTGCATGTTGGTAACATGATTAATGTTGCATGCCACAACATCAATGGTTGAACTTTTGAAGTGAGAGGTCCTCTGCCAACATGGCAAAAAATAATCAAAGAAATCATCATCGATCCCATTTAATTCACCCTTACTATATTTGCATGCAATCATTTGATTAATCTTTTCTAACCTTTGTCGAGGACAATTTTGAGAGCATAATTTCCTGATTATATAATTTTGGGAGTATATTTAGTAAATTATTATTTACTTGGTGTAAGGTTTGGTAGAGACTGATTCAGATGTGAATCATGGATAATGGTTTTGTGGTGAACTGTAGAAATTTTTTCCTTTGGCCATATTGAATTTGAAAATTAGTTAGTTTCATGGTTTGTTGGTTGTAATTTTTGGTAGTAATGGTAAATCCGAAATACTGAGACATGGGATTCCATCAATCAATAAATCTTACTTGCATAAATGCTTAAAGGTTGATTGTGGTAAGAAAACTTTATGTCTCACTATCCTCATTTGCGAGAAGAGAATCTGGGGTTATTTCATTGGTCTATGCTTTTAATTTTCATCATTTCTTGAGATATAGAGGAAGATAAGCATGAATACTCTATAGATCCTATAAAATTAGCTACTATTTTTGTTAATGGAGCATTTAAGGCTGGTAGTGAAGATGAAGACACTAACACAACTCCAAAATGGTGATGGGGGAGCCTCCTTCAGCTAAATTTAAGCATACCTCTTTCAATATTTCACAACCTTGAGTGATTTTTAGGTTATAGCTCAACACAACAACTCTTGCATAAAGACAAGCCTAGGAAATGGTACTGTCAGCAAGGAAATGAAAGCAATCACTAACAACTCTTTAAAATGTTAGCTAATTATTCAGACGAAAAACCTAGGGGTAAGGTCTTGAGATGGGTAGTGAAAATTTTTCCCCTTTTAGTGTAGAGCACTTTGTTCAAGTCTCAATAGAGAAGTTGCAATGAACTCGCACAAAGGAGTTGGGGCAATTTGATGGTTCTGTTATCTCTTAAAATAAACCAGTCATTTCATTAATTTTTTAGGTGATAGCATAGCCATGTATAAGTGTCTTTTTTTATTTTTTATGGTCTATGGTCTCCAAACATAGAGAATAAGTTGTAAAGTCCAAAATAAGTCAATTTGACATTTATTGTTTTCAAAAAATCAAAGAAAATCTTTCTGGCGGCTAATGTTGTTTTAAAGCTTAAGATGAGACACCGAAAGTTCAAGCTTTCAGTGGAAAAATGACATTTCAAAAAGAAAGAGGAGCTAACGAAAGTGAAGAATGGTTTTTTTTAGACAACACATCAAGCGAGATTGAATGTAAATTGAAGGACGCATGTCATCAAGACATATTGACCGCGTAAGTGGCTTTCTGGCATTATCCCACATTCTTTGTCGTCGTTTATGTAAATGATTATGCAGATCGTGTGAGGGTTTCCATGTCTTATCATTTCAAAATATTGTTCAACCATCATTGCACTCTTTTCACTCATTCCCCGATCTTGTTAACACCAAAAAAAATCCATCATTTGAATTTAAAGACAGCACATGATGAAAAATTATAAAAGGCGCTCTTTCACCATTTTGATAACACATAAGTCATTCACTTTCTCTTGCAAGCTCCTGCCTATTGGTAAGAAATATTTGTTTCAGGTCTTTCAGACTAATTCGTGGTTATTGTAGATGGGGAAAAGGTGAGGAGGTCCACCTCTCAGAAAGGAGTTACACAACATACAGTATTTATAATCTCACCTAGAAATTCACCAGTATTTTTTAGATGCAGGTTGTCTTACTTATGTCGAAAGGCTACAGGAGGGATACCACCAGGGTATCACAGAATTTTTTGCTAAGTATTTTGATGGGGAAAAGGCCATAGTTGGCTCTTTGGAGATACAAGCAGATGAAGCTGCCATAGCCTCTGCTACAAGCATGCCAAGGACAAGGCAAAACAAGTTCAAGACTACAGTCACAAAAAACCTAGAATTTAGACCATACTTGAAACCAAAATTTCAAGACATAATATGGAAAAAAGACATTCCTAGTTCCCGTTTGGAAAAGAAATGGAAAAATATTCTCAAATCCATCGAATTATACATAACTACATAGGGAAGGTTTGACAGGGTCATGCTGTATCATTTCAAGCTAATGGATCACTTTACAGGGAAGACACCTTTAAATTTTCCATTCTATTTCCACAAAAGTCTTACTAAGATGTGCAACGGAATTCGAGTTGAACCAAACAACATTTAGAATACCCTTTTTCATTTTGGTTTGATAAAGATGATTATTGTAGAAGAATTAAAGAAGAAAGAAAGGACATGGGAACACTTTGTATTCTGGGAAGGTTTTGAGTTACAATCTCAACCTGAGAAAGGTAATAAGAAAGCAGGTAAGAAATCATTGACTCCTCAAAGCAGTTTGAAAATGAGGAGGGCCATCAATCCTGAACAATTAGCAAAACTAGGATCTAGTTCAAAAGCCCAAAAAGAAAATAAGAAGATGGATTTTGATGAAGACACAGAGCAGGTTGTACCAAAGAAGACAAACTTTCTAAATTTTCCATATTCTGACTCAGATGAAGAACCAGAAAAAGAAGAAGTCCCTGTTGATAAAAATATGGAACTTTCCACGGAGCAAGCACCGGAAACTGAGATGTTCACAAGCCTTGAAAAAGGTGAAACATCTAGCAGCAAAATGAAATAGAACAAATCAAAGAAGATTGAGAAACTCAAAGAAAAAATAGCACAGCAGGAAGTGCTAGAGAGGGTGATAAAGGCCAGATCTGAGACTCTATCAAAGAATTTCGCAGAAACCAGTGCAACCTTGGAAAAATTGGCACTTGAAAGTGTAAAGGAAAAGAAGGATAAGAAGAGGATCATAAAGGACAATCACAGGCTATGGATATTATCTAACCATTTGAACAAGAAAATCAAAATATTGAAGGCCAAAATAGCTACACACCTAGATTTGCATGTTCTTGCAGAGGTCACTCAAAATTTGCAAGTGGAACAATCCAAATAATCAAGGAGAAGAATATTTTTTGAAGTTTTACTCTTTTTGGCAAAAACAGGCTTTTGGTGGCATAATCGGCATAAAAACACATAGTTAGCCGTCGAAAATTAGGGCTTTCGGTGGCTAACTCGCATTTTTCAGGGAAAAAGAACTGTCGAAAGCTACAGAAAATAGATTTTGAAGATCTGGTGCTCGAGCAAAGGGGATTTTGGGTGATGAAGAATAAAGTAATCCCAAACAAATTGCTCCAAATTTTTTGACATATGTTTCAGAGTTTCAAGGCATTAAACAAGGTAGATAGTTTGATGATTAGCCTATCATTATTGAAGATTGCTTACAACTGTTGAGGAACATATCCAACTATTGAAGAAATACACCAGCCTTGTCATCATACATCAGGACCTTCATGAAGTTGTCGAAGACTTAGAGGATTGAAGACAAATCGAATTCTAGATATGGACTAGATCCATACTCTTTGAGATATTTTTGTAATAGTTTTTCTATTATTAGTATTTCAGATCTAGTTTCTCAGGATCTAAAACTACTTGTAAAGGCTATAAAGCCTATCACTTTTATAGATGGATGGTTCGATTCTAGATACAGAGACCATGTTGATTTCGTAATAGACTCTCATATATATAATACAAATCATAGTTTTCTTACAGTGTTGATGTCAGACTACCATTACCTTTCTCTTTCTACACTTTGATTCAAGTTTGTCTTAACAACTAATGACTGTTATCTTATTTTTTCAATTCATAAGCTTGATTTAATAGTAATATACACTATCTTATTTAACCCATCACATGTGTGTTATGGTTAATAAGCATAGCATTCTTCATCCACCATTATGTTACCTATCTGATCATTAATTCTTGAAAGCATTGCTTCATTTGGATATATACATTTGAATGTCTTGATACCAATCTAGTAGGTCAGTTATGCCATTGATCCAAATATAAACACAAAATCAATTATACCTTGATTTACTAGGCTTCTTCAAGTTACAACCTGAGAAGGACTCCTGGAGTGATAAAAAATTGGCGTCATTGTTGGGGAAAGAGACAGAAGTTGCAGAAAACGTCCCTAGGGGATGATATAGAACTAATCCTTGATGATAGACAAGGTTTGGTCATAAAATTGGTTGTAATAATCTATATGATGACTCCACATATTCATCCTGGCTTCAAAGAAGATAAGTACCAAGGGAAATCCACAAGAACCACTTGTTACACTAGTGCCTGATCCTGAGCAGATCCTCAGGAAAAGCAGAAGAGCAGTTGATGAACAAATTTCTAATTTAGGTACACAAAGTGACATATCTCTTTCTAATTCTAAATCTTATATTGAAATCACTACTAAATCTTTACCTTCACAAATTTATAGTAGTGAATCTATTATTACATCTCTAGAAGCACCATCAACTTCTAGGGCTGAAGATCATGTCATTTTAGAAGAAGCATCAGGATCCAACCCTGTTGAAGAATCATACCTACCCTTAGCCAATGATTCATCATCATCTTTCTATTATTTTCAAGAAGAACCAGAGAAATATCATTGGACTACTCACACGAGATTTCTCTCTGTAGAAAGTATCCTACAAGAACTAGCTGCTAAAGGGGAAGAAAAACTTTCTCAGATCCTTGCAAATTTTTACACATCCTCCCATCAATCCTCTTATCCATCCGAAAAGATCGTTCCTTTATAATTTCATTCTACAAATCCTCAAATTGTTGTACAACCTTCTCCCAATACTTTACCTTTTTCAACAGTCACCATGGTTGCACCTTCTCCATTGACCAAAATGCAACGGATCCTAGCTGCTAGATATGCACCTCTTGTTTTACAAAATCCACCTGCAGCCATGCCTACTGGTGATTACCAAAAATATATGCCAAAGTTCATAGGAGAGGGAGATGTAACTGCAGAGGAACATATAGAATCCTTCTATAGTTATGATGAAAACTTAAACATAGAAGATGCTAATGTCTGGACCAAAGTCTTTGTCCAGAGCTTGGATGGTCATGCTAGGAAGTGGTTCAAGGAACTTCCTGCCAGTTCTATAGCTAGAGTAGAAGAGTTGGATGATATCTTTTTGAAACAATGGGGAGATAGAAGAGACTTTTTGTACCATATCACATAATTTGGAAACCTAAAGAAAGAAAATGGTGAATCCATGTCTGATTTCACTAAGAGATTCAACAGAATGTATAGTAAAATACCTACAGAAATCAAACATACAGATACCTATGCCCAAATCACTTATGCCAACTCATTTGACTCTGAATTTTGTTTGTTGTTGAGAGAAACAAGGTCTTCTATACTTTCCTTGATGCAAGATGCTACCCTTGAAGTAGAGTCAAATATCTTAGTTACTCATAAGTTAAAGGGAAATGTTGATAGAAAGAAGCAGAGGGAAGAAGCTTCTTCCTCATCAAATTCAAATCCTAAGATAGGCAAATTGGCTAAGATGCTAGAATCATTAACCTCAAAATTGTCTAAGCTAAAGATTGAAAATAAGTAGCCTGCCAAGGGAAAAGGTTCCTATGAGTACACTCACAGAAATCAAAATCAGAATCCTAATACTTTTAGGAGAAATAACCAATAGGTACATGTTTTGAAGAGAGAGAGAGACCCCACAGAAGATCAGAAGGTAAAAGATCCTCTCCAAAATACTGTCTTGGATGAAGATGAAGATGATTTTCAAGAAGAAGAAGAAGATAATATTCATTGCATTGGAGATGATGCAAAGAAATCTTATCTGACACAGATTGATTATGAAGAGGCATTAATGAATTAACAAATAAATGAAAATTTGGCTGATAATGGTGCTTTTCAAACTGATGATGAGAAAAAATACAATTTAAGATCTAAGTCCAATGATGCAAGACAGAATACACCATCTCCTCCCATGAAGACTGTTGATCCCACTAAGAAACAAACTCAAAAAGATCAGATTCCTAATGACCAACAGATTTCTTTGAAATCCCCTTGAAATGAGAGTACACTAGTGCCTCCCAAAAAGATTGTTGCTCCTGCCAAACAACCAACTAAAAATGATCATATTCCTAATGACCAGAAGATTTCTTTGAAATCCCCTTCAAATGAGATAAAAATTTCTGACAAAACCTCTTATTCTTCCAATTTTGAAGTTGAGATACAGAAAATCAAAATCCCCATCCCTTTAGTTGAATTAATGAAGAATGAATCATTTAATAAATATATCCTCAAGACTCTTGATCCAAAATCCATATCTTCCTCTGTTGATATCCTTAATATACATGATGACAAGCCCACCATTGTCTTAGGTCAAATGATAGAGGATAGAGATGAAATTTTTCCACCTTTTTATATCTCTTTGAACATTCATGACAAACATTGCATAACTGCCTCCTAGACTCTGGAGCTTCTCACAATTTAATGCCAAAGGCAGTTATGGATGGTCTTTTATTAGAAGTTGCTAAAACTTACCATGATCTTTTCTCATTTCACTCAAGGAAAGTTAAATGTCTCGGGTTGATCAAAGATTTGGCAGTAACTTTAACTCAAGCATCTATGAAAACCATGCTCATGGATGTAGCTGTAGCAGATATTCCACCCAAATTTGGATGTTTGTTATCAAGATCATGGATGAACAGGTTAGGAGGAACTCTTCAAATGGACCTTTCATATGCTACTATCCCTGTTTTTGGAGGAGTAAATAAGAGACTATACAAAGAGTCACAACTTGCCTACATTATCAGTGATGAACAAAATCCATCCAACCATCCTATTTACTCAGTTGACACAGGTATGGGATCTTGCATACTACATATTGATGATTCATTGTTAGATTCATTGTTGCATAAACAACCTCGTGTCCACTCCATAGAGTTAGGATGATCCAGGTGGATATCGGTGGCCACCCACCTTTTCCAATTGGCCCAAAACATGTTTTTGGCAATTTTAGTAATTTACTATTTTTAGCAGTTTTTAACTTCTGGGGCTATTTTGAGGCCCTAAACGATGTTTTTTGAGAAAACAAGGAGAAACATGGATCATAGATCAACACCCAAAAGTTGTATTTCTCATATATATCTTTCCAACGAGCTATCATGCTCCCCAAACAGAGATCGTATGCAAAAGTTACGCCCCTCGGAAGTTGATGTATCAACTACCCCCATCGGGGCCCACAAATCTTTTGGCTTTTCATCTTCTGGGGTTAGGGTTTTGGATTTTACTTATGTTAAAAAGGCCCTTAGAGCCTCATTGTAATAATCATCTTCTCGTGGATGCGAGTAGCTGTCACATCTCTTCTCAGAGATAAGCTACCACCATTCTAGCGAGTCTTTCACTCTGTATTTTATAGTCTCTGTACATTTACTTCATTAATAGAAATCGTGTATTACTGTATATATGTGTTTATGGTTGCATCTCTGATACATTTCTATTATATTATTGAATATATGTGATATCTCTGTGCATTTCTTTATCATATCTCCGATCTCATTTCGTGCCGAAAATAATCTGGATCAGTGGTATCAGAGTAGGCTGCTCTTGATTGTTTTTCAGTGCATGTCCCCGACGAGGTCCGAGTATAGCAAGTTGGGTCTCGATCTTCTCTCTCTTGAGGACAATCGCTCTCACACACCCAAGAAACCCTCAATGGCGGAAGAAAAGAAAAACAATGGAGCAGACGATCCTATTAGTCTGTTCCTTGAGCAAGCTCTCATGAGACAGAGGGATGAAATGATGGAGAATTTTTACCACATCCTTCAACTCCTCCTGATATCATCAGGTGCATCTTCATCAAGCGATCACTTTGGAGGCACCTCGCCTTTCAAGGTATAGGTTAATTTTGATATTCCCATATTTGAAGGTCAAATAGATGCAGATGCCCTAGATAAATGGTTAAATTTGCTAGAAGGTTATTTCTCTGTTCATAATTTTTACGAAAAGGAAACAATCACCCTCGCACTCCTTAAGGCTCTCTCCCATGTCAAACATTGGTGGGAAAATTACTGGGAGCAGAGTTCCACAGAGGATTCTAGAATATATGGGGCCGAGCCCACTTGGGATTTTTTTGTGGATGCGGTAAAGGAACAATACAACCCTGTACATGAGATGGACCACACTGTGGCAAGAAAGGGGCCAATCACTTTCGGAGTTCACCAGTAGCTTCCATACCTTGCGCACCAAGATGGGTATCAAAGACTCTGAATGACATTTGGTTATGAAATACCGTGGGGCTCTACACAGATACATCCAAACTGAAATGGATTTTCTGGACATCTCATCACTCGGTGTTGCTTATTGATATGATGTCAAAATCGAGAAGAAATTTAAGCACCAAAACAAATAGAAGTTTGGGTCTGCAAATCCGCAACAACCAAAGTATGAAAAAGATAGCCCTAACAAATAGTCTCTCGAAAACCAGTCCAAGCCACATGAAAAGAAGGGTCATGAGAAGACAAAGAAGGACATCGAAAAATGGTGTGATTTCCATAAAAGCCCCTAGCACAACATCGATGAATGTCGCTCAAAATAGTCATTAGTGGCTAAGATCAAAGACAAGGATCTGAACCCTGATTCAGAATCTGATTATGAAAATACTGGTAAAAGACAAATCATCGACGCAGACCCCACTGCTATTGTTGCGACCACAACAATTCAACCAGAAGAACCAATAGATCCAAAAGAGCGGGAGGGCCTTTTTCATTCACAGATGTGGGTAAAGGGGACCCCACTGCATTTTTATTGTTGATAGCAGAAGCTAGAAGAACCTCATCTCAGCAAAGGTTGTCAAACAGTTGGGATTGTCGACAACACCACACCCGCAACCATACAGCATCAGATGGCTTCGCCAAGGACGATATCTTTGTGTCAGCCAGTAATGTTGATTGTCATACGGCATCCAACCCTTCAAGGATGAGGCATTATGTGATGTTTCCCCACTGGATGTCTTTGATTTTCTCTTGGGCCATCCATATATGTGGAAATTCCATGCTATATATGAGTCTCAACCCCGTAGTGTCATTATTACTCTGGGGGTTCATCTCTACAAGATACCAGAGCTAGTTCCAACTACTGCCCCACCTAAACAATGTCGCAAGGTAGTATCTCATACTACAAAATTCATCTTCTCCACAATCTGTTCAAAGGGTGAACAAAAAGATACTGCAACCACCATAGCTTCGGCCCAAGCACCTTCTATCCAACAGAAGCAGGTCAACAAGGTTGCAGCAAAGCATGAAGATTCCTTCTGCACACAGTCATCTAAAATAGCTAGACTGGTTAAAAAGGTCCAAACCTTCCAGCCAAAGGTTTGTGATAGCCTTCAACAAGCTAAGCAACACCACTTCTCCAGCAAGGGAAGCAAATCACCAAGATTCAGATTCAGCAATCGCTTTCCCCTCTCCCCTGGGAACTCAACACAATGGAGACTATTACTTCCTAAGGAGGGAGGATTGATCCAGGTGGATATCGATGGCCACCCACCTTCTCCAACTGGCCCAAAACATGTTTTTGGCAATTTTAGTAATTTACTATTTTTAGTAGTTTTTAACTTCTGGGGCCATTTCAAGGCCCTAAACGATGTTTTTTGAGAAAATGGGGAGAAACATGGATCGTATATCATGGTTCTCACCCAAAAGTTGTAGTTCTCGGATAGATATTTCCAACAAGATATCATGTGCCCCAAACGGAGATCGTATGCAAAAGTTACGCCCCTGGGAAGTTGACGTATCAACTACCCCCATCGAGGCCCACAAACCTTTTGTCTTTTCATCTTCCGGGGTTAGGGTTTTGGATTTTACTTATGTTAAAAAGGCCCTTAGAGCCTCATTGTAATAATCATCTTCTCATGGATGCGAGTAGTCGTCGCATCTCTTCTCAGAGATAAGCTACCACCATTCTAGCGAGTCTTTCACTCTGTATTTTACAGTCTCTGTACATTTATTTCATTAATAGAAATCATGTATTACTGTATATCTATGTTTATGGTTGCATCTCTAATACATTTATGTTATATTATTGAATATCCGTGATATCTCTGTGCATTTCTTTATCATATCTCCGATCTCATTTCGTGTCGAAAATAATCTGGATCATAGGAAAAGATGATCTTTGGAGTATGTTCTTTGATAGGGCATGTACTAAATATACTGTTGGAGTGAGGGTTGTACTTATTTCACCATCTAAATAAACTACACATTTTTCATTCAAGCGTGATTTCAAATTCACTAATAATATTGCAGAATATGAGGCTCTGCTCTTAGGTTTGAATGCTACAAAAGAAATGAATATTAAAAGGCTACAAGAATATGGAGATTCTGATTTGATGATTCAACAGGTAAATAATTCTTTCCAAGCCAGGCATATGAGGCTAAAAGCTTATAAAGATGAGGTTCTAAATTTGATTGTTTCCTTCACCGAGTTTAAGATATCATATATTCCTAGGGCCATGAATCAATTGGTTGATTCATTGGTTGTTTCAGCTAGTACTTTTATACCTAATTTGCCACCAAAGTTGAATTATGAAATTCAGGTAAAGTACAGGCCTTCTTTACTTGATAATGTTAAATTTTGGAAATTATTTGAAGATGATGTAGAGCTAAGCAAGTTTCTAGGAGTGATGGATGAGTATTCGTATTTACAGTCAGGAAATTGAGCATGATGAAGAGGTTCAAAAGCCCAAATTCAGAAATAAAATTGGACCCCATGAAATTGTCCAACTCTCTAACAACTGTATCCCCAAAGGTTTGGCTCCTTTAGAGAGACTTTTTGATCATAATGATGTTTCCATTAAACTGTAAAAGAAGGAAGAATATTTTGATGTGTTTTAGTTTAATGTAGCAAGTGAAGAGAGCCCCAAGTATGTAAATCTAGCATCTCATTTGGCTGATAAACATAAATATGAATATGGTGAGATGTTAAAGAAATTTTTTGATATATTTGCATAGCAATGGAGTGATTTGAAGACATACCATACAAAAATCATACAACATAAAATTCCTTTTAACAAAGACACAAAACCTTCTAGACAAAAATTCAGATCATTCAGCCCAATGTTGTTGCCTACTATGGAGAAAGAAATCAAAAAATTACTAGATGCCAAGTGTAAGTTTTAAACCTGTGAAGTAAAGAAATGCATATAGATTCTTAAGCAATACAAAAATTAATCAATGGCTCATACACATAATACACAGATATTTTTATCGGAAACCCTCAACCGGGAAAACCTTTCTTATTTTCATTATATCGAATTTCACCATTCGCCATACAATATATACAATGTTTTTAGGTATTCTGTAGTTACCAAAACCCTAATCCCTTAATCCGAGATTAATTTACAAATCAACTAAAAATAGCAAAATCAGCTAAAAATAGCAAAAACCACCAAAAATAAATAAATTTCGGGGCGTTGCCCCGGGCTACCGCCCGGTACCGAACGCTGCGTGTAACCAAGGGGGACATACCTGCCCCCCCCTGGGACCCCCCTAGGAAAGTGCCCAACGCACACGGTAGAGCCCTAGGTGAAGGGATCATCAGACGCAGTTGTCGTATCTGACGCACCCACACACACACACATGCAAAGAATATAACACACACCCAACATTCTCCCACTTGTTGTTTTCTTTGCATCCAGGGGTCCAGGGGATTATATAGTCAACAATCCAAGGCATAAATGCCCATTGTTACTCTACACCAAGAGAACTTTTATGTGCTCACAGACCTTGTCAATGAATCTGCAACATTCTTCAAAGTGTCAACCTTTTCCAACAACACCTTGTTTTCCTCAACCATGTCTCTCACAAAGTGATACTGAAAATCAATATGCTTTGTCTTCGAATGATAAGCTGGGTTCTTTGCCAGGAATATTGCACTCTGACTATCACAGTCTAATCTCACTGCTTGTTGTACCAAC
>ML776626.1:297581-335633 GCA_009831015.1 Picea engelmannii | reverse complement strand
AGCGGATATACAAAGCAATTGAGAGCTTTGGCTAATTTATAGTGAATGAAATTATGAGTACTGCCAGAATCAATTAGGACTATTACCTTTTTATTTTTGATGTATCCTTCAATCTTGAGGTTTTGAGGAGTGATAATTCCAACCAATGTATCACACGATATCATGGGAGTCAACTCTTAAGATGAAATTGCTTCTACGTTTTCATCTTGAGATGGTTCTTGTTCTTGTTCTTTGTTGGTTGTGGAGCCTGATTATCTTCCTGATTTAGAGGTATTTTACTTTCAGCCATGTTTATACCCCATGAAGTATTTACACCCCAGAAGTATGTACACTCTTCCATGTGGGGGAGTGTAGAGGGGGTACCCCCTCTGCAAGGTCTAGGGGGGCTATCCCCCTGGCTGGGGGGTCTAGGGGAAAGCAGGTCCCCAGTGGGGGTTCAGGGGTGAAGCCCCCGAAGCAAAAATTGCCTTGTAAAAGTATATTGTAATTTCATTGTAAATCTGGACCGTTCATTATAAGGTCACATATCTAACGATAAAGATTATGTTAGGGTTTTTTTTCCCTAGAAGGAAACCCTCTTTTATGAGGGAAATGTATTGCGGCTATGTATGTTGCTAAGTATTGTATTCTGAGAGAGGAGACTGTGAGAGAAAGAAGAGGAAGTTACAACGGGTTTTGTTGTAGGTTGTATCCCTTCATTTTGCTGGATAATAATAAAGAAAGGACCTGGCAATTTCTCTGGTGGATGTAGCCCACACTGGGTGAACCACGTAAATCTGTGTATCTCTTGTATTGTGTATCTTTTGTGTTTTTTTTCTGCATTTGTTTTATTTTAGTGCTCTGCAGTCCTGTTTTCTAACATTCTTCTTCCTCTTCGCAATCTATGTAGAATAATTTCTTCTCACCACACTTGTGTCCCTTACTGTACTTTCTTTCACAATTAAAGAATAAAGATTTTGCTTTTCTTTCCTCCAATTTTTGATGTGTCAACCTTGTAGGTTGAGGTGTTTTAGAAGAAGGAGCATTATTCTCTCTATAGATGTTAGGATTGGTCCTTCTAGTAGCCATAGCCATATTTCTACTTTCAACATTTCTTGCCACTTTAAATGCATTCTCCAATGATTTCAGTTACCAAAGTCGAACCTCATGTTGAATTTTATCCTTTAAAGTTCCTATGAATACATCAATCAAGTGCTCATTTGGAATATCTATTACCTTTATATTCAATCTTTGGAAGTTCTCAATGTGCTCGGTAACTGAACCCTTTTGCTTGAGATTTATCAAGAGGCTAAAGAAAGTATTTCTCCTTGTATCCTCATAGTGTGCTATCATTTCTTCCGTGAAAATTGTCCAAGTGACGAGTGATTTGTGAGAACAAGGCCATCGATACCATACAAATTGATTGGGTTCTAAATATAAATAAGCAATTCGTACCTTTTGTGTATGTGGCACATTATGTACATCAAAGAATCACTCCATCTGAAGTATCCAAGTGATTAGGTCCTTTCCATCAAACTTCCTCATATCAATCATAGGAACGTGGTTGGTCTTCGACCCAAAGTTGGAGTTTCTCCATTCTTGAGTCACCTTCCTTGTGTCCTCATCATGAGTTTCATGGGATACATTTTCACTTTCAGGTGTCCTCTCTATTAGGAAATTTTTCAATCCTTCCATGATCTCCCATTTTAAACCATCCATCTTAGTATCCAACTTATCTTCCATTGAATCCATCTTAGTATCCAACTTATCTTCCATTGAATCCATCTTCTTTTGTAGTTCATTTATGTCCCTATACATTTCTTCACCTTCATCAAGAGTCCAAGTAGGATTGTCTGGAGGCTTATTTGGTGTAGACGATCCCTTTTTTGGTGGCATGTTGGCCAAGTATCACTTTAAACCTTGATTTTGAGGTGATTTATTCTCTTCAATTCCATAGGTTTGATCAAAATTGGATGTGCCAAGTGGAATTTACAGTAACTTCCCCACAACTTGTTGATTTTTGGCCTTTCCAGGAGATCTCACTTGTATAGCATACCCCACACAAAATAAATGATATAATTTCTAAAACTCGTACCTGAAATACTACAGACTGTCCACTATCCAATGAAACCAATCTCACTCAATTTGGATACTCTAGGAAGAAGTTATGATTGTTTTACCTAGAACACCTTCTTGAGACTAGTTAATAGGACTAGTTAGATACCCTATCTGCCACAGGCTTTATCTACAAATTTAAGATGAACTAGAAGCTTCACTTTTTACCACATATATCTTACTAATTGCTGTGAATATCCTCCAGATTTGAGGGTCTGCAACGTTACAGAAAATGTTTTATAGCAACAATTCTGCAATGAATCAATTCAGGATAATTCCATAACCCTAGCTTGCATAGGGTGTATCTTCGAAATTATAAGGCCTCAGGAGCTAAAATTTTAACCCAACGTACCTTGATCTGTCTACTAAATATCCTCCAATCTGTTCCTTCTGAAACATTGTATAAAAATAGTTATATCAAAAATTCCATGGGGTCTTAGGTGTAGCAGCGAAACCCCAAGACCTTGAGCTCTGATACCATATGTTAAGAACTAAATATCAATATAGCATAGAAAAACGTCAGAATAAGTACTCAATGCCTTGAAAAAGAGAGAATTTCAGATAATAAGCCTCTTTAAGGGGGCAACCTCCTTTTACCCCTCATAAATGTTCAAGTACAAGATGATTCCAAATGAAAATGTCTCCTTGGTATATATAGGAGACTAGGAGGTATAATTACAACTAATGGAATAAAGCCAACATAAATAAAATAACATTACTAATCTAATATGCCCCAATTAAGGGGTAATGAGCCAATATTAGGGCTTAACATATCACCTCTTCCCTTAACCACTAATCAAATAAATCCTAACCCATAATTCTTTTAAGCCCTACCTGTTAACCTCTATACCCCTAATCCAATAAATCCTAAGCCTTAATTATCTTAGCACCTAATATATAATTATCACTCATAACCCCTAACACTTGATATTTATAAGATTAATGGATACATCTCAACCCCTATAATCATTGACCGTCAACACCTAACTCATCTATATTCCTTAACAATATCTAACACCCAACCCTTAAAACTTGTATTAAAAATTTATCAGAAATTACAGGATTTGACTAAATCCCGTAATTTCTCCAAGGTTCGTGTACTTTTGTAGTATCATGTAGGTTCAATGTATGTAGGAGGCACAAGGTGAAGGTGAATGCATAGGTACAAGATTTATGAATGAGTCATAAGGTGAATGTATGAGGGAGAAGGCTTATGTAGGGGCACTAAGTGTATACAAGTGAAGGATGTGGACTATGTATTGGATACATGCAATGAATGAAACATTGGAATTTTGGAGTGTGTATGGAACAAATTGAGTGAATGTAATGGAATTGCGATGAGTGAATGGAATTGTGGATGAATGAATGTGTATTGGCGCTTGTGAATCTTCATTTTCATTTGAAATGTAAATGTAGTTATGAATGGTAACTTGGAAGTTTTGATATTTTTTATCTCTATCTATGTTTCTCGTTACCTTATTTAGTTTTCCTTGAAATAAAGGTTACATGCATATTCCCTACATGGATACAAGTTGTTATTAGATTGGACATGTCTCTTTGATGATTTCCTTTGTTGTGTGCAATTTGTGAATGCAAAGGAATATAAGAAGAACCTCATCAAATTTGTCATAAGTGAGGAATTGCAGCAACATTCTAGCCAGCTTCAACCAAGCAACATCACCAACACAAGGAGCAACAAACAAGTTAGTATACATTCTTCTTTTTAATTATTTAAAAATTTGGAAAATTCTTCATAAGCTAAAAATGATAAATACCTTTCCCTTCCCCTACACTATCTCTTCATCACTTCATATACCCTCAAAGCATCAAAAAGAGTACTCAAAGAAACCAATTTGGTCTCCAAGGGAGCTATAAGGAGAAATTAGATTTCGAAATCAAACAACAAGAGAATGATTAGAAAGAAGGTTATTCTTGTAAATATTTTTATGGTTTCCAACCTAAAAATATTTACAAACACTTTCAAAACAAGTTATCAAACTGATTATACAAACACATTGTTTTGAATATGTCAATTGTACAATGCTCTATTTTATGGAGACATATATGTGGAGACATTATAAGTTGTTGTTTGATTCAAAATGAAAATAGGGGTCATAAGGAAAATACATTTGGAGTTATAATTTGAATGGTTATTCAAAGGAAAATAAATTAGGGAGCTATAAGTCAAAGTGGAGTCATAAGATGAACACCATTTCCTGTGATGATTGCAAGAAAAGAAAGTGAAATTTCATAAGTGAAAGAGGTGTGATGACAGGGCATTTTCAACAATGAGTGCTCATTTGAGAGATTGTACAAATGCATTTCTACCATAATACCCTTGTTAAGAATGCTTATTCCCTCCACAAAAGTCAATTTTTCTCCTGAAGTCAACACTCTCATTCTCATTTTCCTCCACAATGTTTTTTTTCCTCTTTCCTAAAAATGTTGTAGCTTCACCTCTTTCCATATACCGTTGTTCCGCTTAGACACTCCCCATATTCGAACTACTGACGTGTTCCTGCATTATACCTTACCTCCTCGCTCCAATGCGTTCCTTCCTATGCCTACCCAACCCAAAATTTTTGATAAACAACGAACTGTATGTTGACAATTTCACTGTCAACATACACCATTTTTGCCCTGTGGATAAATTGTGGCATTGAGGAAATACATGGGAGGTGAATGCATAAACCAAGGAGAAGAGAACATGTTCAAGAAGGAGTCGGCCAGGGAAGGTAAGTTCGAATTCTATGTTAAGAATTGTTAAGTTAAGTGCCAATTTCAACTTCCTAACGAACGTTTTGAGAACATAAACAATTCATTTCTAGTAGAGGTTGATTGTAAGAAGAAAAATAGAGTTGAGTTTCAACAAGAAGGCATAAAAATTTTTAAATTGCAGATTGAATTTCCATGTATTCCCTTTCATCAAGAACTTTATGATTGAAATTAACAGAGAGCAGTTTAGAAATTTAAAAAATGAGACTTTCTTTGTTTCATTTGAACAGAAAATTCTTGTTGAAAGAACATTCACAGAATTGAATTAAAACAGAGTCTGCAAGTTTGAAGAAATCAAAACAGTTGATTGAAGAATATATGGGGTTGAAGTTTTTTTGGACAAGGATAGACCTCCTTTTTGTATATGTAGTGAACTATTTTTCAGGGTCTTTCTCTTTAAAAATTGAAATAACAATGTCTAGGTATGAACCAAAGAAGTTTGATCCATCAAAAACTCACAAAGACTGTCTAGAAATTCTTGAAAAAAATCAGTGGATATCTTTCTTTGAGAAGTTTGATGGATACTATGAAAAGGTTGCTTTAGATTTTGCTTGTTCATTTAATGGGGAAAGGGCCACTGTTGGTAACATCACCATTAGAATTTCTGAAGATGTAATTTCACAGATCACTGGATTACCTCAAACTAGAGAAAGATACTTCAAAACAAAAAACTTTAAAGACAAATCATGGGCACCTTTTGTATCTAGATCTAGGATTGCAACAGTAAATTGGGAAAAAGGAATTCCAAGAAGTTGGTTGATTCATCCTTGCGATGAATTAACCTATCTCATCCATAAATTTATTAGTTGTGAAGGAAGGTTTAGTATTGTCTACCTGTATCACATCAAATTGATGCAACATTTAAATAGTGATTGTGAAATTCACATGCCCTACTTTCTACTCCAAATCCTTTCTAAGATGGCTACGGTTGTTCAAAAACAAGGGAGGAATATAGAAAAGAGTATATACCACTATGGCTTCATCAAAATGATCATCACACATGAACTACAAAAATAGAACTTGTCAGGGAAACATTTTATGATTGGAAATGGTTTTGAAACAGTGGAAGATAAAATAGAAGAAGAACAAATCTTGATTGTGATAGATGATGAGGAGGAAATGAAACACCCCAAGGCAACAAGCTCAAAACAGCCTATGGGGAGGATAAGAACAAGAAGTATGGTGAAAATGGAAAAATAATTCCAAGAAAACGATTAGATTTTCACCACATATGAAAGGAAATCAAGAAAAAGACAACAAGTCCAAAAAGGAAAAATAAAATAAAGTGATGATGAATCACAACAAGCACATTATGCACACATTCATACTTTGGAGAAACAAAAAGAGGCAGGGAAAGCACAATCATTAGAAGATAATGATTTTGAAAAACAAGAGACTTCCACATATGAGCAAATGAGACAAGAGGTGAAACAATTAATTGAAGACATGAAAGATGAAACTCAATCACCACAGAAAGTAGAACAAATAGAAGAAATGGTTGGTGGGTCCATATCAAGGCTTGATAACAAAGACAAGAAAATAAAAAAGATGAAGAAAAAGATCAAAGAAATAGAGGTCCTAGAAAGATATTTGAAAAAAGAAAATAAAATGTTTAGGACTCAAAGAGCCCATAACTTCAACAACTCATCAATAAGAGGATCAATATATACATTCATATCTTTAACCTGGTACCTACCTAATTGGTTCAACATACTTCATGATTAATTATACTTATCTAGATGTCGTTATATATAAAAGAAATAATTACCATGCACAAAACAAAGAAATGAAATGTTTTTTCATACTTTAAAGAAAATAAAAGATAATTAAATACCTGGAATAATCATTTCCAATATTGTGTGCTCTCTCTTGATCAACATCCAAGGAGGAAGGTTATTGTTTATAACAAAAATAGGCCACATTAAGTACGTAGAATGAACCTCTCCAAATGGATTGACACCATCAACTGGAAACGAAAGTCTAACATTACGAGGCTATTCTTTAAAAATTGGCCACTTTTCTTCGATGTAGTTCAATGCAAAACGATCTGTAGGCATTCGAAGAACATCATCTCGACTTATGTTCTTTGCATGGAAATCCATAAATTGTGTTATACTTTGGCACCTTAACAACCACTGGAAACGTGGAATTATCGGAACATAACGAAGAACTTTGCGAGGCACCTTCTTTGACACTTTATCTGTTCGATATATACTTATTTGACATTGTGGGAATTCATTTTCTAATTCATATTTTCCATAATATATGATATAATCATTAGGACATGCATCAATAGCCTGATAGTCCATTCCAATTTGTTTCATAATCACAGATATTTCTCGATATGTGCATGGAAAAATATTTGACGTCGGTAATAGAACTTCAACTAACAATCTACAAAATTCTAAACAATAAGTCAATGCAAACAATATTAATCATCAATATCTCATCCAATATACTAATTTACAAATTAGAAAACAATAGCAATATAGGAAAAAATTGAACCTTTTAAGTATTTGTGAACATATAGGAATAAATAATTAACAAATTAAATACCTTAGTATCTGTGTGAGGCATGTGTTTGATAAACCATTCAAAACCTTCAGGTTCATCAACAACAATATAGCAGATAAAAGATTTGTTCTTGAGCCTTCATAAAGAGGTTGATGTGACTTCTCAAGTAGAGGATCAACATCATGACTATCAACCTGGTTGTCCTCATCCATTGGAGCAAATGTTTCTTGGATCAATCTATGTATTTGATCTTCCTGATTTGAATCACTAACATTATCTCCATCCATGTCATCATTAAGAACTTGACCAACAACTTCAATATTTTGATCTCGAAGTTCATCACCTTGTAAAGGAGTATTTGTGCTAGTACTTGGCAAATAACTCTTTGTAGGTTGACATTTTGGGGGGCATCGTCTATATATTTAAAAACAACAAAGAAAAGTTAGTATGTATAGAAAATATAAAAATCCTGATAATAAATATTACTGAAATTCATGACATACTGATTATTATAGAGAATACATTAAATATTGAATCCTCTTACCAAGGGGCGATATTCATAACCCCGTTCGGCATGCCCCTTATCCCTACAATTTCTTTGAGCTGTTGTTATTAAAATTATTTTTTTTGCAAGCCTCTGCAATCATAGCAAGGGAAATAACATTTTTCATCACCCCTTGCCTCTAATGCCGCTCTTAACCGAGCAAGCTTCCTATCATTTTCTTTCATAGTGACAAATCCTTGTCCTAAGAAGTAATTGTCTTACATACACCATACCAAACAGTAAGTTGTCAAATTTTATATTTTAGCTACTCCTTTCGATTATGATACGTTTATTTACAGTGACCTACAATCCTCACAATTATTCCTTCTAAGACATTTTGACATGCTTTTTTTTTTATTATTATCGATTAACTATTAAGATTTATATGCTTCAATTTGTACTTTAGAGTAGTGTGTACTGAATCAACATGGAAAATAATTACACACCATTTAACGAAAGTGGTCAAAATTTCTCAAACTTGAATCACTCGACACCATACACTAGCCTCTAAGTTGTTTTGTAGAAAAAATGCCAATCTTTGAAATTCACCACTAAAAAAAGAATGCGAACCACTTATCATCCACAATTGGGTTGGGTTGGTTTAAATTACGACATGTTGATTTGCATATACATACAATGGTCACAATTTTATGCTACATACAATGGTCACCATTTTATTTTCTAAGACACTTTGGCATGTTCTCATTTTTCATTGTCCGACTAGTATATTTCATAATGTTATCGTAGATTTCGTCATGAATTTTTTATATTTTAGATACTCCTTATTAATAGTGTATAAACAAGTTACATAAACTACAAACTAAAGTTAATCACTACATCTAGAATTGCGTGTGATTATAAAAATTTGAGAGAAACAACATCACATATAAGAAAAGGGTATGTGGATTTTATTGAGAAACTTGAAACAAATATACTTTATTTAATCATAAGTTCATTTGTTAAAGGTGCTTAGTCATAAGTCAAGAAATTAAAGGTGGCTAACCATAAGCTAAGATGGTTGAAAGTGGTTAGTTAAAAGTGATTATTATGTGCCTAATCACGACATAGATAACATCTTTATAATAAGGTCATATGTGTACAAATGTTTCCTTCATATAATAACGACATATATACCTAACATACTTTTAGGGTTAGTGTTTATGTATCTTATTGTTATAAACATGAGTTTCCTCCCTATCTTATATATACCATAACTTATCATTTATCAATATAACAATCAACTTCAAGATTTTATTCATGGAAATTTCTTCCTTCATTTAATTGAATTAGTAAGTGCTAGACAACCACTAGGTGTGCAAGTATCCCAACCATTATTGTCACTGTTATATTATTTTCAATTTATGCAAGTGTGATCCCATTTGGGTACTAGGGATGTAACAAGTGGTATCAAATCTTCAATCAAGCTTTGTTAGTGTTTTTTTGTTAGTTCTTAAAAATAAAAGAGAGAGGAAAATCAATTATTATCATTTCACCGATCAGAGTTGAGTTTCAAGAGCACTTCCATATCTTTATCAATCAAAAGAGAGACATTCTAGCTACAATTGAAGGGAAAAGGGTATGTGGATTCCATAAACCTAGAATATTATGGAATCCACATACCCTTTTCCATAGAATATACTAACTAGATCCAAAAACCAAAGACATGAAATATGGTACTACACATATAATATATTATCAAGGAAAAAACAAGCTACATGAAATTTGTACATTTGAACAAAAATTTACAAGTTAAATGAGTACATCAATAAAAAAAAGCATACTAACCTTGCAAGTTCAAAATCCGAGCTATGTAGATCGAGAATTGGATTTGTTCAACCTGTGGGTGACAGAAAAAATAAATAGCTCAAACAAAATCCAAGAAGAGTATCGCAACTATAGCAATTGTGTCGCAAAGTCTCTTAAAGTCAAGTATATATAGATTAAATAGTCAACTAGCCGTTAACATCGACCAATGAGATAGGCAAAATTTTCATCGCTATTGCCACGAAAGTTCGTGGCAATAGCGACGAACTTCCGTGGAAATTGCCACAGAAATCCCAACCAAGTTAAAATAACCTATTCGTGGATATTGCGACAAACTTTCATGGCAATATCAATGAAAATCCCGCTCTATTTAAAAAAAAATGAAAATAATGGAAACGTGGAAAATTTTTGTGGAATAATCCCCCCATATGTAGTAGTGTATGATGTCGCAACTAGTCATTGCAAGTCATGTCGGAAGCACAATTACAGTCACTGTGAGTCATACTACATTAATTCACCAAAATCTTCTAGTCATGTTGAAGACCTCCAACCTATCACTGCAAGTCATGCTGGGGGAACAACTCTAGTCACAGCTAGTCACATTGGACAAACAACACCAACCTCTGCAGATCATGTTGGAGATCTTCTACTAGCCTCTTGAATTCATGCTGGGAGCATGTCATTAGCCACTGCAAGTCATGTTGGGGGCATTAATATTATTGATAATCCTAGACGTATAGGAAATAAACCCAATTTCCTTTGTATACTTTGCAAAGATGATCATCTAACTCGTTTGTGCCCTGCTATTGTAGTGGTACGAGAAATGTGGTCCTTATCTAGTGGCCCTTCGGGTTCTAAGTCGTCTTTGGTTTCCAAACATTATAACCCTTCTTTGGTTGATACAACGATCGTGTTGATGCAATATTTGGTCGAAACCACTCCCTTTTTGGGGAGTGATGCGTCTCTCGACCATGTTGTCTTACATCTTGTTCAACCAATGGTTTTGTCGATGCAATCTTTGGCCGACAACACTCCTAGTTTGGGGAGTGATGCATCTCTTGACCATGTTGTCTCACATCCTATTCAATGAACAGTTGAAGAAGTGCTTGTTCCGTTGAAATCTTCAGTTGATCCCACTCTTCTCTTGGAGAGTGACAAGTCTAAGGAAGTGACATTGTCGATGAAATATTTGGTCAATCCCACTCTTCTTTTACGGGGTGATGCATATTTCAACCATGTCCTTAGCTTTTCCATTTCTGTACCTTCTGAACAAGGGAGAATTCCACTCTCTTTGAGTACGATCCCTCCAATTCCTAGGGTGGTTTTCTTTGATTGGAATGATCTTGTAGAGCCTCTTCTTCCTTCTTATAAACCCTTCTAGATAATGGGCATTTATCGTTCTGTTGTAGATGAAGGATCCTCTGCAAGTATTCTATCCTCCTCGACTTTGAAAGATTTGGGTTTTCCAAGCTTGTATCAGATACCAATGATTTGTTGGATTTCAACAGAAGACATGCATGGGAGCCATGGCCTCCCCCATTATATGTTTCTTAGAACAACATCCCCGAGTCTTGGTTAAGATCTTTTTGGACTCCTGAAAAAGAGAAAATATTGCCAAGTGAATATGTCTCTTTCACACTCGTTAAATGGTTTTGAAAGGACATTTGCTTGGTATAAGTTTAACCCTTTTCCAAACCAAGTAGACTACTTACAAAAAAAGAATACTCTATTTACTAATGGCTAGAAGAGTTCTCCTGGGTATTGTTTTATACTTTTTCGGGCATAGGGGACTAAATCCATGAAAAAGGAAATTTTTTGAAGTTGAGTTGTAATTCCATTCCATCATCCTTCTTTCATTATTGAGCCTATTGCCGGTTCCCTCTTTCTTTTTATAAGCCTCTTACCTCTGCAATTTTCATCACTAGCAAAGCAATGCCTTCCATATATCCTTTGCAACTTGCCACCCTATACCCTTCGAGGGAACATCCCCACGAGTGTCCATTCCCTACATACACTTACTTGCATTAAGAATAGGTATGTTCCACTTCTTGGAACTAGTTTCTTACTTGCAAAACTCATTTCCTCTCTTGTATCATAACTTTTCTTTGCCTATGAAAAACCAAAAAAATACGAGCGAGAAAAAAATATTGTCTCATATCGGTAGCAGTCGTGTCGACTTTGAACAGAGCATAAAATTTTGAGTCCCCTTTCATCCAAAATTTGGGTTTAGCATGAACTTAGGAAACTAAGCTTGTTACTTAGATTTTACTCCTTTGATTGGTGATTCTTCCAGTCCTTATGGAGAATTCGTTGATGCCTCCTACATCACAATTTTTTATCAATAATCATTATCAAGTCTATACTTCTTGATTTATCCATAGGTCTCATTCTCTTGTTCAAAGAAAGTTTATAATCCTGTGTCCACCAATTATCAGAACTCTTGACTTTGAATGTCATTCGTACCCTCATTGTATCTCATAGTCACATGAAGTTGTTGTCCTACCATGCGCCCTGGGCCTACTTTCATCATGGGTAGGTAACCTTGAACCCATCAGATGATGTTTCCTCATTGGTCATTGACTAGGGGGTTTCCCTTGTGTTTGACGATAAGAAATATATTCACACATTGGGATTCATGCAGTGTCTTGGATTCCATTAGCCTTATCGGTGGTTTCCTTGCCTTTGTCGACAATTTTCCTTATTGGTTTCTATTCAGAGGGTCTCTTTCGTGCACTACTTGCATCTGGTGCATGCGAGGGACACACATGGTAGTTGGTGTTATCCACAATTTTGGTCATCGTGATAATGTTATGATGATATTATGATGATGGAAAATCAAGCTCTTCACTAAGAATACTTTCTTGAGAAAAGTTGCACTTGTCTGTTTCCAGAAACTATATTTTTCAAGAAGTTCGCAGGCTACCTATATACTTGCTTGCGAGAATGCCTGATTCTCGCAAGATGCATTAAGCTAGGGTGCGAGGGGTTTGCACTGTAACAAAGTCTAGGGTGCGAACATCTTCTTAAAGAGGAAAAAGATGAAGTTCTCGAGCCTTCTAAAAGAGAATCTTCGAGAAGAATGAGTTGGCTAACGAATGGTTATCTAAGTGCTAGCATTCCAGATATCATGGGATCATTTCCTATCCAAGTAACTAAATTATCTTCTTCTATATATTGAAGAGATTTCTCATGGAAAAAGTTAGAAGCAAGCTAGCAAGAGATTGATTGGAGAATTGTTGAAAGCCTGTATGAAGGACTGATGCTATAATAGCTAGAGACAATAGCAAGGTCATCACAAGTGGTTGATTTTCTTCATGCATGAGCAAGTGTCTGTGTCAAAGCTAGGAGCCATAGAAAGGAGACCTACGACATCAAGGCTCAGGTTGTAAGTTTCACTTTCAATTAATTCAATATAGTAATATGTCCCTTTCCCATAAAGACGATGTCACTTTATTACATAACTCCTTGATCATATGTATAGACTAGCTATTGGATATATTAATCTGCCTTTACTTCGATTGGTTTGGACTGTTGTGATCTGAACGGTGCAAGAGCATTGGAGCAAATCTTGGAACAACAGAGACCTAAGGAAAGCGTTCATAAGGCATGTACATAATCCTTATCTCTTAGTTCACTCAATAGGCTAGATCTAGGGAAAGTGTATTATTCTGTCCTGTTTTGTTCTAGATCCAGGTGGATCTAGGGAGATCGGTTCGTGTCCGCACTTACGGATTAATCCTGAAACAGTTGGTCCTTGAACATCATATTCATCCAAGATCCTTCTAATAATAAATATATTTCTATGTACCTCGTGTTGGATGATGAGAGATTCCTTAATTCTCTCCTTTCAGCGAGTCTCCTTCCATTGACTTCAACTCATCTATTCTGGGCTTGAGACCTAGATTCCTATGAGTACCTAGAGGCTTGTGATCATTAGAGGAAGGTTCTCCTACCATCGACAATTGGGAATACATCAATGTCTCCTTATCGATGGATTCTTTAAGTGTTTGAACTCAATACCCTTATTCACACTTGTAGAATGTACTTGGTTCCTTGATACTTATTTTCATTATCGATGGTTTGTCTTGTATTTGTTAACGATATACCTTAACGACCGGTAATCAAACGAAGTCTCATTGTGTTAAACCTCAACTCCTCTATTCACATAATGTAGACTTTCACCTTTAGTGGATAGTGTAGAATACATCCAACTTATAGTAGCACCATTCCTTATCTGTTGGTGTCTTTCGTTAGACTAGTACCTATTGAATTCAATGATCATAGGAAATCAGTCTGATTGTACTCCATTGTATATAGATATCTTCAGTTGATTTTGACATTGGACTCCATTGTGTTTTTTTCATGACTATGATAACCTATGGAATATTTCCACTTTGTATTCCCTATTCATGGCCATGAACAACTATTTGATATATTTCCACATGGATCTGCAGTGTAATTAAGTTTGGAATCCATGTGTACAAACTCATTATGGATTGTAATATTCTTATGAGAAACTAGTACTTTCAGCTAAGTCTTCATTACTCCACTTCTGAGAATTATAATGTATTTCAGCCATCGCAGATAGTCCTATGAACTAACACGTTAGGGGTGCTAGCAGGAAAATCTCCCTATAACTATACCGAGATTTAAAGTATAGACAAAGTACAAGACTCCCTAAAATTCAATCTAATTTCTACACTACCCAAAACATTCCAATATAGATGAACCAAAAACAGTGAAAGAGTCAGTCGGAAACTAAACCTTTTATCCAAAGTTTGGTGTTGATATCCTCAAGCTCTGTATCTATTGAGGCTACAAGTCTCCTCCCAAAGCTGACTTGCATCCACAACTAGGAAAACAAGACTACAAGCATGCTATTTCTATTCATAAATTAAGGTTATATATAAATTTTTATGTATAAATCAAAGAAAATACATAAACATCGTCATTTGGGATAGGGAAAAGAGATTCTTTTATTCATTAATCAAAGATTGAAGCTTAAACATTTGCAGGCCGATGCTCCGCGAACTTGGTCTGGGCTCCTCTTAACAATGATCCAATTTCATTTTCAATAAGCCTCTTCTCACAATCTATTGATCACCTCAAAGGGAAGGGAATGGATTGTATGGAAGAAAAGGGGCTAGAGAGGGGAAGCTAAGAAAATAACTCACAAAAGGTTGCAAATTCTTGGGAAAGGAAAGCAAGGGTAATTGGGCAGAGTTTCACCATTCTAATGCTTGGTTTTGGAATGAGACCCCAATACCTCATTTAATATGAAAAATGGATAGTTATTCGGTTGGGAGATGGGCTATAGGAGGTGGATTGGTTGGGAAGCCTCCAATAGCCCGTAAATTCCACCGTGTTCCTTGCAAATTTTTAATTTTTGCAACTTTTGGAGGTATACACGGGTTGTTTAGTGTGAAACAAGAATATGTATATGAGATGTCTATCATGCAACAAGCGTATGTATGTGGGAAATAGTGCAGTAGGGCACATACATGCTCTAAAAATTGGTTTTCTAAATAGAGTTCCTCAACAATGATTTGGAAAATTACGAAAGTAAGAAGGCCAATGCCATGTATGCATGAGTAGGGAATTTTTGGTCTATAAAAAATTCCCCCTAATGTATGAGGTTAGAAGAGAGACTGATGGTCAAAATACATTACAACATCTTCACTAGTGAGAATGCACGAAATCGAGTGAGCCCGAGACCAGAGTTTAGGAAGTGCCATTTGCAAAACAACAAGCGTCTCTCTGAGGCGGGCATACCCATGCTCGGGATGAAATAAATCATGGCTTCCAATCAAATACACTGCATATCCATGTCATATAACTATATAAAGCGTAGCTACGAGAAATACATAGCATATCTACATCCAAAAATTAGTCAAAGATATATGTATCTTCAAGAAGCTAGTGACGCTTATGGTTGGAGATGAAGTCTTCATAGCTCGAGAAACAACTTGAAGATATTCAAAAATCAGGTAGTATTATAATGGGAGTGTAATACTCACTACTCTGAGGTCTTCAACAATTCGTCGGGAAAAGACTAGAAGATTTCGATGATTAGGAAGAGAACTTCATCGATTTTGAACCTGGACTTGACTGGAATATCGAGATGGTCGACTCATGAAAGTCAAGAGAAAAACTGTATAAATACTGGCTCAGGTTGGGTAAAAATTCCATTGGAAACGAAAAATGATCAGGCTCAGGCAGCATGACATTGACATAAGTTCGTGATGCAGGAGGCACCGAAAACTGTTCATATGTTTGGAAGAGTAAACAAATAGAGGAGGACACTGCTCTATGTAGCAAGAAAAACTTCGTAAGTTCATACTAGATCCCAATGCTTGATGAACAAACGAAAGGATGTGCTTTGTCCAAGGGAGACTCTCTTTACTGTCGAAAAAATAATGTATATTTCTCATCCCCTCTTTTTGGAATATTTGATTAATTTTGTCCTTTTCAATTTTTAAATGAGCTTGAAAAGGAATAAAATAATGCTATGTTAAAATGGAGGAACGAGTGTCGTGAGATAGAAAAATGGTTCCAAGCACATGGAACATACTAATGCTCAAGGCAAGGAGACATGTGAATGATAAGGACACTCGGGGAAAATTCCTCCATGGATCAAGGTGTCAGCTCGTAGAGGCAAGAAGTGTTGCAAGTATTGTGTATAAGGAATCCTTCAAAGGTTCTGTTAATAGAAACATGGAGTCGACATTAGGCCAAAGACACAAATATGAGACCCGCAATGCGATTAAGAATGACACAGTAAGGCCCATTCTATGTAAATTTTTACGATCCCAGAGAAGGTAAGATCGATAGTTTTTTCACATTTAGAGAGTATGAAAAAACACAAAAGAAGACTCCAAGGAGTACCTTTTTTTAGTTATTCCAATCGACTCGAAAAAGGGTTAAAATTGTACTAAAAAGACATTTTTTCAAAACCATTTTAACGAGTGTGAAAAAGATAATTTCACTCGGCTATCTTTTCAATTTTAAGGAGTCTGAAAAGAGATTAACTATGGAATCACAAGATATTTCTGATTTTAGTATCCTTATCCCAAAAAAGTATAAAAGTAACCGAGTAGAACTCTCCAGGCAAGACGAATCTCTTGAGGCGTACCTTTTTCTGCAATAATATACTAGCTGGAAAAATGGTTAACTCATGCCAATGGATGTTCTTCTGGACCAATTTAATGAGTGTAAAGGAATAAGGTCACTCGATGATATTTTAAATTTTAGGGAGTCTGAACAGAGCTTAACTATGGACTCCAGGGGGGTTCCTTTTTGTAAGTAATCTCCAAGGCCTGAAAAAGGTGATAAACCAAAAAAAAAAAAAAAAAATGTTCCTTTTTCAAAAATTTAGTCCCTCGGGCCTGAAAAATGGTTAAACTTACATCTATGAATACTCTTCTAGCGAACTAAAGTTCCTAGAGCATACCTTTATTCGTAAAATTATTCATCCTGACTGAAAAATGGGTAAACTACCGTCGGACAGATGTGCCTTCAAATTTATGTTTGGTGAGCATGAAGGGAAACAAGATCGCTCGACAATCTTTTCATTTTTAGAGTCTTAAAAGGGCTTAAAGAAGACTCTAGGGAGCTAATTTTCTCAAGTAATCCAGACGAGATCAAAATAATAAATGCAGTCTCGTTGAATGTTGCTTTCAAATTTTAAAGCGAGCTTGAAAGACAACAAAGCATTCTCATTAGGGAGTCTTGAGGGTAAGGAAACAAATTATGATTAGCAAAAATAACGAGTCTTCGATATGTAATCATGATGGTACTAATCAAGGACTCCCAAGCATATAGTCAAAAATGACAACATGGTCACCAAAATGAAGCAAATGATATACCTAGGGAATCCATGTAGAAGTAGGCTCTACCAGCTAACTAGGAAACTTCTAAAGCAACAGAGAAGGTTCTGTGTTGCACTTTAGTGGGGTCAATCCTAAGGCAAAATGAACTAGGAAACGGATAATGAAAAAATGAAAGTAGGAAAAAATATAACCTATATGCCAGTTTTGAGGTCAATACCTGTCAAAATGGATCGATACGATGAACAAATGTAAAAAAAAATGTCTCCAAGATCTTGTATATAAGGCCAATAACACTCATCCAGAAGTTAATAAATCCGATATAGATAGAAACTTCAAAAAATAAGATGTGGTACTGAATACAAAACTTGAAAACAACAAACTTGTACTACAAAATATGTACAAGGTATTGTACATCCTTATGGCTCATGCGTGGTAGTAGTTCAGGTAGAGTTCATTGCTAGGATCTGACCAAGATTCTCTTCGATAGTCAACCTACAAAGTCTCCTAAAATAGAAGAAAACACAAACTCCAGTGTAAGTCTTCCCATGGTATAGAAACTGTAGTCATGGCTTCAAGGATATCCTCATCCGAAGTAAATTCAAAATCCGATAAACCATGCAAATGAGGAGGGTTGACAACCCCAAAGGGTGTAGTAAACTGACCATATTACATATGACGATGGAGGTTCTAGCCAGGACTAACAGAGTCTATCAGTGAAGAATCACAAGAACAATGGCTTGAGGATCTACAAGCAGTGAGATCAGACTCAAAAGGAGACTCGAGATCACTCGGACCAAGAGGGGAAGCAAGGGCTCCCATTCCCCCATTGGATAAACCAATGGATCAATTCTTGAGACCAAGTCTCTGGAAGGAAAACATGAGTGAAAGAGTTCCTGCTCAGGAGCAATTAAACACCGAGGATAAGATGCCACATAATTTACCTGTGGCAAGGTAGAGTCTACATTAATACTAGGAACATATAAAGGGGCAACCTAAACTAACATCGAATTAGGATGGTGATTATCATATGCCATCTGGTTGATAGTGACAATGCCTCCATTATGAGGGAAATGTATTACCCAAAAGAGCATATACACCACAACATTCATAACATACACATAATCACACCCAAGAATCATATTGAAATCTAATGGGCCTTGCACCACTATAACATCAACAAGGATAGTCTCCCCACCTAATGAGATAGGAAACTAAGGAATAATCCCCAAATATTCACTAGGATGTCTGTTAAAATCCAACAAGTCATGTGAAGCAGTCAAAAGCTCAGGAGAACCCAAATATTTCCAAATCGAGGAGGATAAAATACTTGCAGAGGATCCTTCATCTACAATACATCGGTAATGTTTTTTGAATTAAATTAAATCCTTATTTGAAAGGGTGTAGAAGAAGAAAACGGGGATCAACAAGGTCATTCCAATCAAAGGAAACCATCCTAGTACTTTGAGGGGGTGTGCTCAAAGTGAGTGGAATTCCCCCTTGTTCTAAAAGTACTAACTGGAAATGATAAAAACATAGTCATTAGACACATCACTCCCCAATAGAAGAGTGGGATCAAATGAATATTGCATCGGCATGACCACTTTGGTTGACTCGAAACTCTCCAAGAGAAGATTGGGATCAGCTAAAGATTGCATCGACACTATCACTTCCTCAACCACTAGATGAATAGGTTGCAAGACCACATGGTCTAAAGGTGCATCACCCCAAAAAATAGGAGTGGGATGAACTGGATATTGCATCGGCATGACCACTTTCTCAACCACTAGTTGAATAGATTGTGAGGAAACCTAAGAAGAATCATTATTAAAAGAGCTTACAGATAGGGAACACAATCTTCGTGCCTCTAGGATTCCATGGCACAGATGAGTAAGGTGACATCCCTTGCAAATATTACAAGGGAACTTAGGCTTACGTCCTATCTGTCTAGGTTTCTCAACAGAATCAATGCCCCCAACATGACTAGAAGTAGTTGGTTGCACATCTCCAAAATGACTTGCAGAGGTTGGTGATTGGTCAATAACATGACTCACAGAGGCTACACACCTATTACCAGTATGAATAGTAGTGCCTGGACTTTTCCCCCCATCATGACTTACATAGGTTGGGTTATTTCCCCCAACATGACTTGCATCGGTTGTTGAAAACTCTCCAACATGACAAGAAGAGGTTGGTTGTTGAACTCTAGTATGACTTGTAGGGACTAGGTTCATGCCCCCAGCATGACTTGTATAGGTTGACAACCTATCTCCAACATGAATACTAGAGGTTGGTTTTTTACCCCCAACATAAATTGCAGAGGCTAGGTTTTGGTATTCAACATGACTTGTAGAGGTTGACGACCTATCTCCAATATGACTCGCAGAGGTTGGTGATTTATTCTTCTGATTCTTCCTCTTTTTTTTCATTTAGACTTTCGGTTACTAGTAGATATTATTTCACCAGAGAAGGTAGAAGGAGGAGGAGAAGAATTTGTTGACAAAGGAACATAAACATGATGCCCATGAAATAAGGTGATTAACTGAGAAGAATCAAGAGAATTCAGGACATTTGGAATGGTACCCAACCAAACCGGTAGTCCCACATTCAACCAAGGAATGTAAAAAGTGGCCATCAAATGGACACCAACATTTCTGATGAAAGGAAAAGCACAAAAATCCCCTTGTGAAGGGGTTCCTTGGTTGGTATCATTAGGAAATTTATCCATGAAGGTCTTATGAACAAGTTCCCCCCTTGTGGGATCGTTCAAGTCCTTAAAAGTCTCACACACTGATTCTGGTGAACCAGTGGTATAAAAATAATGCCTATAAAGAGGCGGCTCCATGTTTCTAAGTGGAAGACCAAAAATTCCTCATGACCGGTGGAGTGGGCAGTCTACCACCTTAGGTCAGATACCCAAAGAAATGACTGAATAACTCACTATGGAAAGATAGGGAGCATAAAGCACACACTAAAATTTCCTAAAGGAAAATCAAGCAGATGACTACCTAATGGGAAGGACGGTTACGCCAATTGACACTAGAGAAACTAACTAGTGCAAGTGCAACTTGACCATGGAAGAACCTACCAAGTATACTCTGCGAAGCACAATCCGAAGTGCACCCTATGTACCATAGTATAACCCCGTAGTCACATGTGTAAGTACATAAAATATAGGCAACTAAGTTTCCAACTCCCAGTCAGTCACCAAGAAGGTACAATCGACAGTCGGGCAAATCGTAATAAGAAGGATAACAAGTCTAAAGCCCTTCAAGGGTGTCAAAATTAATTGGTTCAGAAGACAAATAAGGATATCGAATGGATTTGAGGTCTACGAAGCTCTTTAGGAAAATGAGATCGGTATTTTTCCCGAGAAAGATCCTCAATATAAAATCCCCACTACGTTCAGTCTAACTTTGGAGGGGTTATCTCCTCTACCTTTACTCACGCGACCTCATTTTTATCCCATGTGTTAGAGGGGGATCCCGGATAACTCTTATGACGTTGGACTTAAGAAACTCCATATCTCAGACTCCAATGTTTGTTTTAAAATGACCTTGAAGAGTTTCCTCTTCACACCTAATTCAAGGCGCTAAAACCCTAAACTAGTCGATGAACCCTATAAACAGAATGTCTAATATATTTTAAGTTAAGCATTAATTTTAAGGCTTGATTTACGGAAAGGGTGTGATCATGCAACTGATGTTGTTATGAAGAGATGAATACGGAAGAGAAATTTAAAGTGTTTGAATGAAAAAGATACTTCAAACTTAAAACAAAGATTGCAAAACTCTTTGTAAAATTCAACTTTTTTAAACAATGTTTCAAAATATTGTAATTAAAAGTTTCCTAAAAAGTGCTTTCATTTAACTAAGAAAAACTAGTATTTCAGGAAATCAAAAAGAAGTTTGAAACAAAGACTCGTTTTCTTCTGCAAAGAACAAACTTGATTTCTTTACAAAACTAAATGCAAGGAAATAAATTCTTTTTTTATTTTTTGAACTGCTTTGACAAGAAAAACTGAAAAAAACTTTTTGTTTTTTTCAAAGCAAGAAATAGGAACAAAGGGAAAACTGAAACCAAGATTGATAAAGACCCTAATCCAACTATGTAAACGCAGGGATTCAAACAAGAAACCGAAAGGAGGATATAAAACTTGGCAGTCCACTGTAAACCCTTAGGGAAAACATAAGAAAACTAAGGAACAAGTTGACTGAAACTTTAATCCAAGCTATGGCCAAAGACAAAGACTCTGACTAGCCCAAGAAAGTCCTGAGAAGCCTAAATTTCTATCAGGAAAGAGACAAATTTCTCTTTGTTAAAAAAACACTTTGAATACATAGAGACACGGGTTTTTGCAACACAAGCCTACGTATGTACACGGATTTTCTACTATGTAGAGAATGTATGTACGTGAGCTGAACCAAAACAACACACGTACACCTCTGAGACTCTAAAAAAAAAAATGACTAGGCAGACTAACAGGGTAGGGAAAGTTGGTTTGCACCTTGCATGTGACTAGAAACCCTTAAAAGACTCAGTAAAATTGATTGAAACTCAAAAGGAAATCAAGAATCCAATTAAAAACCCAAAAAACCTCCCTCTAAAAAACCCTAGAGAGACTCCCCAGTGGAGTCGCCAATTCTTCTAGCGGGAAAATCCCCCTATAACTATACCAGGGTTTAAAGTATAGACAGAGTCAATGACTCCCTAAAAGTTAATATAATTTATACACTACCCAGAACATTCCAAAATAGATGAACACAAAATAGTGAAAGAGTCAGTCAGAAACCGTACATTTCATCCAACATTTGGTAGTGATCTCCTCAAGCTCTGTAGCTCCTGAGACTGCAGGTCTCCTCCCAAAGATGACCTGCATCCACAACTAGGAAAATAAGGCTACACACATGTTATTTATATTCATAAATTAAGGTTAGATATAAATTTTCATGTACAAGTCAAATAAAATTCATAAACATGATCATTTGGAACAGGGAAAAGAGATTATTTTATTCATTAATCAAAGATTGAATCTTACAACCTTTGTAGGCTGACGCTCGACGAACCTAGTCTAGGATCATCTTAACAATGATCCAAGTGCACTTTAAATAAGCCTCTTCTCACAATATAATGATCACCTTAAAGGTAAGGGAATGGATTGTATGGAAGAAAAGGGGCTAGAGAGGGGAATTTGAGGCAATAACTCACAAAAGGCTACAAATTCTTGGGCAAGGAAAGGAAGGGAAATTGGGAAGATTTTCACTGTTCTAATTATTGGTTGTGGAATGAGACCCCAATACCTCGTTTTATATGAAAAAGGGATAGTTATTCAGTCAGGGGATGGGCTATAGCAGGTGGATTGATTGGGAACACTCCAATATCCCATAAATTCCACTAAATTCCTTGCAACTTTTTAATTTTTGCAACTTTTGGAGGTATGTGGGTTGTTTAGTATGTAGAAAGCATATGTATGTGGGATATCTAGGATGAAGAAAGTGTATTTACAGTTGGGCTCCAATTTTTTCATATTTTTCGTCATACAAATACAATCATCATTACACATTCTCCCTGCATTTCATCCATAATATATCCCTACTTCCACCATAAACCTCCATTATCTCCTGTTATTCATCCTATGTGGTTAATACATAACTTTCCATACTTTTAGTAATTAAAAGGATGATTATACAATAGTTTTGTTGATGATAGTTTAATCCTATGTTTCTATGTACAAACAATATGTTCCCTCACTCCAATTCATTTGTTACCAAAAGTTTCTACAGTCAACCGATACCTGCACAGTCATTCGGTACCCACACTCCAGGTCATCTGGTACTCACACTCCAAGTCATTTGGTACCAGAAGTTTCTACAGTCAACCGATACCTGCAAAGTCATCTAGTACCCACACTCCATGTCATCCAGTACTCAACTTGTCTGGTACCAATTCTACGCTCGTCCGGTACCAATGTTGTGCTTGTCTGGTACCAACATCAACAATACTCTGGTAGTAGAAATAATTCAAAATTTTGAAATGCTTCTAGAAGAAAATAGAGGACATGGGTTTTGTCCAGAACAATGTTTACATGCGGAAAAATAGTCAAAATTCACCGAGCTCACATGTCTGGACCTCCAAATCAGAGGGAATTCTACAAAAATTAACAAAAATCTCAAACTGCCGACTTTCACCTCAATTTTCGTGCAGATGGGATCAAATATAGAAATTATACGAAATAGGTTTTGTCCAGAATGTGGAAAATTGAGTAAAATGCGAGCAATTTTTCAAAATGAGAATTATTTTGGAATATATGGGTGGATCCCTAAATCAAATCTTCCCAAATTACAATAAAACCTAGATTTTTGGGATTTCTGCCTAAAAATGTAAAATTTGAAATATTAGCATTGGGATCCGGTCCCATCCACTCCTCAATGATTTTTCATGTATAATTAAGCCTCATAGGTCTATGATAAAGTCCAATTGTTATTATGATCATTCTTTTGTAATGGAAGTTCATGTAATAGAAGAAAAGAGTTATGATGCCATTGTTGTAATTTGAGCTTGAATTTCAATAGATCGAAGATAATTGATTTGATATTTGTGGTGGATCATTGGGTTTTCATTTGAAGTATCTCTATCATCAATTGCCATCTTGGGAGGGCCCCTCAAGATTGGTAATGTGATTCTCATTTATATTTGTTTGTTAGATTTGTTTAATTCATTGTTATGTATATGTTAGTTTATCTCCGTGTGAGAGATTTTTGTTGCATTGTTAATTGATTCATAGATTAGTTGATTGTTAATGTTATATTCAGTTTGCTAATTGATTTATGTTAATTTTATTTATTGGTTAGCTCAGACTTTGATTCTTCTCAGTGTGGAAGATTTTCTATAGATGCATTGTGTGGTGGAAAATTGATTTTATTTCTTGCATGGGATAATCATAAAAAACATGTGATCTCTTATTTCAGTTTAAGGATTTCAAGGTGAATCGAATTAATAAAACAGAGCATTGATTCTTAACACACATGAAATTATTCTTGAGTTGGAACCGGTTAGGAGTTTGAGAAGAAGGTTGTGATTATGTTTTGTTGAGCATCAATTCAACAACCAACAATATTTGAAATTGAGTTTGTGGAATTTTATAGTAAATGGATGAGTGATGTAAAAAGTCTTTTGGGTGATTCCATTTGTTTTCTGAAGAGCTTGAGTACTGAGTGGATTTAAATGAGAAGAGTCATTTCTATGTTTTATGGTTTGATGTTTTGGTTGATTTTGAAGACAACACGATAAGGATTAAAATTATTAGATTTTGAGAATAAGTTTTTAGTAAGGATCATTGACTTGTTTTAGATCTTGGTACCATTTTCCACTAGTTTCTGATTTCAGTACTACAATTTCAATATTGAGTACATTTGATGATTGTTAGATTAGGCTAGTTTGGTATTGATTGCGATTGATGATTTTGAGTTCCTTGCACTTTAATTTCACATAGATTCAATCACCAACGGGAATATTAGAGGTCTAACTCGTGAGATATGGCCATGCCACATTGGAATTCTTCCCAAGGTGTTAGTTTATTTCCTGTCATTTCAACTCATTTTCATTTGCGTGTTTCTTTTATTGCATTTAAGTGTGGATCGACTATAAGAAATAATCATTGAAGGACATAAAAATTAAGTAAGCTACTCACGATTAATCACACGAACATCACCCTGAGTACATAAAAGACTGTGATCTAGTACTTTATAGCATTAAGTTATTCCTACGTCTCAGTGATGAATCCTCAGTGTTAATTTCCTGCAGTGTGGGTTTGAATATTGTTTTGTCGGATTTAGATTAGGATAGACTGGGCTCTGATCTCACATTTACTATGCCTGCACCTCGAAGCTTATGAGCCCTAGATGATAATTAAATGTGGGAATTAAAAGTGCATATATTTAGCCCAACATTTTGGCATCGTTGTCGAGGAGGTGCTAAAGGGATTAGAGCATAAGTAGATTTCTTTTATTTCTCCAAATCCTTGAGTTTTACTTTCTTTCAAGTGTGTTTCTTTTCATGCAAGTGTGGTGTGATTTTAAGGATGACCTAAGGGAGAAGAGAAGACAGTAAGACGTGAGGGAAGAGCCCACGCATCTACTTTAGTGGGGTATCTCAAAAGTTAGGTTGTCCTCTTCCTTTTAGTAGTTAGAATGTGTGTTTTATTAGAATTAGCCATTTTTTTTTATATATGAGAAGATAAGATAACTTGGTGACAACAGGGTCCTAGTAGCATGGTGACACTTTGAGTATATAATTGGTTTTCTTACATTTTATTTTAGTTTTCTTCTTTTTATTTCTTTAGGATTTTTAAAAGTTTTTGGGCACTGTAAGAACCGCCCCATCTACACTAATCCATGTGTGAAATGGGACCCATAAACCAACAACATGAACACAAATATGATCAAGAGTTTGGAAGAACTTTCTCAAATCCTAGCAGCAGCTGGGATCTCTGCCTCTCAGGAAGAGAAAATCTTGACAGTAGTCAAGAACCTATCTTACTCTATGGAAATGATGGAATAAGAAGAGTTCGATGAGATACATCCACAAGAAGATATAAAATCCTTTTGTAATCACCATTTCCAACCTATAGGAGAGACTAAAGAACCATGGACCACATTCGATGGAGAGCCACCATTAGAACCTGAGATCGAGGATTTTTTTATATGCCTTTCTGAAGATCCTCCATGCACTGACGAGACCAATTATTAGAAAGAAGATGATATGCATGGAATGATAGAGGGAGACATGGAGAGTGGTATAAATAAGGAAGTGAAAGAAGAACATTAATATGACATTCAACTATGGTTCCATATGACTATCACATTGAAGCACCACTCTCTTCTTCAACAACTCTTCACATCATCACCAAAGATGTTGGTTCTTCATACTCTGGTATACATTAAAGCTTCTCTTTCAAACCCGAGTATGAATGTATTTCTACACCTGTTATGCACATGGTTACATTGGAAATATTCTTACATGCGAAATATGATTTCTTGTTCTTAGATAGGATAGAGTAAAAGTTGCATGTCAGTTAACCTAGTTCTAAATAAATGCAACATCTTTTCATGTTTTTTTCAAATAAATGAAATGAGATGAAGATAATATTGGTGATATAACATCAAAAACCAAAATAACTTAAGATATTTCTTCTTATTATTACATACATATTTTTTATTATTAATAATAGCAGTTGCTCATAAGCCTAATATTTAAAATATTATGGGGATTTACAAAATCTTTAAGGTTTGCATAATGATGCCCATAGGTAACTTGTACATCTTAGTTTCCTATTAGAACTTGTTATTCAAGAATTATTATGAAATAATAGCAGGAGAGTGAATGAAACTTCTACTTGTGAGGGAACACAATCTTCTATGGAGAAGATGAACTTGGGGACTAAAGGCACCTTTAGGTCATTCTCTCATGGCCTCATCCACCACAAATTAAGTAAGTTTGGCCATGATATGTATTTTGACTAATCTCAATACATAATTATATTTTTAATATGAACAATATTTTATGGGCAATCTATAAAATATATTCCAACTCAATACCATCCCATCCTGTAAAAAGGTTTTCAAAGATGCTTCCTCATTCAACCATGAAAAAGAAATCTATAAATTTTATCTTAAGGGTAAAGATTGCGACAAGAGCCTTCGATGGAAAATGGGTGCAAGAGGATAACCTGTCGGGATACTGAACATGTATGTTGGCAGCAGGTACCGGCCTGTGGTATAACTAGGAAAACCCATCAGGGTACTGAACAGGCTCATGGCCAATGGGGCATTCTGCCTAGGAAGGATATTTCTTATATTTCAAAATTACCCCATCGGAGTACTAAACAGGCTTGCTGGAAAAGGGTTCTGATTTTGATGTCTTTCATTATGCCTAATCTATATTTGTCCGTATGAACAATATACTTGTGTAAATTCTTAAGAAGAAGCATGCATGGTTGAACACAAGGCTAATGAACCTCATCTAATCGTCATTTGAGAATGTTTGTAAGATGGTCTTAAAACCCCATCATTCCTACCCAGGATGTCATTGTCCTAGAGGTGGGACCCATAAGTGTAGGAGTCTAATAAAGTCAAATGCGAACTTTATCAATATCACTTGAATGACAAAAATTCTTTGAGAAATTAAACAAGGATGACTAGTTTCCTATCAGTTTCTCACTTATTAAAGACCACTTTTCTCCTCATGTTTTCCTGTTCAAGGATGAGAGAAAAAATACCCCATCATAATTAACATGGTTTCTTGAGAATACAACTGTTAATGATTGATGAAATCGTGTGTAATAAGTAATTTAGGAATTTCCTTTATGCTTGTAATATTTTGAATTTCATTTCCAAATTTGTACGCATGAATAAAGTTTAAGTTTTGGTTGTTTCTTCAAGCATGACATCAATGCATATTTATTCTCTCATAATAAAAGTATTGGTTTAAGTTCTTTTAGATTTCTTCTGTTTCGGTACTGCTGGTACATAAACCAATAGGTTGTTGTACCAAAAGTACACAAATTTAAATATTTTTCAAGGGCACTTTTTGCAGGATATTTTCAGCATCTCTCATCTTCGACATACTTCATTTCTATCCTTCAGTCCACATTCACCCGTTCCACATAGTCCTCTTTAAGCTTGCAACATTCTTTTGTGCTAATAAGAGTTTGCATGAGGACATGCAAACCAACAGGCATGGGGGAGAGAGAGACATAGGGAATCTCAGCAGATCAACATTTATCAACTCTCTCCTAGATATCCATCAATTATCAGCTTTGGTCCACTTCATCTTCAAATTTCAGCAGTCTACATCATGATTCTGTAGACATTTCGTCCTGTTCTACATAGTTTCCACTTCAACATGCATTAGAATTCAAAGAAAGGGTAACTTGAGGAAAAACTGGTACAAATATTTTTAATTTACTAAGAACTTGGAAAACATGATGCATAACCATTATTACCACTCCACACTCCACTAAGAATTATCACAACTACTTAGTAAACCTTACATCTTCACTCCACTTGTCATAATGAACAATATACTCTGATGATAAGACCACATAATGAAAATGAAATATGTGGTATAAAAATACAAAGAAACATCTATAGTGTCTTTTCTTTGTACATCATAAAGCATTCTTAAGCCATCTCAAAGAGGATAAAATCATTGTTGCTTATACAAACAAAGAATAACAAAGGAAATTTTGGTCTTAAAATTGATGTAAGATACAAAGTATAAAGGCGTACAAGTTCATACGACCACCATCACCATCATTTTATAAACCATTTTCCACATGCACACCATTCACCATCACTCTGATACCCCATCCACTGCTTGTCCTCCATTTTTTATGATAATTTTGTTTATCTATTTGAAATTCAATCTGTCATAGTTTCCAAAGTGTCATTCCACAAGAACCAACACCTACACAAAATAAACAATGTCATATAAATCTATAAGCAGAGTATCATAAGTTGTTCATGTTGTTTGCATGAGGACATGCAAATCCTTGGGTTTGGGGATGTGTTGGGATCCAATTTTGTCATATTTTTTTTCATACAAATGCACTCATAATTACACCTTCTCCCTGCATTTCATCCATAATATATCCCTAATTACACCATAAACCTCCATTACCTGATGTTATTCATCCTATGTGGTTAATACATAATTTTCCATACTTTTAGTAATTAAAAGGATGATTATACAATAGTTTTGTTGATGATGGTTTGATCCTATGTTTCTCTGTCAAAAAAATATTTTCCCACACTCCAATTCATCTGGTACCAGAAGGTTCTACAGATAACCGATACTTGCACAGTCATCTGGTACCCACACTCCAGGTCATTTGGTACTCACACTCCAAGTCATTCTGTACCAGAAGGTTCTACAACCAACCGATACCTTCACAGTCATACAGTAACCACACTCCATGCCATATGATACTCTTCTCGTCCGATACCAATTTTGTGCTCGTCCGGTACCAATGTTGTGCTCGTCCGGTACCAACATCAACAAGATTCTGGTACTAGAAATAATTCGAAAATTTCAAATGGTTCTAGAAGAAAATCGAGGACATGGGTTTTGTCCAGAACGACATTTACATGTGGAAACATGTATCAAGATTCACCCATATCAAACGTGTGGACCTCCAAATTAGGGGGAATGATTATGCAAAAATTAGCAAAAATTAGCAAAAATCTCAAACTTCCAACTTGCACCTCGATTTTCATGCAGATGGCTTTAGATATAGCAATTACATTAAATGGGTTTTTTCTAGAATGTGGAAAATTGATTAAAACAAGGGCATGTTTTCAAAATGAGAATTAAGTTGGAAAATATGGGTGGATCCCTAACTCAAATCTGCCCAAATTACAATATTTTTGGGATTTATGCATAAAAATGTAAAATTTGAAATATGAACATTGGGATTTAGTCCCATCCACTCCTCAATGATTTTCCATGTATAAGTAAGCCTCATAGGTCTATGAGAAAGGCCAATTGTTATTATGATCATTCTTTTGTAATGGAGGTTCATGTAATAGAAGAAAAGAGTTATGATGTCATTGTTGTAATTTGAGCTTGAATTTCAATAGATGGAAAATGATTGATTTCAGATTTGTGGTGGATCATTGGGTTTTCATCTGAAGTATCTCTAGCAGCAATTGTCAGTTTGGGAGGGCCCCTCAAGATTGGTAATGTGTTGTTCATTGATATGTGTTTGTTAGATTTGTTTAATTCATTGTTATGTATATGTTAGTTTATCTCTATGTGATAGATTTTTGTTGGATTGTTAATTGATTCATAGATTAGTTGATGGTTAATGTTCTATTCAGTTTGCTAATTGGTTTATGTTAATTTTATTTATTGGTTAGCTCAAACTTTGATTCTTCTTAGTGTGGCAGATCTATTATAGATGCATTGTGTGGTGGGAAATTGATTTTATTTCTTGCATGACATAATCATAAAACAAACGTGATCTCTGATTTCAGTTTAAGGATTTCAAGGTGAATCGAATTAATAAAACAAAGCATTGATTCTTAGCACACATGAAATTATTCTTGAGTTGGAACCGGTTAGGACTTTGAGAAGAAGGTTGTGATTATATTTTTTTGAGCATCAATTCAACCACCAACAATCTTTGAAATTGAGTTTGTGGAATTTTACTGTAAATGGATGAGTGATGGAAAAAGTGTTTTGGGTGATTCCATTTGTTTTTTGAAGAGCTTGAGTATTGAGTCGATTTAAATGAGAAGATGCATTTCTATGTTTTATGGTTTGATGTTTTGGTTGATTTAGAATACAACACGATAAGGATTAAAATGATTGGATTTTGAGAATAAGTTTTTAGTAAGGATTGTTGACTTGTTTTAGATCTTGGTACCAATTTGCACTAGTTTTTTATTTCAGTACTAGAATTTCAATATTGAGTACAATTGATGATTTTTAGATTAGGATAGTTTGGTATTGATTGATATTGATGATTTTGAGTTCCTTGCACTTTAATTTCACATAAATTTCAATCACCAACGGGTATATTAGAGGTCTAACTCGTGAGATATGGGCTTCCCATGTTGGAATTCTTCCCGAGGTGTTAGTTTATTTCCTGTCATTTGAACTCATTTCCGTTTGCTTGTTTCTTTTATTGCATTTAAGTGTGGATCCACTATAAGAAATAATCATTGAAGGACATAAAAATTAAGTAAGATACTCATGATTAATCACATGAACATCACCCCGAGAACATGAAACACTATGATCTAATCCTTTATAGCACTAAGTTATTCCTACATCCCACTGATTAATCCTTAGTGTTAATTTCCTACAGTGTGGGTTTGAAGATTGTTTTTTCAGCTTTAGATTAGGCTAGACTAGGATTTGATCTTATGTTTCCTGGGCCTGCACCTCAAAGCTTACGAGCCCCAGTTGATAATTAAATGTGGGAAATAATAGTGCATATATTTATCCCAACATGTACGTGGGCAGTAGTGCATGAGGGCGCGTACATGCTCTAAAAATTGGTTTTTTAAATAGATTTCCTCAGTAGTGATTTGGAAAATTATGCAATTAAGAAGGCCAAATTTTCCATGTATGCATGAGAAGGGAATTTTAGGGCTATAAAAAGGGGGAATCTATTACAAAAAATTTTACCTCACTCCATGAAAACTTGCTTGGATGATCTTCCATTACCCTTTCCAGACTTGAAGTCCCCTTTTTTGTTCATTCTAGAGCCAAAAATGCACATTTTTACACATATATGTGCCCTGGAGGTTGCTCTACTATAGTCTGCGTACATCGAGTTTGGTGCTTAAAAATTAAAAATTATGTCGGGTTTCCATGCCATGTCAGGAGATCCATGATCCTTGACCTTCCATATACTGGAAACACTCTGAATCAACCCTTTAGTTCCATTTGAAGGCTATAAATTGAGCCATTTCCAATCCTTGAAGAAAATTTCTACAATTCAATTTTGAGAGCAAAGATACTCTACAGAAATTTCACTTCATAATGAATTTGCATCCCTTTTTCCTTGAAGGTCTGAACTTCTTGTGTTCAACCCCCAAGCTCTTCCTTCTTTGTGATGGAGAACCTCATTGACTCCTATATATGATCTTGACTTTGTGGAGGATTGAAGTGGTGGAGGCCTAGCTGGAGGGACTTAGTTTCTCAGTTACAATATGTTTCGTTACAGAAGTTTGTCACCTATGTACTTCTACTGATTATTTTAATAGAAATACTATTTTCTTGTCCAATCAATGTCTTGAAAATATTTGAATTACTATTCCATCGACGTATTTTTCATGTATGTTAATGTATTATGCTAATTTATATGCTAACATTATATAGTAGCACCATATGCTTGTGTATCTTGGTTTTTGAGGACAATTCACATGTATAAAGGTTTGGGTCCCGTGCTCAATTGTGGTCTTCTTCGAACGTCTAGATGAGGTAGGCTCTTAGCCTTACCTTCTTAGCATTTCATTTATATAGCATACTTGGCATTAGAGTTGATTTCTGGATGTTGTTCCATATGTTGTGTTTTACCCATATCCATAGAGAGATTTTCCTCGTAACAAACTTGGTGAAATATTTTTCATTCTCCAACTAATTTAATTGATTATCGATCATGGGAAGAGGGTACCATTTTTTAGTGTAATCTTGTTCAATGCTTTGTAGTTGATACACATTCACCATGTGCCTTCATTCCTTGGTACAATGATGATATGTGATACATGAAGTGAGGTTTTTGGTCGAGTCACACCCTATTCCAAAAACTACGACATTTTTTTCTTCACTTCATTTTCTTCAAGAACGAACTGTCTATACAACAAAATATTTGGCAATGGAAAATATGACAATAATTGTATTTCGTTCTCCACTTCCCTCTTAAGTGGTATCCTTTTAGGGTACTGGAACACTCCTTTCTATGCCTATATAAATCCCCCCAAATGATGTTTCTTCTTTTTAGTACACCCTTCCAAGGACGCCTTCACTCTTATCAACTCATCCTCAGATTGATTTTCTCTTAATAAAATTAAAATATATTTCTTACTGGAAATAATCAACTTCTTGGCTTAGTTGTCACTTACCAATGATATCCTTAACTTTCCTTTATGCATGTTGATGATGTAGGACTTCCCAACCTTGATTAGTTGATATTTTTTTTCTCTCCGCGTGAATATTTCATCTCTCATATACATGTATGGTATTCCAAGAACTACTCCACATATGTCAAGGGGTACTAGGTCTAATTCCACTTCATCAATAAAATCAACACTTACAAAAAATTTAATCCTACAATGTTTCGTTACCTTGATCTCTGCATCATTGTTTACCCATCCCAATGGATATGGGATAGGATGATAATGAACCTTCAATACAAGCTTCCTGACAATATATTCTTCCATGAGATTATCTTATGATCCAAAGTCAAACATGGGGTTTATCATGGTATTCTTGACCTGGATCTTGATGTGGAAGAGTTTGGTCATATCCTTCTCTTTTGAGTGATGAATGGTAATAATATTCACCTCCTTTTACACAGATGTGCATAAAATATGGTCATCTACATCAGAGCTTCTTTCAACCTGATTTCTCGAATCCTTGGCTAGAATATTCTTTTTCTTTGCATCCTTCTTGTTATTTTTCATGTTAAACTATGGATGTAGTTTTGAACGCTTTTCCTTAGTGTTCCCATACATATTTCAATGGTTACAATGGTTGTTAGTATCCTTAAATTGATGTGAAATGTCTATCATCTTCTTATCCTTTCTCCATTTCCATTTCTTCCTCCCCTCCTTGGAAGATTCATGGTGCTCTTTTCCTTGGAAACACTTAGTTTCCCTTTCTTGTGGCCTGTTTTCTAGATATTGTTCCCATACAAATTCCTTATCCACACTCTTTGGCTCAAAAAACATCAAATTCTTTGGTAGATGGCTATGTAGAACTCCCAGATACTTGAGGAGTACATCTAGGCTCTTTGAAGAGATACCCAACATGATGGCCATATTTCTAAACTCAATGATGTAATATTATACACTCTACTCTTTCTTATGCCTAAAGTAGTGCCACCGGATACATTGGTCCTCTACATACTTGAAACAATAGAATTGGGACTTGATGAGGGTTTTGAATTCCTCCCACCTAGTTATTGGTGGATAACCCTCTATCCTAAGTTTTTTTGTATGGATTTCCCACTAGGTTAAAGTGTGGCCCTCTAACTTCAATGTAGGAGATGATATATTTTTTTCTTCATCTATATGGTGAACATTGAAACAAAATTCTAGTTGTTGCAACCAATGATTCAGTTTTAATGCATCAATATCATCTTGGTATGGATTTATGCCCACTTTTCCTTCCATCTTGAATAAATAATGTGAAGGTTTTATGGTACTCGTACTCAATTGTTCTTTCTCAAGTTCTTTCTGCAACTAATTTTTTGGGTCTTTGTTATCCCCTAGTTTATCTAATATCTGATTTTGAGCCTCCAACTTCTCCAAACAATCTGATATTTCTTGCTAGATCCGCCATGAGGAGGAACATGTTGCAAATATGTTAGTGACTTTATCTTCCAATGTCTCAAATCTCTCCTTTGTTGGATTTCGATGGTTTTTATGAAAATACTTGTCAGCCATGGATATGGTTCTACAACTTTCTTCTTAAATCGATTCATAGATCCCTACAACTTTTCATAGATAACCCAAGAAAACCTGGCTCTGATACCACTATGATCTATAAACTATTTTGGATATTCCACTGGCCATTTCGTCACAACAAATCTAATAAAATACTAAAATATTTATTGTGAAGGTTAATTTCCTTTAGATCTTGGATTCTCTAACTACCTATTTTTTGCTTAAAATGTATGAAATAGATGAAAAAAAAAATAGATAACATAAATAAATACTCACACACCATACACATATAAACATAAGATATAACCTATGAAACCCAATACGGGAGAAAACACATCTAGAAGGTGAGGTCGGTCTACTCTATTTTCTTCAAATGCAAGTACAAAGAAAGATGCACTCTCTGTAGAGTTTTATTTCACATTGTGGCATGTATGGATGCTACAAAATATATCATGCTATGTTAAGATCTCAAATTACCACCCCTAGGTTATTTTATCAAGTATAGAACAAATATAATTCTAAAGAATGGAACCCCCTCTCCTCCCAACAACCTGATATTTAACATTATCTGATAGTCATCTAGGGATGGGGTTTTGACTTCCCCAACCCTAAATTGTGATAACGTTTTGGAACTTCTAGAATATTTATGAATTTCCATACATGTATATCCCCATATGCATGGGTAATGGGGGTTGACATGGCATCCACTTTTACGATGGTGGTCAACACGGTTGGTCAACTTGCAAGATGCATAACATTTGCATACTAACTCTGATTGATGCAATTTTTTCACATTTGGAAAGGTATCAATGTGTATAATAACATCAATGGATCTTATATATGATAAGAAAGTTTGGACACCAAAACATTCCATTTGATACCTCAAAATTGCTTGGAAAGTTTCAATCCCCAATTTTTGAAACTGGGACCTTCCATTAAATTACACTACAAGTTGATTCCTCCATTTTCTTTTACTCTGAAATCATCGAGATAAATGTAAAATAATAAAATTGTCCAATTTGAATCATCTACACTACAATTCCTATGTATGTCCTACTTCCCTTATAGGTCTCCAACATAGGTCGACGAGGAAGTCTTAGAGAACTACAACTCTAGAATTTCTAGTTGCACTCAAGAGTCTCTATGCACCCTCCAATCCTGACACCTAGGGAAACCTATTCCAAAAAACTCTCCCTCCAACGATCCATCATTTTCTAATGAAACCCAAGGAGAATTTTACACATAACCCCACCTAGGATTCACAAGGTTCACAATGTAACAAGGTCACAATGGCTCCTTAACTCACACTCCACAAGGAATAGTAAAAATGGACAAGAATGATGGAGTGAATGGAAATAATTATTTTTCCACTAAAACCAAAGGGTCAAATATGTATGTCAACCCTAGGAAATTCCATGCATCACTATCAGGGAAACATTTAGCGGATAAATTTCACCCATGTGTTGATTTTCCATGTATTTTTCCTAAAAAAGATTCACCAGTTTCAATTTTTTTCTAAAATGATTTGCTCCAATTATATACAATAAAAATATTTTACTTTAAAAATCATCAAAAGTTTCTAGAAACTACACAGAATCCTTAGAAATTTAAATATCTTTATAAAAATATTGCTAAATAAATTATGGTTTCCATTTAAATAATTAGTAAGATTCACCAAGGTTTCTACACTTTACGATAAATATGGATTCTTAAAATTTTCATTGATCACAATAATGATATGGCAATGGGATCCACTTAGCTTAGGAAATGGCTTGTGCTTAGGTGGAAACCACATGTCACTATGTATGGGGAAGGGCATGTAAAGATTAAAAGAACTTTATAAGTCAAAAAATAATTAAAAATCAATTACCTAAGGAAATTATACATGAAAAGGTGAGGGGTGTATTTTTTATTTAAAAAAAATAGAGTTAGAAAGGATAGGGGTTAAACCACCTCATGATCATTGAAAATATTAAAGGAATGGTTGTGTAGGTAATCATTTGGGGGGGGGGGGGACTGACAAAGTGCAGCACAAGAAAGTTACCAATTTGAGAAGAACTATGAACTCAAAAAAATAACTCTAGCCCTAAAATCCCATATTTTTAGATCAAAACACCAAAATCAACCTCTGAACCGAAAAGTGTTATTACTGGTACAACCTTTTTTTAAAATATTGAAATTAGCACCTTTTGCAACCATGGCCTTAAAAACCTTATTAATGTTTCCAACAAAAACCCTAACCCCCTGAATTGAAAAGTGGCCCCAAAATTGACATGTTTTTTTTTTTCCTTTTCATGGTCAAAATCACAACTTCTTTGAAAGGATGGCCTTAAAAACATGTATGATTGCAACAAAAATATTAAAATAAACCCTAAAATCAAAAAGTGGTTCTCCCACCAGCACCCCACTCTTTTTTTGGGGTGTCAAAACTGTAACTCCTTTGAGACCCATGGCCTTGACAACGGGTACCCTTAAAACCAAAATCTTAAAATCAACCCTCAAATAAGAAAAAAGGTGCTACAAGTAGCCCCCTCTTTTTTTTTGAGCTTAAAAATACAACTTTTTTTAAACAATAGCGTAGAAAGCCCTGAATTGTTGCAAAAAAAATCATTAAAAAATAAAAAATAAAATAAAATAAAGGAAAAAAAATGAAACAAAAGAAAGAGGACAAAATGTTGTTTTAAAATAAAAAAATAACAATTTTCCTAAAATACATTTGAGATTAAAAAAAGAAGAAGGGAAAAGTCATCCCTTCACCTCTTTTAATTTTAAACAAAAATGCCAATTTTGTTCACATCATTATAACGTTTTTAATGATTTTTTATTTATAATTATTTTTTTAATAAAATTATCTCATAAATTTGTTATTTTAAAAAATTGCAATTTAAATAATAACAATAGTGATTATAATTTTAGAAAATAAACTTAAAATAATAATAATAATAATAATAAAAAAAAAAAAAAAAAAAAAAAAACATAAAACAACGTAGCCTAAACATTTTACATTTTTTTCTTTTCGACAACTATCACTAGAATATGGAAACACAAAAGTTGGCAAAATCACAATTTTGCGCTGCTTAAATCTCCTTTTTTAATGCATAAAATGATTCAACACCCTCAAAACCCCCTAGGGAACCCAATATATGTGATCTCAACAACTCAAAGTTTCAATTTTCTTAATTTTCGACTAGATTTTGGGAAAAACTCGTTGAAAACGCTGCCTGGAAAAGAGAAAAAACATATAACATTTAAATTATGTCATATAAAACTCTCTCTCTCTCTCTCTCTCTCTCTCTCTCTCTGTGTGTGTGTGTGTGTGTATATATATATATATATATATATATATATATATATATAT
>ML776626.1:231703-292309 GCA_009831015.1 Picea engelmannii | reverse complement strand
AAATAAAAAAGAGGTGATACTAGGCACTGGTTTTTTATTCAAGGATTGATTTTAATATTTTTGTTCACATTTGCATTATTTGATAAGGCGACAATTTCAAATGTGTTACAATTTTAACCCTAAAAGGGGGGGGGTGTTATTGGTAGCACCCCTCTTCATTTTGAAGGTCAATTTTAAGGTATTTATTTGCAACATTATAGTTGTGAAATTTTGTAATTTTAACCTTGGAAAAAAATGGGTACTACCAATAGCACCACTTTTTTTAGAAAAGGTAAAAATAACAACCAAATGCAACATTTAAAAAAACAAGAACTTTGGAGAAGTCTCATCAGGTTGGTAACTATGTTATAGTTGGTGAAGTAGGAAGGACCAAGGATGTGGAAAGGGGTCATGCGGTGGGGAAAGACGGGCGAAAAGAGTGTATGATGTGTAGGCCAAACTAGATAATCAACTTGTGTATGTCCGAGGAAAAACTACACAGTGTTCGAGCACACTCCCGTGCGAAAAATGAAGGAACCCACGGTAAAATAACTAGGCATTGAAAAATCCATGAACCACTAGAATATATATATATATATATATATATATATATATATATATATATATATATAAAGCATTATGTCAAAGATGAAATATCTAAGGGAAAACATCCACACGGAGGAATGCTAAATTACTTCTCTCAAGATTATTCTTCTAAACTACATGCAAAATGCCCTTTTATTTATAATCCATCAAGCTAATAACTCAAATGTTAACTAAGTCAAGATTACATACACTTAAAATTTATGCATACTCCACCCCCCTTTGGATTTGAACTTGTCACCTATTAGAAGGAAACACATGTTCTTAACCATTAGTCCAACTCAAGCTGTATTAATAATATTAGTATTAAGTTTAGGGTATAATAATGTTATTTTTAGTAATAGAGTTATTAATTTAATTAGAATGTACAAAGATTAAAATTAGTAATAAGGATAAACACTAGAATAATTAAAAGTAAGTTAAATATTTAATAATATTATTATTAGGGTATAAACAATATCATTAATAATATTAGTATTAATATTTAGGGTTTAATAATGTTAGTTTTAAATATCTAATAATACGGTATAAGCTATCTCACTAATAATATTAAAAATAGTAAGGAATAAACCTAATAATAATATTATTTAGGGTATAAAATACATCACTAATGATATTAGTATTAATAAAGAATAAGGAGTAATAATATTAATAAACTAATTATTAATGTTTAAGGTATAATAAAGTTAGTTTAAATAATAGAGTTATTAACTTATTTTCAATGTATTTAGGTTAATATTATAATAATAATAATTATCTATTTTTTAAGTTCTTGACTCTCTCCACCCAACGATTTGATTAGGTAAAGTCTATGGAGGTATACATATACTACCCAAACAACATAAAAATTATAAAACTACTAAGAATATAATATTAAAAATAATAAATAATCAGTGATTTATTTTTATTTACTTTTCAACACTGTAGTTTCTCTTAATCTTGTACATGTTATTCTATTTTTACTAATTAAATATATTTAAAAAATGAATATTTATTGATATTAATATATCATGGACAAGGGCAAAGTTAATTTATGATTAAAGATTTATTAATATTAATATATCATGGACAAGTGCAAAGTTAATTTACGATTGAGGATTATCTGTAGCTTATAGTTGCATAACAAGATTATCCTCGACAAGTGCAAAATATGTTGAGATGTATTAATTTAATACCATTTAAACTAAATAGTTCAAATTAGTTTGTGGCAATGCCATATCCAAAGAATACATCGCCACAACCAAATTCTATCAGTGCTTTCTTTTTATTTACTTTTCAACATTGTAGTTTCTCTTAATCTTGTTTGTTTTTTTACTAATTAAATATATTTTTAAAAAAAATATTTATTACAAATAATCATCCCTTTAATACAAATACAAATAAATGAAATATTTATTATTAGCAAGAGTTATTTCTATTTTGATTCTTTTTTAGGGATAAACATAAATATTTTTCTTTTTCCCCTCTACTTTCGCTTTCTGGTTGTTTTTCTTAGTCATTTTTCCGAAAATGTCTAGTTGCACGGGTTGGCAGACTCTCAGGCTCACATTTATAGCCATGCTTCTATATCACACGTCCGAACGACAACTTCCTCATTCTATACTTAGTCACTTTTTTTATCACAGGTTTAGCAGGCTCAAAATTACGCTTCTATTGTTCTGTGTCCTCCAAACAACACCCAAAGTTCCGCGATATACAAATTGACAAAAGGACTCCCAAGGTGGCTCAATATTGCGCTTATATTAGAAATTTTGAAGAAGCCTTAAAAAGTAATTTAGTTATAAAAATAAAAAATGTTATTTTATATTATTAAGGGTTGATCATGTTAAAATGAAATTTTCATGATACCATTAACTTTAATTATGGTAATTCTTACTTTATTTTCTTAGAATTTAACTTCTCAATTACTATCTCAAGCTTCCATATAACCATTCTCTTACATATTTTAATAAACTTTAACGAAATTTAAAATTTATGATATCAAACTTCCATATAACCATTAGCTTTCATAGATATTTTAATAAAATCTAGATATTTATTTTAATTTTAAACATGTATTTTTTTTAAAATAATTTTAATGATTCAAATTAAAAGGAATAAATTTTTTATAATACTTTTATTTTTTATTTATTAGTAATTTAATTATTATAAAATTTATCTTAATTTTATAAGAATAAAAAATTTAATATAATTGTGTTTTTTTTAATATTTTGATAATTGAATTTTAAATTTTTTAACTATTTTTTTTAAGTTTATGGTAAATATACTAGTAAAAATCAAAATTTATTTTGAATAAATTAATTTTTTAATTTAAATTTCAAATAAAATTAACAAAATTTGAAAATAAGAATAGTTAATTTTAAGTTTTAAAAAAACTTTACTGTGTACTTTTGATTATAATTTTTTATTGATTTCTAATAAACTTTCTCATCTATATAAACTTGGTTGTATTTTTTTGGGTGATATCTAATAAATTTTGAATGGGATAAAAAAATCGTATTTATTATTATTATGTTTTGCATATTTGTATTAGTAATATATTAATTGAATTTAAAAGATGTGATATATTAAATTATAGTGATAGGTGTTTTTTTATTTTGAAAATATGAGGGAGGGTGTAAGATTGGATGGTGGGATACACCCAATAATTGTCTTCGTTGAAACTGTATCCTTTAATAAATTCGTTATTCAACTATTAATGAGAGATATCGTTGGTAGATGGTGATCCCTATCAACTATCTAACATTATCTAAAAAAATTATTTTCAAATATTAAATTATTAATATTGTATAATTTAATTACATAAAATTATTAAAGGATGTTAAATCTATTTTTTTTAAATGTATGAACAATATAAACTTTGTTCTCTTTTATGAGTTGATATCTTATAAACTTGGAATGGGATAATAATTGTGTTTATTATTATTTGTTTTTCTAAAAATGTCTAGGTGCAAGGGTTGGCAGACTCACGGGTTCACATTTATAGTCATGCTTCTGTATCAGGAGTCTGACCGATGACTTCCTCATTCCATATTTAGCCACTTTTTGGATCGTGGGTTACCAGGTTGGCGGGCTGAGAATTGCGCTTCTATTGTTCTGTGTCCTCCAAACAACACTCGGAGTTCTGCGATATATAAATTGACAGGAGGACTCCCGGGTTGGCGCTTATATTATAAATTTTGAAGAAGCATTACAAAGTAATTTAGTTATAAAAACAAAAAAGGTTATTTTATATTATTAAGGGTTGATCATGTTAAAATGAAATGTTTATGATATCATTAACTTTAATTATGGTAATTCTTATTTTATTTTCTTAGAATTTAAATTCTGAATTACTATCTCAAGCTTCCATATAACCATTCGCTTACATATTTTAATAAAATTTAACTAAATTTAAACTTTATGGTCTCAAACTTCCATATAACCATTAGCTTTCAAAGATATTTTAATAAAATCTATATATTTATTTTAATTTTAAACATGTATTTTTTTTTAAATAATTTTAATTATTCAAATGAATATAAATTTTATAATACTTTTATCTACTAATAATTTCATTATTATAAAATTTAATATAATTGTGTTTTTTTTTAATATTTTCATAATTGAATTTTAATTTAAATATTGTTGATTTTTGTTTTCATAATTGAATTTTAGTGTGTACTTTTAATATTTTCATAATTGAATTTTAGTTTGGAAAAACATTTGGAACCCCATATTGCTAACTTCGGTTTGGCCCAAGTTATAAGCAATAATCAGCGAACACAGAGCTCGTTAATTGATAAAGTGTATTTATCTATTGGTGATCATAGACCAATAGATTGGAATCACTATTACTACAACAACACCATAGCTTTACTATGTTCTTATGCCTGATATTTCCCAATGTGTCCACCTCTGCTTTGAAACCATTGTCATTATAAGCATCACTTTTAGCACTACTCCAAAGCCTCATGATGGCCACTAATTCACCATTGCTTAGTGTCGCCTTATAAACCTTACCAGATCTGTCACTCCCAATGAAACTATCTTCGTCCAAGCAATCCATAATATCATATTCACTGAACCCCGGCCTATGAAATGAAGTCAACATCCATGAAGATTTGTCGACGGGCTTTCTCCTTTATGCATTTGCAAAGCTTCGGTACCTTCTGTAAAACCACGCATATTTATACTAGGGAAACATTATCCACCCTACTAAGCAACATTGAATTCTCCTATGGTACATAGCTGCCCTCACTCAGCATTCAAAGTCGTGTAGCATAGTGGATACCTGCCCTCACTCAACATTCAATGTTGCATAACATGGTAGATATTGGCTCCCATCTATACTAGTGGAAGGATCTTCTCCTTTAAGATGTTTGAGAGGGAGATTCTTGTGCATTTCAATAATTTTATTTCTTTCTGGGTTTCTTTATTTCTTGAAAAAGAAGTAGAGGAAGTCTATTATTTTTTTAGATAACTTCATCAATATATTTTTTTCCATAGATTCCTCCACTTCAATGGAGTAATGTTGTTTCTTGTTTCATTTTTCACTTATGGTTTTTTCATTCCATTTTTATTTCTTTAATGGGTGAATTTCCAAAAGAAGTTTTGAAAAAGTTATTGGTTTATAGTTTAACTTTTGCTTAAAAATATAGTTTAAATTTTTTCTTCCAAACCTTGTGGATTATCTCGTTCAATATATCGTTGAGAAATAAAAAAACACTATACATCCTTAAAGCTATTAGAAGTAAAAGAATTAAAATACAAAATGGAATTCGTTGTAAGAAAGGGCACTAAGATACCATGCAAAAGAAATTTCTCCACCTATAAACCAAGGACCCAAGTAAAGAATGCAATTTTAATCATTTGAATTATGAAACCTACAATGAAGATTACATGTGTGCAAGAATAAATGAAGGCACCGCCATGAAAGATAGTGTAGATCTAAAAGGCGAAGCCAAAAATATTAAAAAAAATATCAAATAATAAGTTCTTAGAGAAATATGTTGATCAACAACATCTTAGATTGTGCATAAAAAGAGTCCAAAAAAATGGTCGAAAAAGAGGAATCACATACAAATTATCATCATCCATTTGTATCATCATTCAAAAATCCTTTTAAAGATATTTTTCAACTAGATCAAAATGTCCTTTTTAATTATCTAAATAAAATTAATCCATATTTTATGAGTGAGCCTAATGGTTAAGAACACGTGTTTCCTCATAAGAGATCACAAGTTTAAATCGAGAGGGTTATAGAGTATGTATACCTATACACCAATTTAGTGTTGGTAGTGACCTTAAAACATATTATTATTATTATTATCACTAATCAAAATGACCAATTTAATTATTGTACTTAGCATTTAGCATTTATTAACACTAATCAAAATGACCATTTTTTTGTTATTGTACTTAGCATTCATTACATCAGAATACTTATTAACCTAATATTTAATTAGCGTTTTCATGGATCCCAAGCAATAGTGGAAGACTTTGAATGTTTTCCAGGAATTTAATTATTCGATAGTCGAATCTTCCTTTGCTCTCACTATCTTATTAGTCCCTGTCGAATGTGTAGAGGGACTATAGCGATCAATAATTCGTTGACTTCATATTAGTTTGTCCTTTGACTAAAAATATTTTCATAATATCTATTGTTGGAACTAGGGAACTAAAAACATTGATTTTTATATAATAAAAAATACCATATATGTCATGATCTGAATGGATAACATATTGGATATTTTATTGCCAGCTTCACTATTCCCAATGTCTTATATGTTAGCATATCCAAAGTTTTTGATCATATACTGTCTTTTTGAATTTTTACTTTTTTCTTGAAATGTTTGGATATCCAAAGTTTTGAAGATAGAGAGTCATTTTTTATTAGCTAACTTCATATTAGTTTGTCCTTTAAATAATTATTTTTTTACATAGCCTCTATTGTTCGAACTATTGTTACTAATTTTTTTTATTGTTATAAAATAATATAATAAATGTTTTTTTGTACGTAACAAACCTGCCACACTGCATTCTTTCTTAAAATTTTATAGATTAGTCCTGACAGACTTAAATGTTTACCTAACAGGCCTCACAGCCTTAAATGTTTACTTAACAAGCCTGTTACAATACATTTTCCTCCATTTTTTTCATATGCAATGTTCTCTGCAGTGAATATGGGAAATATTTTTCTTCAACGACATTATTAGTTCATTGGTTCATGCTTGCTCCTTGCTTGATCACTGATTTCTTGTTTTCATGTTGTTGTTGTTCTTGTTTTCCTGTTGGTCTTGTTACAGTTTGCACACTTGGGATTCTGAAACTGCGATTGGAATTGGCCTTTTGTTGTTCCCCATTGATGGGTGGGTTTCGGTGACGTGTTTATCTTCCTTTTCTATTTGGAGTTTGCATGTGATAAATTTGACTACTGGGAATGCCTGAGTCGAAATCCTCTTCCAGAACATCTTTGTATGTGAGGAGAAAATACGATTTCCTTTTCCTATACGTCACTGTGGTTGTGATGAAGGTAGGTTATATGTCTAACATTGGTGATCGGGAAGGAGACGAAGATAACATTACAATCATGCTTCTCTAGTCATAGTAATCACATACAAAGATGGAATGCAAGAGGATTTTGATCACTCCCATTATTGAAAAATACCAACCATGAAAACTGCACCTTTATTAATTGCTTGACAGTGGAAGGCCTTTGGACGATCCTCACAGCCTTAAATGTTTACCTGACATGTCTCATAGACTAAAATATTTGGTTAACATATGTGTTACAATACATTTTCCTCCGAATTTTTTGATACAATCTTGTGTGCAGTGAATTTGGCCAATATTGTTCTTCATTGACATTCCTGATCGGTTGGTTGGTGCTTTCTCCTTGGTTCGTTGGATGCTGCTTATTATTGTTTGATTCAAATTTACAGGGTTGAGGTCCTATAGTTGCAGTTGGGCCTTTTGGTGTTTATTCGTCGGATTGTTATTTGTTTCTTTCTCTTGTTTTCTTCAACTTTGCAAGGTTGGGGTCCTGCATCTACAGTTGTACCTATTGTTACAGTTTGTGGGCCAGGGGATGCACTTTTTTCCTTCTCCATTCACCGGTGGGTATGGGTTTTTGCGGTTTAATTATTTCATTGCTTGACAAGCCTGTTGCAATACATTTTCATCCTTTATCTTTTCTTCCACAATGTTGTCTGCAATGAATATGGGTGATATTGTTCTTGCTCATTGCTTGTTGACTAGTTTCTTGTTTTCTGATTGTTGTTGTTGTTTTTTTTGTTGTTGTCGTTCCCCATTGACGGGTGGGTTTTTTTGCTAGATTTATGTTCATGTTCGTTCTTTTTTGTTTTATATTTCCAGTTTTCAAGTGAAAAATTTAAATGTTGGAGATGCCTGAGTCAAAATCCTCTTCCAAAACATGTTCATATGCGAAGAGAAAATTTGATTTCATTTTTTATATGTCAGTGGGTGTTATGGAGGTGTTCCAATTGCGGATGCAGAATGCCAATCATGAAAAACTATAGCTTCCTTAAATGTTTTCACAGTGGGAAGCCTTCACACGATCCTTACAGTCTTACATGTTCACCTTCCAAGCCTCACAGCATGAAATGTTTGCTTAATAGGTGTGTTACAATATATTCCTCCAATTTTTTTATACAATCTTGTCCGCAGTAATTTTGGACAATATTGTTCATCACTGGCATTCCTGGTTGGCTAGTTGATGCTTTCTCGTTGGTTCATTGGATGTTGTTTATTGTTAATTGATTCAAATTTGCAGAGTTGAGGCCCTGAAGCTGCAATTAAGTCTCTTCGTACTTGTTTCTTCCAAAACACATATCCACTTGCAAAACACAAATTGGAACATGGTCTTACATTTGGGTCACCAATAAATACTATTAAGATAAAATAATATGCAAAATTTTGCAGTAGATATAAAAAACATCTCTTTTGACTTGAACTAGAGTTTGTCTAGCTCCAACTATATTTCATACCTGAGAATGTTTTTCCAATAGATAATGTATTTCTATGGCTTCATAGTTATGAGACTAAGTGTTGTTGAGTGAGAGATAAAGTTCTTGTCTCCCTTTCTTTTTCCTCTTCTAAACTTTCTCTTTTTTGCCTTTTGTTCTTCCCCTCTATTATGTGTTTCTGGTTCTAAAATTTGTCACATTTCTATGTTCATAGGTTCTTGGGGTGGTGAACTGCCAAATCGTCATCTCCATCTATATATTCACATCACGAGTCTGACCAACCATCATTTGTTTGCATACTTAGCCAATTTTATGAATGTGGGTTCACAGATAGGTGATATTGAACTTTAGTGCCCCATGTTCGGGGTATACATATTGCACCCAAAACTTAGGTGCTCTACAATTTGAGCCTGGACTCCTCGAACTCGAAATCCTGACTCTACTTACAATGACTCTTTATATCTGACCCACCTTTCCATACTTAGTCGAGTCTTCAAAGTTTTACAGGCTCACACACTCTCGGGTTAAGAGAATTTTAAAAGAATTTTTCAGTCCCCTCCATCCCCGCTGCTTTTTTCCCTTCCCAATGAACATTAACTATAATTTTACTAGTGACAACCCACCAAATAAGTTCGAAAATATTGGCTTTAATGAGAGGAAGTCTCTAGGACATATCACATTAAAATGCATTAATAGGCAAGTATTATGGGATCTGATAAAACAAATTGTGTCCATCTTGAATTTGCAAAAAGTGTTTGTTAATTTAGTTTTTCAAAGGCATCATCATAGTGGCAATGAAATATTGTAATACCACGTTTCCATCCACAAACTTGGCATCCACAAAGGTCTTGACATCATGTCCCTCTTTCATAATGTGCATATATTACAGGTTGTCATATTTGAGAATCTGCTTGCATATGGGAATGTTATCTCGTGTTATTAGTGACTATTCAAAACACATATTCAAAAATATTGGCATTAATAAGAGAAAATATCGAGGGAATCTGCCTTTAAAACAAATTAAACTAAGATTTACGGAATATTATACTATAATCCTCCAATGTTCATTTTAAATACTTATTCCCATTTCTCTCTATCATCGAAGACTTTGGGCTTTATGGTGCCTTTGTTGTAATGTTCCTAGTCATGGACATGTGAGACAATTTAGAGATTCCATTCAAGCCTAATTGAAAGATGAGGGAATGGTTTTATGTGATGTCATCTTTGAGCGAAAAAAAAAACTTTTTTAGTCAACAAAAACTCAGACAAAAAAAAAAATCAAGAATCTTGTGATTGGTGTTCTCACTATATTTGATGCCTTAGTTGGTTGAAAGGCCTACCTGAAGATTTGTGTGTTGAAATTATTTTTTTTGTTACTAGGAGTTGGAAGGGACTTTCAAGTCACCTTCAAAATCCTCCTTCGTTGAAGTATATAGCTTCTTTCAACAACACAGATTTGGCAAGTGTATCAAATTCTTCATAACACACAAGAGTTTATATTTCGTCAGAGGAGTCGCGCAAATCGTGGCTTGCAAAATGGTCTGTAATATTCGAAATTGATGTCAAATATTACTCCATTCTCGAATATACTCAGAAGGAAATTATAAATTTGGATCTTCATGAGTATGAGAAACTGTATGGGTGGTTGAATCAACATCCTAAGATTACATAAGTTTCTATTTCAAAGTTTGTTGAGCGAATTTTGGGTGTGGTAACAGACTTGTCATAAAGTCATATTCTTTATCAAAGTTTGTTCATCGTCCTCTGGATGTAGTAATAGACTCCACATACAATCAACTTTCTATCGCTACTGCAATTTTTTTTCACTATCCCTATGCATATGATTGCATCTTGGTTGATGAGCTTGCCCCTCTTTTCATGAATATTCTCCTCCTACTTGAAGGTGGGTATATAACCAGGGAATGACGCTCTCAAAATTTTCTAATGCCTGCATCGACATGTAACTAGGAAAATTTAGTGGGAAGGAATTCTAGATTATCGAATTTGCAAGACTTTCTGAAGATTACTTTATACTACCACCTTCTGCAAGAAGTTTGGCATGTTCAGGTAATGATTTGGTTTCTGAAAATCACCTTTTACTAACACCTTCATGTAATAATTTTATTTCATTCTTTAGAAGAGACCTTGATGTAGTGGTGTGTTCCAGAGTTTTTTCCACCCAACATCAATCTTCATGTTGTTTCCCTTTCTTTGAATAAGGAGAATGCATTTCTTCTATTGTAGTGGATCCGATATTTGAAAAAAAAAAAAGGAATTACTCGATGCTTGAAGTAAGTGCCTTCCTGGTCATAGAGTGCTTCCATCACTAGCTTGCGTTTTCACAATTGTTTTTATTGCTACCTTCTTTCCTTTTCTTGGTGGTGTATCCTTCTATCCCAACCAACATGATGGAAATAAATTAGCTCTAGCTCTAGGGAATTTGATCGCTTATGGGAATCTGAGTTGACTATATATTAATTTCAGTTAACTTAAAAAGGTTTATGTGTGCAACCTAATGTTAGACATAGAAAATACAATTTCTTATTTCTTGAAATATAGAACAATGTATTTTTTTAACACACGGTTGTTCGAAAAGTTTCAGGCGTTGTTTGGGATTCACGTCCTTCAAGGATGTTAATTAATCACACAATTAATATTACTTGTGCCAATGCAATCGATTCGTCATCCACTATGGCAATTGAATTAAAATTGCAATGTTAGATAATAGATGTGTGAAATGTACCTAATGTCAAGTTGATTATCACACAAGACACCCAATGTCTAAAGATTTTTGGACTCAGAGCAACATTATAGTTTTCGTGACAAAGAAACACTAAAGTTGATGTTCTTTACAGGTCTAACAATCATGCAGTATAATTTATTTCACAATGACATCCCTGCTTGTTCAATGCATTTCCACACTGCAATCAATAACATTGTTCCCATTTCCACCGCTAGTGTTGATGTCCGAAGATGAAGCTATCTGGAGCCTGGAGTCACCGCTAGTGTGGATGCCTAAAGGTGAAACTACCTGGAGCCTAGGATCATGACTTCTTACACTTCACATTAGTATCAGTAGTGATCAAAAGTTGATTTTATGTCGAGTCTGTTACTACATCCAAAGGTCACTCAACAATATTTGATATAGAAACTTGTTGTATGTCAAGTATGTTACAACTTTGGCATAAAATGTTGTGTAATTTTAGAATGTTGATTCAAATGCGCATATAGTTTCTCACGTTCGTAAGTATCCAATTTTATAATTTCCTTTTGAGTATATTCAAGCATGGAGTAATATTTGGCGTCACTTCTGAAAATTCCAGACCATTTTGTTGGTTGTGATGTCTACCACCCCTATGACGAAAGATATATTCTGATGTGATTTGTAGCATTTGATACACTTGCCATATGTGTGTTGTTGGAAGAAGCTATGTACTTCAACAAAGGATCATTTTGCAGGTGACTTGGACGTCCCTTCCAATTTACAGCAATAAAACAAAGAAATTCAACATACAAATCTTCAGGCGGACCTTTCAACCAAACAGATGATCGAATACAGGGAGAATATCAGTCACAACATACTTGAATTGTTTTTTTATCGACTTTTGTTGGCTAACAGGATTTTTTTCCCCCAAAGATGATGTCACATAAAACCACTCCCTCATCTTTGAATTGGGCCTAAATCACATCTCTAAGTTGTTTCAGATGTTGATGATCGGGAACATTGCAAGGAAGGCACCTTAAACCCCAAGTTTTCGATGATAGAGTGAAATTAATACTTAGAAAAGTATGGAATGTTGAATAACCTGCTAATGCAGGCAGGCCATATCTAGAAGAGACAAGTTATTCAAAATCTAGGATAGATCTAGCTGGCAGCACCAATGAAGTCGAAGACCAGAAATTGATATTCAACTCGTTCTTTTTTAACAAGCAATCATTTGATGATCAAGTTGAAATCTATAAAATATTGTCTATAGGCTTCATTATTGTACATATTTTCTTTTTTTTGTTGGCGACAACCCCAATCACAGTCATTATGACAAATAATATCAGTTGTATTTTGTAACCTACTTTATCTGAATATAGAATATTTGAGGTTTTTGTATGGTGTTTTCCAATATTTGGTATTGTTTTTTATTTTATTTTGTACTTTTTTTGTGTGTGTGGTTAGACATGGACGACAAGCTTTTCTTTTTGTTGCCCAACACTTCAATTTCAATAAAGGCTACTTTGTTCGCTCCTTACATTTTACATGGAAAAATAACTTTTCATATGCCATACTTATGTGGTGCCCGCCCTATACTTAAGAAAGGAATGGGAGGACACTTCCTGCTTTCATTCTTCAGGGTCCCATAAATAGAATGGGGTCCCGTAAATAGAATGAATTAATGACTCTATTTCAACAAGGAAACTCAGGTGCTGACGTCATGTTCCTGTTCAATATTTTGCGTATATTACAACTATATTTGATAGTATATATGCATATAAAATATGTTGCGTCATATGTGTGTGTTTGTATATATATATATATATATATATATATATATATATATTATTTTTATTTTTTTTTCTATTTGTTATGAGTTTCAACGAAATTTGTGAACCGAACAACATCCTGTAAACTGGAGGATGCTTTATGTTTGGACCAGAAATAATCTATTAATATATATTAATATGAATATTATTGGAATAAATATAAAGACGTTCTCTTTAAATTTTCCTTGTTTTCTTCCCCTCTATTATCCCTTTGTGGTTCTATATTTAGTCACATTTCTATGATCACGACCACCCAAATTCGTGGATTGGCATATGCTAATCTTTATCTATATCTTCACACCATGAGCTCGACTGACTGTGGTCCCTTTCAATACTTAGCCAATTATTTGACCATTGGGTCCTGGTTTTGCGGTATCCAACACTTTTGTCCCATGTTTCGTCATATACATATTGCACCCAAAAAACTTTCATGATCTACAATTTATGCTTTTACTAGTGAGAACTCACCAGGGGTTCAAAAATATTGGCATTAATAAACGAACAATAGATGTTGTTCTGTGAGATACTTAGCCCTTTTTCCCTTTTCTTCTTCCTGTCTATTATAGCTTTCTGGTTATATACTTAGTCTCCTTTCTACGATTGTGAGTTTTGGGGTTGGCGGGCTGACAGATCTTCATCTCCATCTATTTCCTCACATGACAAGTCTGATTGACCATTGTTCCTTTCCATACTTAGCCAATTTTATGACCGTGGTTGTCAGGTTGGCGCTTTCGAACTTTGTTGCTTCTTGTTTCGTGATATACATCTTGCACTCAAAACTTTTGTGATCTACAATTCCACCGCAGACTCCTCAAACTCGCAAGATTCACTCTACCAGGGTTCAAAAAATTTTCAAAGCATCTGTCGTTGCCTTCCATCCCCACTAGCTTCGCATCCTTCCCAATTCACATTAATTATGGTTGTACTAGTGACAACTGAACACACTGGTAGAAAACAATTTGCATTAACAAGGAAAAAAACTCGAGGACATATCCCATTAACATGCATTAAACCTCCATTTACAGTACTCGAAATGACCCGTCATTCCTTTCTATACTTAGCCAAATTTTTCCACCTGTTCCATGATATACATCTTACACCCAAAAATTCTCTGATCTAAAATTCCACCCCGGGCTCCTCCAACTCCCAAGGTTCACTTTACCTGAATTCATAAAATGTTTCAAACCATTTATGGCTCTCTTCCATCCCTTCCAAAATCGCTCCCTTCCCAATGCACATTAATTATTTCAGCCTCTAAATTAACTTCCATTGTTCTATGACCTATAAAGCACACCCATACCTCCACCATATACAAATTGACTGTTGGACTTTGACATTGTCCCGTCTTCTGTGTTACACATTATGCATTCAAATGTTCCGAGCAATACAAGTTTATCGTTGGGGCCTCACATATTCTGGGGAGACCTTGTCACCCTATTTTGGATCCTCGGGTTGGCGGGTTCACGAAATCTCCAATTCCTAGTCATTGTTTTCTATGTCAGCCATCCTCATACTTCTTTCAAAATATGAAACAACAAAGGTTTAATGCTAATACGTCATCATGAAACAACCATAAATATCATCATTGATAAGAAAAATCCTCGAAGACTAACTATCCCTACACAACTTATCCTGAAAAATGCAGAGAAGATCTTGCCAGGTAATGGGAAAGTTATTACAAATTTCAATATATTAGTGAAAAAAAGTCCGGGCTACCGTTTCCCTATTCCATACTTAGACACTTTTTCAATTGTGGGTTCCTGAACTAACGGGCTCAAAATTCTGTTTTGAATTTTCTGCGACTTGCAAATAGTTCCCAAAGTTCTGTGATATACAATGTTCCCGTTGGAATGCCCCATCACGAGCCCGACCTTCCGTCGTTCCTTTCAATACTTAGCCACAAGTTGGCTATATCTCCATGACATGGTACATTTACTATGTATCGAGTCTAGCCTACCATTTCCTTGTTCCATACTTAGAAACTTTTTCGATTAAGGGTTCCTGAACTGGCGGGCTCGGGATTGTGTTTCCAATGCTTCGTGACTAGAAAATAGAACCCAGAGTTCTGTGACATACAATTTATCTGCAGGAATGCACCATCATGCCCTCTTCCATGTTAAGTATTCTACATTCAACACTCTCGAGAGATACAATTTTACCCTCAGGCCCTCACCTCTGTTGGTTGTATCTTGTAGCCCTATTTTGAAGCACCACCAATCATTTTCGATAATTAGCCATTCCTTAATTATTGTTCCCTATCCCTGCTACCTTCCTACTTCTTTCTGGATATGCAATTGGCAATATTTAATGCTAACACTTCGTCATGCATGAACGTTAAACATGTCATTAATGAGCAAAAGGATCGAGGAGATCTCCCACACTTCTGCCATATACAAATTGACTATCGGACTCCCATGGCATCCCCTCTTCCATGGTACACATTTTGTACTCAAGTTCTGAGACATACAATTTGACCCTTGGGAAGTCACGTCTCCTGGGGAACCATTGTCACCCTAAATCTGAAGCTCGTCTGACCGCTTTCCATACTTGCCCATTTCATGGTATATCTTTCACGGATCCTCAGGTTGGAGGGTTCATAGAATCTCCAATTCTTAGTCACTGTTTACTGTGCCCACCACCTTCGCACATATTTTAAAGTATGCAACGACCAAGGTTTAATGCTAATAGTTCATCATGAAACAACCGTACAGACCATCATTAAAAAGAAAAAGGCTCAACGAGACAGTCACATTGACTATTGCCACAGAACTTGCCTAGAGACATGCATAAAATATATTTCCATGTAATGGGATATATATTAAAAGTTTCAATATATTAGTGAAAACGAATACATCCATTTGTTTCCCTATTCCATACTTGAGCCACCTTTTCGATTGCGGGTTCCCGGATAGGCGGGCTCACGATTTCACTTCTATTCTTTCGTGTTGTACAAACAGTACTCGGAGTTCCACGATATACAAATTTCCCTCTGGACTGTCCCATCATGCCCTCTTCAGTGTTATGCGTTTTGCACTCAAAAAGTTCTGAGACATACAATTTGACCCTCGGGCCCTCACCTCTAACAGTTGTACCTTATAACCCTATTTTGAAGCCCGCCCGACCAATTTCGATAATTAGACACTCCTTAATTTCTCTTTCTTGTCCCCATGACCTTCATACTTCTTTATTAATATGCAATTAGTAACCTTTCATGCTAACAGCTCACCATGCAGGAACCGCCAACATTATCATTAATGAGTGAAATGCTCGAGGATATATCCCATTAATACACATTAAACCAAGATTTGTTGAGAGTTATATTATCCCTTCCGATTTTTCATCTCAAACACGGGTCGTCGCGTTGGCCCATTCACGAAATATCCAATCCTTAATTGTTCATTTCCGTACCCGCCATGTTCATACTTCTAAGTATGCAATTACTAGTCTTTAATTCTAACAGTTCATCATACAACAGCCTTCGAAATTGTCATTAATGAGCGAAAGGCTTGAGGATATATCCCATTCACATGCATTGGACCAAGATTTTCACAGGTTTGTATTATCCCTTCCAACTCTTCATTTCAAACATCGTCTGGAGAAAACCAACATTCTTGTAAACTTATGGCAGCAACTCAACGATAGTTATTTAGAGATACAATGAATATCTTCGGACGTGAGGACCAGAAATTCCAATCGTCCAGGGCATAATATTACTATTCATCCTGTTCCACCCAGAACAAAGTGATTTGGACCTCTAGAATCACTCGTGCAGGTTGTGTCCCTGAGTTTTTTGACTGTAAGGAGGTGGTATCTTGGTGCGCCGAAAAACATATTTAAAGCCAAAGAATTATTCCACTTCGCAACCATTCTCCTGTTTCTTTGTCACCTCAGGTCTTTCGCAAGATGTTAAGATTGTCGGAGCCAACATTGACCTTCAGAGGACAAGACTGCAAGTAGTTCCTAGAAAAACATGATAACAGGTTGGACCTCTTACCCGAGTTACTCGAAGACCCAAAAATAGTTCCTAAATATATCACAAAGTTGCAGGTCAGTTCCTTTAAAAATCCATTAAGGGAAATTTCTTGGTTGTTTACAAGAATAACGGGACATGAATCCACATCAAGCATTTCCCGTATAGTTATTTATATTTTGTACTTCACGGTCAAGGAAAAATTCATTTTTGATTGGGGGAAGCTAATTTCCATTGAAATTTGTTCCCAACTATCACGATTCAAAGAAGAGAATAAATTTTATATGTCATCCTACTTGATTTTGGCAATAGTGCATTGTTGTCTGTTTCCAAATTGTCTCTATCCAAGAAAATAAACTATGAATTTGACCCAGTAACATTCTGGTACCAGGCCTTGTGGAGGCACAAGGCCTCCCATTGTTTTTATGAGGTTTTTAATGACTTTGTCTCAGTTTTCAAAGATATTTTGTTAGGAAATGATGCTCCTCGGATGTCTGGCCAGGAAACCAAGATTTTGGACAGGAAGGCGACAGTTGAACGAAAGGAAAATTATAGTGTAATAATGATCTTTGGCTCCAAGGAAAATCCTTCTTTCCTTCCATGTCACATCACGAAAAATATGTTTGTTACTGAAATAGTAAGGAAATACAACCACTGGCTGCATTTTTTCCATGGAAAGAGAACAAAACAGTTGATTCCTCTGCCCTAGAAAGTCGTGGACTTCGTGTGCAAAAACATCAACAAGATTGATGAATTCACAGGCCATTTGAAGAACTTGAACCTAAAATATGTTGAAAGGCTAAAAGGGTTCGACCCTAATGGGATTTTTCGAGAACATTTACTATCAGTTGGATTTAATAGCTCTTTTATCCATAGATGCCTGACCAAAGACAAAGACAATTATGACAACACTCTTTCTTCTGACGATTGTGACGTAGAGACATTGCAAAGAGCAACTGAATTGTACAGACAACAGGGAAAAGGATTTGGTGAGAAGAGTGTCCAGTCCCCATCCAACACTCCCAATAGTATGACATCACGGAGCATCGCTTCAATTTCCCACCCCAATAAGAAAGAAACCCAGAAATCTTCAAAGAGAGGAGGAGATAAGAAACCTCCTCGCAAAAAATTTGATAGTTCTCACAAGCTTCCCCTGATGAAGAAGAGAAAAAACATTGTAGGGCAGGCGGAAGAACCTGAAATTGAAAGTAAGCACATGCAACTTGAAACTTCTATGGATACCCTGTTGCGCAAAGTTGATCTGCCCAGGGACGCGATGCACCATAGTTCCACAATGGAAATAGTTCCGACCGACATTTTTTACGAAGATGAATCCTTCGTATTCCAGAGCATTATTTTTTACAGCCAATCTAAAAATTTAATCATTGAAAAGAGAGATGCAACAAATAAGAAATGAAAATCTCGTTCAGAGATTAACTTTAGGAAAATGCAGCTGTCCCAAATCTCTCGATTTCACCATGCAACCTCTGATGCTCTTGATTATTCCATTGGAGGAATTGACGCGGAGAATGCCAAACTAAATGGTCGAATCAAGGAATTGGAGGAGGCTTTCATTGCTACCCCAGTGTTTTCCATTCCTTTATCAAAAAACGTGTCTTCTACCACTGCAACCAAGTTAAAAGGATCCTCTAGCCTCCTCACATCTTGTATATCCTTTGTAGAGAACAACATCAAGAAAATAATGCAGCTAATTACTGAAGCCTGGGAAACATCACAAAATATAGCTTCCTTTCGAAAGAGGGAAAATGATTTTCACGGACATTTGCAGACGAATTTAAAAAATGAAGAACATTTATATGAACAGACGGTGATCCCTTTTGCCAACTATGCCATCAACAGCTCGGATCTTAAATGAAGACAAGAGGATCTCCCCTCCCCAAAGCGGATCAAACAATTAAAAGCATGTTGGAAAGAGAAAGTTAAGAACCTACAGCTCATTGTCGAATCATGTGAACAAGCCATATCAGAGAATGACGAAGTATTCATAAACCTGACCCAAATAGACTTAATCGGAAGTACCAACGAGGTTCAAGATGCAAACTTAATATTCAAATCCTTGTTCTTGACCAAGCAAGCCTTCGATGAACAACTTGATATTTAAAAGGGGTTGTCTTTAGAAAAGTTTTACGACATCCTTGAATATGGTGAAGATGACGTCGAGAACTGGCTAGTGGACTATTCGGCACACAATGAAGAAATTGAACAGGCTCTGCATAGTATTTCTATGAATCTAAGGAAATTAGAAAATGAGTTTTTTGACATAGAAATCTGGGCTGAAATCAACGTGGCCACCATGAGAAGCTACATTGAAGAATGGCTCCAACGGAGAATGGAAAAACTCACCAATGAAGAGAAACAACCGGTTGGCATGATTCAAGTGGTCGTCGACGAGAGCAAAAAAAATGCATCGGCTTCATACTAAATCTATACTGATCACATCTTGCTTTCTATATCAATCAAGTTATCTCGTAACTTCCAATTTCTTCTTTTCAGGTCTTCCTCTCTACCGTCGTGCACTTCTTCTTTCTACAATCCTATTTCTTGTACTTATTTCTTTTATGATCCGCGGGAGTCCCAATCCCAGTCTATATGACAAACGCCAGACATTATTAATTTTTTATAAGTTTCAAAGAAAACTAATTCGGGAACAATTTTTGTGTGTTGCTTTCAGAATGCTAAATTTTTTTCCTTCAACTATGTTGGATGCCACGAAATTGTGTTTATTATATTTGAATGTTTAATGTGTGTGATTCCTGGTCTTTTTTTCCACGAACCTTTATTTCAAGTCATTGAGACATAAATTTTCTAAGTCCCATGTTTGAACTATACACACCACCGGAAAAAACTGTCTCGTTCATTAACCTTGGGGTCATCTACCAGCCCAATGTCTTATGGTTGGCCTGTGACACACTGCCATGAGTCATCCTCTGCATGGATACCACCTGTACTTCAAACTGCTTCCCACGTTTCTCTGCTCCATCCCGCCATAGCAGTGCATTTATTCCCATTCCAACTGCATTTATTCCCATTCCAACTTGGGAGGGACTACGCTTCCATGCAGCACTTGGTTTATATTGCTCATGAAGATAAATAACAAAATTGATAAGACCCATGCCTTTCAAATTGCTTGGACGCCACGAAACTACACGCCGTATAACTATATTGTCATCAGAGTTCTTTCATCACATTGAGTTGATAGGATCAGTAATCATATCTCCACGCGAATCACAAGCATTTTCTCTTTTCCTTGCAACGACTGCGATTTTTTATTTTTTCCCTGAGATAAGTATTATATTTTGGTATGAGAAAAGAAAATCTCAAATTCACGTGCTAAGAAACGCTCCAAATCTGGCGGTGACTGATAATATTTTACAATTCTTAGGTTTTACATGAATTTTATGAACAGTAAGGCTGATGAAATTTTATACCACCGTGTGGCTATGATGACTGATAAAAAAATGTCGGATGATAGCAATTATCATGAAAACAGATTTCGATCGTCGATCTAATGTCGTTGTTTCTTTTTTTTTAATGTTTGATACAAATTACAGTTCTTTGGATATTATTTTTTATTTTTGGGTTCGACAGCTTTCAGAAACATTCTGAATCTGGCTGTGACGGATATTTTAGTTGATTTAATCGTTCAAAATGGCGTGAAAAACGCTTTTGTGAACAATATGGCTAGAATTTTGTTTCGCTGTGTGGGTGTGATGACCGATAAAAATGTCTGATGATAATAGTAATTATCATGGCTGACAGATTTTGATCGCAAATTTGATGCCCACACCTTTTTTTTATGTTTGATATAAATTGCAGTTTGGATATTTAATGCTTTCATTGTTAGACTTGACGCAGCCTTGAACGTTTTAGCATTAATTATAATGATTGATGCCCACAACTTTTTTTTTTTTTGATATAAATTGCAGTTTGGATATTTAATGCTATGTTTTCTTTTGTTAGACTTGATGCAGCCTTGAACGTTTTAGCATTAATTATAATGATTTTTACTGTTTAACTTCGTTTTGGAATTGGAGGATTCTCATATGAAATGTTGAAGGCAATGTTTCACGGTACTATCTTTGTGATTAGTGCTAAAAAGTTACTGACAGCTTAGTTTTTTGAGATTGATGAAGTGATACAATGAGCAAAAGAAAACTCAAAAGAGAAGGTGTGCAGATGAGATGAGATGCTTGATATTTCAATTCATCCTAGTTACTAATTGGTTTTTTGACATGTGCTCTTGGTAGTCAGATTGTTTCACTTGAAGAGGTATTCAAGACATTCAGTATGAGAGACAACACAAACAAGCAACCAAACAGCCACCACCAAGTCCCGTGCTTAGCTCCTGCGTTCTTCAGAACAGGACTTTGTGCCTTTAAAGGCCTCCCGGCTACACAACTCACGATTTCCCAAAAAGCTCTCTTCATACACAGGACTTGCAAATGCCAAAGGAACTGCGTCCGACAGACAGTTGCCCGAGACATTGAAGGTATTCAGCTTCAGATTCCCAAGTTCGGAAGGAATCAACCCGGTGAGAAGATTATCCGAGAGGTCTAAATAATTAAGCACCGGAAAAGTACCAAGACTCGTAGGAATCGAACCAGAGAACTGGTTTTTCAAAAGATTGATCTCTCCAAGCTGCTTACAGGAACTGATTCCAGCAAGACGCTCTTCGCTTAGCTAGTTATCGCTAAGGTCCAGCTTTATGAGCAGTTGCAACTTCCACAAGTTGGAAGGCAAATAACAGGTGAGTAAATTATTGCTTGCGATTATATCGCTGAGGTTCCGCAGCTCGCCCATTTCAGTAGGCAGGCTGCCGGTAAATGTATTGTCGTTGATGTCGAGATGAGAAAGATTTTTGGCATTAGCGATGTCCAAAGATTCAAAATTATTAATCTTAATCTCCAGCAGTGAAATGTGAGGAAGTCCCCAGAATGAACTAGGTACTGAGACGTTAAATTTATTGCCTCCTAGCCGAACTCTTTTTAAGCTCGTGCAAGTTCCCAAGATTTCGAGTAAATTACTGGAGAACCCATTGTTGAAAATGTTGAGAATTTCAATCTTTTTGTTCTTTGCATAGATCCAGAGGAAGGCTTCCAGATAGATGGTTGTCTGTGATATCCACTGTTTGAAGTTCTGAATATCTATCAAGGTTTGGTAAAGTACCTATTAATCTATTCGAGAAGAGCTTTATCTTGGTGAGGCTTGTAAACGAACCCAAGCTTAGAAGTATTTCGCAATATGAAAAACTTGTATTTCTAATATTTTTGGTCGTGACCTACAGTCGTGGGGCCAAGGTCATCATAGAGAGCAAAGTGTTAAAATATAATGGATGTGCTCATTTTATCATTGACAATATCTCTATTGTCACCCAACCATAGGGAGAATCCACCCTCCGAGCACCTTAACTTTGACAGAGAATCATTCTGGAAGTAAACCCTAGGCTAGATAGCCAAACAAACGGTAGCACTCATTTCCCCAAGGATAGCGCATCAACAAGAGTTGATTAGATAATCCAAACCCTAACCAAGAGATAGTCCAAGCCAAACGTGATCTGCTAGCTGCAACAGCTGCAATGGAAGCTCTCCTCCAAACCTGCACACAAAACTAGGCACTGCAGTGTGCACAAGTGCTGCTCTGCAATTCTGAGATTGTCTGCCAGAATGAAGACTGGCCTCCTGTATTTATAGTAATTATGGCTAACTGCCTGGGCGGACTTCTCATTTTCGGTATCTTTCTATTCACTATATATTATTTCTTTTGACTGACTTCTTCTCTTGGAGGATGATAACCTAATACAAATTATCCTCTTGAGCCGACATGTCTTCTAGGGTTATTATCCAACTCATTAGGGCTTCTTCTTGTTTCTGGAATATTCAATGCTTGTCAGGTTTACACGTGGAAGTAAATACCTCCCACAGCTACCATAATATCAACACTCCCTCCTAGCTAGGGAGGTATTACAGGTAATGGTCTTGAGCACAAACATACTATTTACCCGGTAGCATCAACATAGACTATCTCATGATTAGATCGTGAGCACCATCATCACCATCAGTGTCATCAACTACATCATCTCTCGAAACCATACTTCATTTGAGTAATTAGACATGATGATGGATAAGTCACTCACACCACAGAGTGACACAAGAGCCATTCTTCTAATCTAGACATATGTCCTAGAAGAATAAATGTTCTGAACCATTTTCCGTCCAGGAAATCTTTGTTCGTTGATCATTCATCTGGCTGATAATTATTTTCAACATTGCTGATAGTATTCAAGGCAATCATAACAATGTCATTCAATATAACACAACTGTGTCTATCCATAGTAGTACACAACTACAATCCAGTGGTATACTACCACACCAAGTACCACATAGATACTTGATCAAACAGTGGAACACATCCACCATAGTAGTATACATCTACTATCTAGAAACATACGGTCTTCATAACAATCATCTGATATCAACCTACAAAGAAACAATGTTATGATATAAAATGAATCATCTGGGCCATTCTTCCACTCACATCTATGAGATCTTGGAAGAACATCTACCCTCAGAAGGTCAAACATCAATGATTAGCTATCTGGACTATTCTTCTCAAGCAAGGAAGAATAATTGTCCTGATTTCTGAGCCTAGACCATTCCTCGCCCTGGGCCATTCCTCCGACACTAGACAAAGTGTAATCCGGAGAGAATGAGTCTTCCCTAAGGAATGTCTGTCCCTGATTGCTGAACCTGGACCATTCCCCACCCTGGGCCATTCCTTCGGCACTAAACAAAGTGCATCTTGGAGAGAATGAATCCGCCCTAAGGAATGACTATCCAGACCATTTCCAAACGAAATTTCTGTCTTGCACCAACCTCCAAAATGGACCATTCCCCATGTTAATCACAATGGGAAATCGTTGTCCGGCGAGGCAGGCCAGTCTTCTTGAGTAACCCTTAAGAAGAGAGACTGCCCTAGACCACTTCCCATGTTAACCACAATGGGAAGTCGATGTCTATGGTACATCAACAATATAGACCATTTTCCGAACTGGAAAATGTCTATCCGTCAAAAATCTCAATCCACTTTCTGAACTGGAAAAAAACTGCTCATCCTAGACCATTTTTTGAACTGAAAAATGATTGTCCATCAATCAATAATACATCAGTGATCCTTCCCAACCTGGGAGTCATCTCTTCCTTTTTCAATAAGGAAGTCATCTCCATGAGCTCCATCTTGAGTACGCAAACTCTTTCATCTTAGACAGAAGCTTTACCAAAATGTCTGCTTATCTACTCATCTGTGGAGATATGTATTGGAGAACCACTTTCTCCTTCCTGGACTTCATCACGGATAATATAATGCTTGATTTCAAATGTACTTCGGTCTGGAACACTGGTTTTCTCTGAAGGCTTCATGTAGCTCTGATCAATAAAGTATATCATTGTTGGAAAACTATAACATATCCATGTGGCACTTCATCTGTCATCATGAGATCTGATCTTCTGAATAATCATCTTGATACAATATATCTGTTATAGAAAATCTTCACCACAGTTCTTCTGTGCACTGGAGGTTCTCCACCAAGTTATCTTCTTCCATCTGGATACAAGGGTCTCTTTCTGGTATGCTTCAAAGTCTTGAGGTTGTTCTTCATATGCTCTTTGTTCAATTGCTTTGGAGAACAGTCTTTTCTTTCATCTGATGTAGAATTTCAACCCATGGATATTGCGGATGATATAAAGACTCATGTAGAGGTATGTCTGGTTTATTGGAACAAGTAATCATCATAGTCTTCTCCCTCCATCTGGGAGAACCTCTAGTTCTGGATCTTGCAATGCTTGCATATATACACTGTTCTTCATCACAACTTTAAACTCCTCTGCTTGATTGATTTTATTGAGTTCATATCAGGTTGGTAATCTTGCGATTCTTAATACAGTGATTGCTTGTTATGGCTTCTCTTCCTTTCTTGGAATCTTCATGTTCTTCCTGATGTTTTTTTTTAGCTCTTGGGTCCATGGAGTTTCTTATAGATTCCATGCCCTAAATATTTCACTTCTTCCTTTCATTATAGAATCATGGATGTGGATGGACAACCAGGGATACTTTAAGGCTTTTCTTTGAAGAAGACTTATTCTGAGGTTGAACTAAACATGTACTGTCTTTCATGGCTGCTACCATGGATATATACTTCATCATCTTCAATGGATCATAGGATTAGATCCCTCCTAATCCTTGCTTCATGTATGAGTGCATATAATCGGCTCCCTCCGTCTAACAGAGTCCACACTTCTATCTTATTGTCTTCTACAAAACGTCATAAGTCTTTCTCCAATTTCCTCTTGATTGTTGACTTCTTTCTACCTTTTCTTCTTCCAAGTCTCTTCATGATTGATTCTGATTTCACTTATCTTGTAATAACTTCCACATGATTTGTTTGATGTATTTCATCCTTTCATGTGTATTATCTAACTTGTATAATGATAGAAATCCTTATCTTTTTGTTCTTTCATAGGTATAGTTCTTCTTGGAACACATTATCTTCCAAGAAATAGATATATAATATATGTACAGAGACGATGCAAACAAGATATGTACAAGAACTAAGAAGAGTATTGTTACCTTTAGAAGAAGAAGTCTCTTTCATCCTGCTTAGTCTTCTTTGTAGGTTCCTTTTCTTAGACAACTGATGCTTTGTGTTTCTCCTTCATTTTCTTTAGCTCGGGACAATGATTCTTGTAGTGACCATACTTTCGGCAGTTGAAGCATTGTATTTCTGAAATATCTTTCTCTTGATTTGGCTTCCTCCTTGAACCAAGCTTCCTTTTGCTCCTGAAATTATTGAATCTTGTTGTGAAGGCTTGATCATCATACTTCTTTTGGGGTTTCTCTTTTTCACTGATCATGGATTCTTCTTGAGCACAACAAGTCCAAAGTTCTTCAAATGTAGGATACTCCTTCCTTGTGTTCATGCTTGTGGCAAATTCATCCCATGTCTTGGGAAGGCCATTGAATACTATGCTTACCAATTCCTTCTCTGAAATGATCTCTTCAAAATCTTGTAGTTGATCTCTTAACTGGGAGATCCTCACAAAGTATGATGTTATGCTATCATCATCATTCATCTTCATGTCACGAAGCTCATTCTTTGGACTCATTATTTGTCCAATGTTTATGACTAGGAAGAGGTTTGTTAGCGCATCATACATCTTCTTCGATGAGTCAAGATGGGACATGTAGGGTATCAAGTGGTATTTTATAGAGTCCACTATAATACTCATGGAATTAATGTCATCGTCTTTGAACTTCTCCATAACTGCAACGTTCTGCGGTTTCTTCTCTTTTCCTTCTTCAAACTTTGGCTCCACGATGTTTCCTTTCACAATATCCAACACTTTATTCTTGGCAAGGATGAGGTTAATCCTTTTCTTCCACGCTCTGAAGTTAGAAGCTCCATTTAACTTGTTTTCTGGCGTCATAGTGTAAGTCATGGCTACTTTGACATGGTCAACCCTAGATTTGACCAGAAACTCAACCTTGACATCTTAGTTTGCTGAAAGTATCGATAGATGCGCTAGGCTAGGGCACACTGATCTATCCAGAAATTAGGTCAATCCCTTCACTTAAGGTGCCTCAACGAGAGGATTAGGATTTCTGCAACTACACATGCTAGTAACCCTAGCGACAATGCTTTTGGTGACTTCTCCTGCTAGAAACCCTAACGACAGTTCTTCGATGAGCTTAATATCCTTATGGATATGTTTCCTTCTAGCGGTTAGACTGAATGAAGGAGGTGTGGGCCCATAACCTGTTAGAATATAATGGATGTGCTCATTTTACCATTGACAATATCGCTATTGTCACCCAACCATAGGCTGAAGCCACCCTCCGAGCACCTTAACTTTGACAGAGAATCACTCTGAAATAAAACCCTAGGCTAGATAGCCAAACAAAGGGTAACACTCCTTTCCCCAAGGATAGCGCATCAACAAGAGTTGATCAGATAATCCAAACCCTAACCAAGAGATAGTCCAAGCCAAACGTGATCTGCTAGCTGTAGCAGCTGCAATGGCAGCTCTCCTCCAAACCTGTGCACAAAACTGGGTACTTTAGTGCACACAAGTGTTGCTCTGCAATTCTGAGATTGCCTGCCAGAATGAAAACTGGCCTCCTATATTTATAGTAATTCTGGCTAACTACCTGGGCCGACTTCTCATTCTGGGTATCTGTCTGTTCACTATATATTATTTCTTCTAGGCAACTTCTTCTCTTGGAGGCTAATAAACTAATACAAATTATCCTCTTGAGCCGACATGTCTTCTAGGGTTATTAGCCAACTCATTAGGGTTTCTTCTTGCTTTCAGAATATTCTATTCTTTTCAGATTTACACGTGGAGGTAAATACCTCCCACAACTACCATAATATCAACACAAAGAGTGGCCAGAGAAAGTAGATCTCACTCGGCAATAGCTAGGACATGAAGGGGATGTGGAAAAGGCTTCCAGTTGCAAAGGACATGCTTTCATGCTTCCATGTCTTGGTTTCTCCTCTTGTTTTAATAGCTCGACGGAACATGCATGCAAATTTCAGTTGGATGGAGCAGCATAGAGCGTGCCAAGGGATCCTGCATCCAAACTACAGCTGGATAGTGCAACTATAGCGGGTGGACACTGCAACAACAAACATAATAATATTTATAATTAAGGAAACTTAGGATAAATTTAGCTAGCGGAAAATGCTAATACAAACATTCAAACTAATGCTAAGTAAGAGTCTAGCATTAATCCACCTTCGAGCAATACATAAAAAAATACATGCTTGTTAATCCAAGATCTTCATGAATTAAAACATTGGGAAGTGAAGCTATCAATAAGACTTTGAATCTATTATCCAATAAAATGATGACATATAAAGTTTTTTTTATTATATAAAAAATAATATTTTTAGTTCTATAGTTGAACAATAAAGATGATGCGAAAATTTATAGCAAAAGGACATATTAATATGAAGTCAACTATATAGTTTGCTATAGTTCCTCTATGCCTTCAGTAGGAACTAATAGCAAAATTTGCATACCTGCATCAACAAAAAAAAATGTATGTAACCCTTAAAAATATCCATAGTTCAAACATGTTATAACAGTTTTGTTGAACCATCAACTCACCAAAACCTCCATTAACCCAATAAAAATATTGCAATTAAAAAAATAAAAAAATACTTAGTGTAAACAGTTTCTCTGTCTGTACTCTTTCAACAACATAATGTGATAAAATGTACCATGTAAAAACTATGGTTAAAATGAATTTATACAGTGTTACCTTAGTTTCACCTTCAGACTTGTAAATTGACTTCCCTTTATATAAGTATAATTTCACAGATTTGATGGATCTCACCATCTTATCGCACCAACTTATCTTTAATTAAAAAAACAAAAATTCAACTTGCAACAAATCTCATGAGCTTTCCCGTCTAAAAAGCAGAAGGGAACCGGCGAGGTAGCTTCTTTTAATACGAAGATTCCAGTATGGGGTTCACGGAGCTTGTTAAACGGAAATTTCCGTATGGGGTTCATGGAGTTTGTTAAACGGAAATCATGCATCTGGCAGCCTCGATAAGCATGCCATTCACACTCGCTAGAGAGGTTGGTAAAGGGTGAGATGAAAATTGGTTAAACGATTTATTATTTTTGGGTATTTTTTGGTCGAGATGTAAATTTAGATAAAATTGTTATTTTCTGTTATTTAAATTGTATTTATGAATGTATAAATGGATTCAGTCAACTAAAAAAGCTTGAAACACTTGGATTATACAAATTTAGCCATTCAAATCTGCATATCCAACCATTCAAAACACCATTATATTAATTTTCCCACAGCAAACTAAGCAATAATGGATTGGATTTACTAACCAATATGAATATAAATGATCTTGAATCTTAACACTTACATATCGGGCCTCAAGTCAATGAATATATATGCCACGATGTTAAATAGCGGCACCAGACAAAGATTGCAAGGTTCTTTTGCTCTACGTTTCGATACTTTTCACATTAACCAATATTACTAACATTTCTTTAAAATAAGAATGGATTTGGATAAAGTGTTATAATACTTGGAAATTGGAAAATAAAATAAAGTAATAATAAATTTAATATTATTTAATAAATAATTATTCACAAATTATATTTTTGAAAATAATTTTATAAAAGTAAAATAGAAAGATGCAAAATTTCAAACAATATAGCAATATTTTTATTAATTATGCTTAGAGGTGTAAATACCTTTATGTTTTTTTGGTGGATGACAAAGACAGGCATGCCAAATGGAGAGTTCAGATTTTCTTCTATCATCTTTTTCTTCAATTAGTTTAAATGTTCTATTAAATGATTACTTCTGGTGAGGTTTTTTGGAAACATTTATCTAAAATCGGTCAAAAAATTTGTTAGATTTTCAGATTTGAGTTATTATTTATATATAATTAGACTGACTAAGGAGTTTTTTAGCATGCTGAATCCATTTCCGCATTCAAAAATAGATTTTAAACAACAAAAAATAGTGATTTGGTGGAGGTTTATGTGCCGGATTACTCTCTGGTGAATTTTTTTGAAAACATTTATCTAAAATCTGGCAAAAAATTGTTAGATTCACAGATTTGAGTGATTATTTCTGTATAATCCGATTGACTCAGTAATTATTTAGCATGCTGAATCCATTTCTACATTTAAAAAATAGATTTTCAACAATAAAAAAAATGTGATTTCATGCAGTATTATGTAACCGAATTCCTACTAAAAACTATTTCATAAAACAGTTAGACAACGCCAAACTAAATATAATCTGTCACTGATTTATTCAAGGTGGCAGTAGCTGTCAAGATCCAATGGCCTAGCAGTGGTGGGTGCGAAAATGTGTTTGTGCGTTGTGTCAGCAGGCGGTACGCGATCAGGTGATGGGCAGCAGTTACAGTGGTCATAAATAAGCAACAAAGCTGCAATGCTTTAGGTGGTCATAAATCAGCAACAAAGCCGCCATGCTTTAGAAATCTGTCGTGGCGATGCATGGAGCTGAAAGAATGTGATGTTCTGGCTTCGGAGGTGCTGGCTGTTATGGTGGCGGCCAGTTAGGGTGGTCAGAAATCAGCAACAAAGCTGCCATGCTTCAGGTGGTCAGAAATCAGCAAGAAAGTAACCATGCTTTAGAAATCTGCCGTGGGGATGTTCCATGCCTGCCTGGGGCATGGAGCAGAAAGAATGTGATGTCCTGGCTTCGGAGGTGCCGGCTGTGATGGTGGCGACCTTGGTGGCGGAGAACTGGGTAAGAAGCTATAGGTTTATTGAGGTTGCGGTAAAATATTATATTGGATTAATTTTGCTTGAATTTCGTGGGTGTTCTGATGCAGATGTTGACATGGATCTGTAGATGGCAAATTTGTCTTCAATGAAGAATACTGTATGACTATCGGCGGAGGGATGGAAGCTGGTGCTGGCTTTGGAGCAGCGTCTGGCAACAGCTGTGGCGGTGGTGGTGGCGGTGGCGGTGGCTTGGGTGGTGGTGGTTAGTGGTTGGGAAGAAGCTAATGTGGTGTTTGGTTAAGAGTTTAGGTTGTCTTAGTAGACTTGCTGGGCGGAGGAGGTTTCATACACTAATTTGATGTCAGGATTAGTTGTGACCTTAAAAATAAATGTCAGGAACACTGGTTTGAGAAAGCGAGACATTGTATAGGCAGAATACTCTTTCGTTGTAGAGATAGAGGTGAGTTATCATTCTTCCCCTCCACAATATTGGTTTTTAAAACCCTCTTCCTTTATAAATCCCCAACGCTGCTCTATCTCTGACCAGCATCCTAAACAGCTCATCTCTTTTCAATTTCTTCTTTGCTGCCACCTACAGAGTCCATACCATTCAATACAAAATGGTAGTAATATTTATTCTATTTTTGCAAAGGCATAGATCATTTATCATTCTTCTCCTCCAGATTATTGATTTTTAAAAACCTCTTCCTTTATAAATCCCCAGCGCTGCTTTATCTCTTTCCGGCATCCTAACAAAATCTACTCTTTTCACTTTTTTTTTTCGCTGCCTCCATGCCATTAAATACGCAATGCTAGTAATATTTGTTCTGTTGCAGACACAGAGGTGAGCTATCATTCTTCTCCTCCATATTATTGATTTTTAAAACCCTCTTCCTCTATAAATCCTCAGTGCTGCTTTATCTCTTACCGCCATCCTAACCAACTCTTCTGTTTTCAATTTCTCCTCTGTTGCCACCACATGCCATTCAATATGAAATCGCAGTAATATTTATTTAGCTTTTCTCATTTTTCCTTGTTTCTACTTTGTTATATGGCCACTTACCAATGAATAATGAAGACATGTCTAGAATATATTAAATTTAGAATATTGTTTTAGAGTTTGTTTGATTGTTAGGCAGATTGGGGTTGAAGATGGTTTGAGATCCACTTAGATAAGAGAGTGATCGGCTTATAAATGTAATTAATTTTTACATTTATTTGCATAATTCAAGTTGTGTGAGCTCTGTCTCACTTGTGTGCGTTCCTTCGTTTTTTTTATATGGTATCAGAGCGCGCATATAAGAGCTCCTTTTCAATTCGAGTAGAGCACGCTGCAGCAGAGGTTCGATTGTTGTCGACTGCTAGTAATAGGTATTTGTTCTTGCTCTTCTCCACTTGATAGCTTGCGATATGGTGCTTTTATCGCTGCTTAAATAACTATCTGGTATTTTTTTTATGTGGCTGGAGTTTGCATTCTCTTTAGCAGTCACTGGAGATCGTTGTTGAGTATTTGTTTGAGTATTTTTGCTAAAGATAGCGTTTCTATCTGCATTTTGTGCAAATTTAAATAGCATACAGGAACACAGTTTCTTTTTTTTTCAATTGATCATTGAATTATTTGTTAGAGAATATGGCAAATCTTCTTTCCGATTCATATTTAAATGAATCCACCAAGCTTGATGGCGAAAACTATGAAAACTGGAAGTTTAAGATGACCACCATTCTCAAGGCATAGAGCCTATGGACGATTGTCAAAGGTGATGAGCCCAAACCCACGCTACTGCCTCAATTCCAGATTGGGATAGGCGAGAGATGAAAGTGAAAGTGTTGTTGCACATGTCCATAAAGGACAACATTATTCCTCATATAAGAGACTGTAAAACTTCAAAAGAGACATGGGACATCCTTAAAGGTTTGTTTGAAACCTCTAATGCAAACCACATTTTATTTTTAAAGACTAAGCTACTATCTATCAAAATGGAAGCCAATGAAAGCAGGAGCCATTTTGTTTCCAGAATTAAAGATTTAAGTGATAAGCTGGGTGACATTGGTGAAATAGTTTCTAGTAGTGATTTGAAGGGTTTAGTCCAAGACGATAAAGTCTTTATTTCAACACTCTAAACTAGACAAACGCCTCTTATATTTGATGAATTGAAGAGGAAGAGAGAATGAAGAATTTTGATCTAGATTCAAGTGGCTCACATTTGGTCTTGATTACAAGAAGCAAAAGATCATACCATGGGAAACTGTGGGACAGGAACATAGACCGGTTTCAAGCAAAGTAGAAAGGTATGACACATCTTGATTCTTATGTTAAGAGAAATGTTGGATGTGATTATTGTGGAAAACCTGGACATCTTGCTAAATATTGCTATAGAAGAAAGAATCATGAATCAAATCAGAGACATAGAAGGCATAATGGAAATTTCGTGAATAAAGACACTTCAGTTAATGATGGATTTAAAAATCTTAAATTGTTTATTTCTGAAGCTGCATTATCTGCTGAAACCAATGATGAGACTGCTTGGTTCATAGATTTTAGTGCATTAGCTCATATGACTTGTAATAAAGAATGGTATGATGAATATTATGAGAAAATTGATGGCACACACATTTACCTAGAAGATAACAGATCACATAAGGTCCAAGGCTATGGAGTAATAAGTGTGAACTTACCTAATGGACAATTGATATAGATTCATAACGTGATGTATGTTCCTGGTATTAAAAAAAAATTGATATATGTTTCAACTATCAATGATAATAATCTAAAAGTGGAATTTTGTAAGTTGAGGTGTGTTGTGAGAGATGTCCAGAATCACTACAGGGTTGTTTCCACAGGTACCAGGGTTGGTGGATTGTATAAATTGGATGTGACAATGAAGCGTCATGTTGCATTGACATCGATTGCAATGTCAACAGAAGAGTTATGGCACCATAGGTATGGACACCTAAATTACAATGATTTGATGTTGTTACAATGAAAAATATGGTATAAGGTCTTCCTGCTATGAAGAATGATCATTTTCCATGTGAAGCATGTGCACTTGGTAAACAACATAGAGAGGAGTTTCCTGTTCATACAGAGAAAAGAAAAACATACACTCTTTAATTAAATCATACTAATGTATGCAGACCTATGCAAACTAGGTCACTTGGTGGTGCTTCCTACTTTCTTATTTTTATTGATGATAGATCTAGGTATACATGGGTCTATTTCATAAGGAGTAAAAGTGATGTATTTGAGTATTTCAGAGAATTCATAACTGTGACTGGAAAAAAAACAGGAAAATGTATTAAAGTTCTCAGATCTGATCAGGGTGGTGAGTATACATCAGGGGCATTTAAAAATTATTGTAAATTTCATGGGATCCAACAACAGTTTACAGTACCTCATACACCTCAGAAAAATGGTGTTGCTGAGAGGTGGAACAAAACATTGGTGGAGTGTGCTCATAGTATGCTTCAAGGTAAAAACATTTCTAATGGTTTTTGGGCAGAAGCCATTAACACTGTTGTTTATTTGAAGAATCGTAGTCCAACTAAGAAATTATATTTCCAAACTCCTTTTGAGATTCTTTATGGTTATAAACCTGATGTCAGTCATTTAAGAGTATTTGGATCGACTGCCTTTGCACATATTTCAAAGGATGAGAGAAGGAAACTTGATGCAAAGTCAATCAAGTGTGTTTTTATTGGGTATTGTACTAATCAAAAAGCATACAAATTGTTTGATCCTAGTTCACATAAATTGTTTGCAAGTAGAGATGTGATGTTTCATGAGAATGCAGATAAATTCGATACAATGAATGATATAGATGCTTGGCATAATGATAGTGTTAAACATGTCAAAATAGATGCAATGGTTAAACAGGAAGAAGAACAGGTACAGGTACAAGTTCAAGCATGAAATGAAAGCAGTATGGACACTTCAAGAAGTCAAGATACATCAAGTGGAGAAGATTCACCACAGAGAAGGAGACGATATGAAAGTAGTGAAGGACCAAGAAGGTCATCACGACAAACTCATCCACCTATAAGGTATAAATATTATGCATTGATGTCTCATGTTATGAATGTTGTAGAACCTTTAAACTATGATCAGGCTAAAGAACATGAAGAATGGAGAAATGATATGAATGATGAATATGATTCCCTTATGAAAAATAAAACATGGGAGTTAGTTGAACTGTCTGAAAACAAAGTCCCCATTGGAAGAAAATGGTTGTATAAATATAAATTTAAAGAAGATTGTAGCATTGACCAATATAAGACAAGATTAGTTGCAAAAGGATATTCACAAAAGGAAGGAATTGATTATGAAGATACTTTTGCACCAGTAGATAAATTGAATACAATTAGAGTATTGATTGCCTTAGCTACAAAAAATAATTGGAAGCTACATCAGTTAGATGTCAAATATGATTTTCTGAATGGTGATTTAAAAGAAGAGTTTTATTTGGTTCAACCTGAAGGGTTTTTCAAGCAGGGACAAGAGCATCTAGTCTGCAAGTTAAAGAAAACATTATATGGTTTGAAACAGGCACCGAGATCATGGTATGTAAAGATGGATACCTTCTTTTATCAGAATGGGTATGTGAAAAGCAAGAATGATCCTAATCTATATTTTAAGAAAGATGAAGAAGGAAATGTTTCTTTAATATCTTTATATGTGGATGATCTCATTATTACAGGCAGTGCATGCAAGTTAATTGAAGAGATTAAAATTTAGTTATCTCAAGAGTCTGAAATGAAAGACCTCGGTGAATTGCATTACTATTTAGGACTTGAGGTTTGGAGACAGTCTAGTAAAACATTGATCACTCAAAGTAAATACATAAAAAAAATTCTTAAAAGGTTAAACATGAGTGAATGTAAAGCCATGTCAACTCCCTTAGAACATAATTCAAAGTTGTACAATGAAGATGGATCTAAAGAGACAGATGGTACTTTATATCGTCATTTGGTGGGAAGTCCGAACTACCTCACCACTACAGGGCCAGACATTGCATACTTAGTTAGCATCCTTATTCAGTTCATGACTAAGCCTTCAGAGAGTCATTGGAAAGCTACGAAGAAATTTCTTTGATATTTGAAAGGAAATGTTAATTTTGGTGTTATTTATACTAATGATTGTGATGTTGAGTTGACAGGTTACTTTGATTCAGATTGGGCCAGAAATCCTGATGACATAAAATCAACTTCAGGATAAGCATTCAACATAGTTATAGGAGTCATGTCATGGACCAGTAAGAAACAACCAATTTTTTCTTCATCGTCAACAAAATCTAAGTACAAAGATCTATGCAATGCTACTTGTGAAGTTGTTTGGTTAAGGAGAATTCTTGAAGATATTGGAAATAAACAAATGGGGCCAACTATTCTCAAATGTGACAATCAAAGTTCTATTAAATTGGCACACAACCCAATTTATCATGCCAGAACCAAACATATTGAAATTCAACATCATTTTGTAAGAGAAAAGATACATTCAAAGGAAATTGACTTGATCTATTGTAATACCACTGATAATGTGGCTGACATATTTATCAAGCCTCTTGGAAAGATGAACTTTGAAAAATGCAGGAAACAGTTAGGAGTGATAGAAAATATGTTTCTTCATTAAAGGGGGATGTTAGAATAATGAAGACATGTATAGAATGTATTAAACTTAGAATATTGTTTTAGAGTTTGTTTGATTGTTACGCAGATTGGGGTTGAAGATGGTTTGAGATCCACTTAGATAGGAGTCTGATCGTCTTATAAATGTAATTGATTTATTCGAATAATTCAAGTTGTGTGAGCTTCGTCTCACTTGTGTGTGTTCCTTCGTTTTGTTATATGCAATCCTATAGTATAGTACATTGCATGAAATCATGGTACTGGTAATATGGAGCATTATGTGTATTGTTATATTGCCTGAACATGGACTTGAAAATCTAACTCAATTAATTATTTTTCGTCTTGGCTAACTCAATTTATATATAACCTTATGCAATTTATATAAAACCTTATGGTGGCTTTTCTATTAACACGATTATCTAGGTTTGTAGTTCTTTCAGACAGGTATTAATATATTCCAGGAAATGGGTTCTTATGAAGTGAAACAACTTTTGCTCAAAAAAATTGGATCCAATCCTTAAAAGTAAGGAGTTTTTATTGTTGGACAAGGTTCAATTGCAATCAAGGGCCTAACCTCAGCCATGAAAGAACAGGCTTTGTGTATAGACTATGAAGCATAGTAGACACACCTAAATGTTACAGTCAGTAGAAGTAAAATAACTTTTGATTACACTTACTCTATAATATGCATGCCATCATCTTTCATCCACTTTTATATTTCTCACTTATGACATTGCCAATAATTTTTTTTCTATAAATCCTTATTAGACTAAAAACTCATGTGCCATGGGCACATATTACTGTGGTGAAAATTTTACACCTCATAAACCATAGTCATGGTTGACCACCCAATACTTTTGAATGCCCAAAAAAACATCGGATGAGTTAGTATTCTGGCATTCAGAATCGTAACCTCTCATTTCATTTATTACAACATGAAATCTAGACTATGTTGATTGAGTATTTTAGTATATTTTTCTTAGGGTTGTTCCAAATTTAATTTGGTTACTCTCTTTCAATGTTCAACCCGTATTGCAGTGATATGGGTGTGAATTTATTATGGAAAAGAAAGAAAGAAATAAGGGTCGAATGTTATTAAGGAGAAAGAAAAAAAAATAGTTTAGCTTGCATGCATGATCATTCATATTCTGAATTTTCAGCCACTCCGCACACACTCACAATGTTTTAGAACTTTCCAATTTCCTAATTTCCTATTCACCATGGATACGGATCTCATGAGATTTTATTTTTCGATTATTCTTTAGCTATGTTGATTTTATTGAGGTAATGACTTTACTTTTATTGATTTTTGTATGTCTTCTCTCTTTTGTTGGTTATGGGTGTTTTATATGGCCGTGCTTTTGTAGAAGAATGAAGCTCACACTGTTTAGATGTAGTTGGGAGAAACAAAGAGGATCTCAACCATCCATCATTTGGGGAGGCATGGCGGGTGATCTGTTACTTCAGAAGATAGCCCCTTCGGAGAAAAGTGGAACAAGAACTCCTAAAGGCCCAGAGCCCGAAGTTCACCCAAGTAGTCAATCTAAGAGGATAGGTGTCAAGAGATCTATCACTCTAGAGGAAGGCTCGTTGCAAGAGTTGAGAACTCTCAAAGGACGAAGAACCGAAGTTCATCATAACCATTAGTAATGGAGGATGTGTGTCAGGATATCTGATACTCCGAAAGTATTTCACTCTAAAGATTCGCATGTGTGAAGACTCGAGAACTATAAAATCTCAAAGTCCCGAAGTGAATTGGAGTCATCGATTCTCTGAGGACATGTGGCGTCAGATTGTGAACTTCATAGATTTTCCACTCTGAAGGATTTGTATGGTGGTTGTTCGGAATTTCCCGAAGTGTCGAAGCCCAAAATTGTTGTGGCTCGTTGATATGAAAGGAGAAGTGTGCAGCATTGATTAGCAAGGGGAGACATGAAAGAAGGAGGTCCATTCTGTTAGAAATCCACTTTAGAGGATTTGTAGAGTGTGCATGCGAATTTAGTCAAAGCCCGAATTTTTGAAGGAAGAGACTGGGCTGTAGATCTCAGTGAGAAACAACGATCGTTGATCATGTTTCTGTGGTTTCGGAGGATTGTGCCTCTAAAATAATTGGCATCAGTGTGAGGTGAGAACGCCCGAAGAGATTTGGGAACCCATAAATTGCCACCCAAAGCTCATATTTGAGCCTCATAGTAGTCATTAGAATGATATAGGTATGTAGAAGAGGATGAATACCTCGAACAAAGGATTTGAGATGTTAAGGAGAGCCAAATTTTGATGCCCCATCCATAGGAAAGATACTTAGGGGTCGGGTGTGTTACAAATTGGTATCCGAGCATGGTTACAACACTTGGCCTTCTTCGGTTCATGGACGAGTCGCTTAAAAAACACATTTAAATAAATCTTAAGGGTGACACCATGCCTTACCTCTTTCCTAAAAAGTCGGGTTAAAAGTTTGGTGAAGAAAAGAATGAAACCATCTACTCTGTGTGTATTTAAGAAATATGAACTGTGTGTTGTTCGTAAACTAATATATTGTTGGCTAACAATAAGTGTTTTTATAGCACTCAAACAATCAGTAAATCGCAGGAAACTCCAAGTATAAAGGATGGTGACGTAACATGAAGTGGGGGATGGATCCCACAATAGAGACCAAGAATATGATGAAAGGAGGGCGGTGGAAACCCCTTGGGATTTGGATAAAACTATAAGGATCCTCATGGCCAAATTACAGAGCTTGTTACACCTCAAAATTACTCACTTTGATAGTGTCACAAGTGTCATCATTACAAATGTTGTAAGTGTCGCATCTTGTCCACAAGTGTCGCATTTTGATCGCCAGTGTTATAAGTGTTGCTAACATCATACTTCCTTCTTGCCTATCTCATGCCTCCAATGACATGACATGGACACTTAGGAGACCTCAAAGACTATTTTTGAAGAGGAGGAATCAATCTATTAGAAGTACAAGCCTTTTTCCACTGAAAGAAACACTCAAAAATGGGTTTTGGAGGGGAGCGCTCCCCTATACACTGTCAGGGGGCACTAGCACTCCCTGGCCTTCTTTGGGGGAGCGTTATAATGATCCGATGCCCCTTTTGGGGGAGCACTAACTTTTCTGGGCAAAATTTGGTTTGTTGAGAAGAATGAGGGAAAGATCCCCTCAATATATGAAGGTGGTTGGATTCAAATATGATCTCAAGGCATGATCTTAGGGAAGATCCTCAACTGAAGAAGAGAAATCCTCAACTTATCCCAAAGATCTCTCAAGTGGTTGGGTCTTTCCAATCTTATATAAAGAGGCCTTCTAATGGTGAAAGGGGAGGAAAGATTGGAGGTATGAAACCTATGATATCATAGGCAACATACAGTATAGGAAGAAAGACATTGCAATAGCATCTAACTTATGATCTCATGAGGGAGATGTCATTTGAAGCATCGACATCTTGTATGTGGGTTATTTGAGAAAGGATATGGACAATGAAAGCTTGGTGAAGCTACTGCACTACATCCATGGCTATAAGTAACACTTTGTTCTCATCAATATAAATCAATGCTTGGCCTGTTTCTTTCAAAATTGTACTTGTTCCATATAAGTTTGTCTACAGTAGATGGATCTATGTTTGAGCTAATCTCAGTAGAGTAGGAAGTCTTTTGTATCTTTGTTTGTTTTGCTGGACCTATCAAGGAGCTCAAGATCGAAGCTCAGCCTGGACTTTGCAACGACAAACATCGTTCATAAGGTACATATCTTTCTCTTTATCTTTCATTCATTAACTTGATTAGATCTAAAAGGAAGTCAGTGTCCATGTTAAGCACTTTCTTTCTTGGTCTTAAGATTCTAGGGACCTCGAGAGAATCCACTTGTCCACAGGGGGATTTCTCTTCAACAGAAATTGGCGACTCCACTGGGGAATAATCGAAGCTTTCAGTTTTGGTTTTCCTCACAAATCTTGTCTTAGCCTTTTTTATTTTAGACCTTATTCATCCCATATGTCTAATTGAATGTGTTGATTGAATCCTTATTCCATCACATACACTGTGAATGCCAAAATTTTACTGAGTTTTTGGTTTTTTGATATTTTTTCTGGACTTTAAGACACCAGCGCTCCCCTTACCATGTTATCAGAGCACTTGCGATCCCTATTGGCCTTACAAAAAGAATTATAACTCTCTTGTGTCCATTACACCAGAGTGCTACCCCTTTTTTGTGCAACACCTTCTAGGGTTTCATTATTTGAAGTTCAATTTTTGTTTTTGACACTTTCTCAAAGTCTTATCTTCTCAATACATCCTTGTTTTGGCCTTCAATTCTTTGTCTTCTAAGGATTCATCATATTTTGTTTGGAATTTTTTATATTTATCCTTACTTTGCAATAAATATTTTTCCTTGACGATTTAGAGTCAATTTGTCGTTTTCTTCTCATTTATTTGATTGAGTGAAAACTTTGTAAGGAGATTCAAAGATCTTTTGTACCATTTCCATTTAATCTTTGAGGTCATCTCGTATAAACCTTTCTTTCTTTTTGAGTTTTTGGTTTTCTTTCTCTTGTTTGATTGCAACAAGGGTGTCTTTTGGTTTATGTGAAGTTTACTTCTAGATTGCTTAAATCTCACAACTCTTGAAGTCCTATTAGCATAGGAAGATATACATCTACTGGTTATCAATCACATATAAACATTTTAGCATTGCATTGGATTCCTTAGTGAGGACTATTTCATGAAGTCATTGCATCTTGGTGTTTGAAAGTGAAAGGAAAATCCTTCTCCTTCCCTTAAAATAGACATTCATTGAAAGAAAAGAGTGCTTATCATTTATTATGCACATTTTTGGAACTGAGTCATAATATCATCAATATTCACTCTCATACATCTCTGAGTAAACAACAACCACTAAAATCAATGCTTAACTAAAATTTATCAGACTTTTTACATCTTCGTTAGCAAACCTACATTAGTTTAAGGTGTAGGGCTTTGGAATAGGTTGAAAGGATAAATTTCCAAAGCTATCAAACAAACTTAGTATCTTGTGGTAGGGAGAGTGAAATCCAATTGTCATATAGGATTTCTAGGATCCCCCTCTCACACAGGGGTTATGCAAGAGGTCACACTCAGAAGAGATATGGAGATTATCCCTCCGTCGTTTGATTGATTGTAGTAGTCGGATCGTATTATGGGGGTCGCTTGAAGGTATACCCACAATGTTGAGTGGAATCCTTTCAAGTTGATTTCAGGCTAAATACCCTACCCTTATGTTCGGATTCGAATTTTGATTGTACCCTCCCAGGGGATGACTATGAATTGGTGACCTTAGTAGCCATAATCTTTAGGGTCCCACAAAAGGTGACAGTGAAGGGAAGTCTCACTGTACCTAGAACAGACGTTGGTCAAACTCACTCGGGCTCCTTGGAGGGTAAATCCACAATTATTGCATGGAAGCTTGCACCAAGGTGTAATTTTGTTAAGAAAGTCACCAACGTAATTGATCCACCTACTCTATCCCCACCTCTTACTATTTTGATCTCGCGATGTTGGATTTCATCACCAACTAGTGGTTTCATTCTAGGAAGGTTTTGTTTGATTGTTTTCTTCGCAGATTCATAGTGTGTGTTGGTTGTGTTACTTAGTAGACCTTAGGTCAAGTTAGTGTTAATGGCATTGAATCCCAAGAGTACCAATGGAGGAACCCCTTGTCCCAAGGAACCTTACACTTTTCCTTCTTTTGGAAACTTTGGTCCTCTGTATATTGCCACACTGAGTCTTTCGGGACTCACCATCAGATTACCAGTTTGGTTGTTCCCCACTCAGGTGATCTCGAATCCTCCCAATGTTTCAAATTCACCTAATACTTTAGATGTCAGTACACCACCCACACATCAACCTCATGTCGAATTTTTGCCTTCTTCACCCATTAAGTCTCCTTCCCTTTCTCCTTCTTCGCCTAGCGAAATCTCTAAAGCAAGTATCCAAGTTGATCAAAAGAAGAAGAAATAGAAAGAGAAGAAGAAGAAGAGCCTGAAAAGGACCAAGGCCCCAACAACAACAGATGTTGGATCCAAGCAACCAGTTACTGTTAATAGTACTAGGAGTGTTGATGAGGTCAACATGATTAAAATAAAGAATCTTAAACCAAAATTCCCTTGCAGTCTTTGTAAGGGTGACCATTTTTTGAGGGATTGCCCTGGTGTTCCCATGTTCTTAGAAATGTGCTCCTCTACATCTTCGGCCTCTGCTAGTCATGTCGATGATACCTCATCAACTAGTGATGTTAAGGTTGGTAAGAAGAAGAAAACTGTCAAGTTCCCTTGCATGTTATGTAAAGGTGATCATTACTCTCACCTTTGTCTTCGTATGGACGAGGATTCTTCTCTTTTGGAAAAACTTCAACTTACAAAAGGTTATCATAAGATTTCCCCCGACCCATCATTAGTTGATATGGATTGATCAATCTGGTTCCATTCCCAGTCAGTCTGGTTGATCATATGGTCAATATTTTTTCATCCTCGGTCGATCCCAATCTCCCGTTAGAGGGTGACACCAAAGTGGTCGATCCGGTTCTGTCGTCGGTCGATCCCACTCCTCCCTTGACAAGTGCCAAAGTGACTGATCCAGTCCCTTCCTCGATTAGTATCACCCTTCATCTGAAGAGTGAAAAAGTGGTTTCTCTGGTTACATCATCGGTCGATCCCACTCTTCCATTGAGGAGTGCCAAAGTGATTGATCCAGTCCCTTCCTCGGTCAGTCCCACCCTTCATATGAAGAGTGCCAAAGTGGTTTCTCTGGTTACATCATCAGTCAATCCCACTCTTCCTCTGAAGAGTGCCAAAGTGGTCAATCCAAGTCCACCATTGGTCGATGCAAGTCCACCATTGGTCGATCCTACTCTCCCTCTAGAGAGTAAACCTGATACTTTTTACGTTTTTATCGTTGATACATAATCTACCTTGTCGGGGGGCATTCCTCCTTCTCCCGTGAAACCCCCTCCAAGTAATGAGGCCATCATTTTTTATTGGGGTGTGCTAACTGGACCTCGTCTTCCCTCTCACATTCATTTCTATATTACAATACAGGTTTGTGGTCAGGACGTTCCTCAAACGCTGATAGATGAAGGTGTGTCCATTAGTATTTTGTCCTCTATTGCCTGGCACGCTTTAGGTTGTCCTCAGCTTGTGCCAGTTACACAAAATCTGTTAGCTTTTAATAGAAGAACCAGCCAACCATTAGGGACCCTTCCTCAGTTTCATGTAACTTTGGGAGGGAAAACTTTCTTTATTGATGTCATTGTAGTCCAAGACCCCTTAGATTTTGCTTTACTCCTTGGGCGGGATTATGTCTATGCCATGAAATCTATTGTATCCACTCTTTTCCACGTGATATCTTTCCCTCATGATGGAAGAATTGTGACTATTGATCAACTTTCATTCATCGGTCCTAGCTAGATTACCTCCCTAAATGGTTCTGATATGCAGACAATATCGCCCCTGCCACATGTTAATTATGTGGCGTTGTCTCCCATGACTTCAACTTTCAATGATTTAGATCCAGTAGTTGACATGGTGATCTCTTCGATAGGGCTATTGGAGCCTAATCTCCTTACCCTTGTCGAGACCCTCAACATCTGTTCCTTCTAGATAATTTTTCTTCCATCCATTGAAGATCTATTGTAATCCATGACTAAGTTTTGTCCCTTGACATGGTGTCCTTCCAGAGCATTATCCTCTTGGAAGCCATGATCAAGAAGAATCCATGAGAATAGTTTTTCCTCTATGTAGCAAGCTCGTTAAAAAATGAAACAAAAATCTAGGGATTGAACCCGGAGCCTTGAGCATAGTTCTTTTCTTATGGAAAGTTCATTAAAAAATGAAACAATCACCTCTCCCATCAGATTGAATCTTTCGCTAGATCTCGTAGATGTCGAGTCGAGTCTGTCGTTAGGTCTCGTATTTGAACCTTCATTTCATCCACCTGTATCTTTTTTCTCCATCTAGCACAGAAATTGGTGACAACCTCAAATTCGGTGAATGAATTGAAGCTTGGGGGGCATATCTCCAACCTTTGATGATCATTCTAGAGTCAAGCCAGTATATTTCAAGCTGGGGGCAGAGTACCAAGCTTAGTCTTTGTTCTTTCTCGCGCTTGTAAAAATATGAGAATGTAACCGAGGAACCTTTTATCTCTTTTTCAAGATCGCATGGATATATGGAAAAGGAACCCCCTGGAGTTTTCTTTAAGCTCTTTTCAGACTCTCTAAACGTAAAAAGATTGTCGAGTGATCTTGCTTCCTTTCCCACTCATTAAAAGGTTTGAAAGGGCATGTTTCGAGTGATAATTTATCTCTTTTTCGGCCTCGGGAGACTAACATTATGAAAAAGGACAACAATGGAGTCATCTTTAAGTTCTTTTTCAGACTCTCTAAATATGAAAAACCACCGAGTTTACCTTCTTTGGACTCGTTAAACATTCATACATTGAAGGTCCCATATGGTACTGAACCCTTACTTCTTCCAGTTCATTAAACAAAGGAAGAGGGACTTATCGAAGGTGAGTTATATCGAGCATGTGTTACCCTCCTCGAGCTCGTTAAATTACAAATAGGTACTCATCTATCTGGATGGGGGGAAAATTGAAGGAAGCAAGCCTAACATTTTTTGAGAACATTACGAGTAACTCTTAGAGTCGCCCTTGAACACAACATTGTCTTTGCGCACATATTAATCCATTGAATCTCTACACTGAACCAATCCTCTGAGTTTTTCTTACTCCTTTGGGTCACCCGATGAAAGTCACAGTATCCACTGCATCATCGTGTTTTGGTCCATGTCATGTTTTTGTTGTTGTGCCTCAGTGTTCAATGGAAGTATCTGCCTCGAGAGTCAGCCATCACAAATATCTTTTTTCAATACCCGTCTCAGTCCATGTTCATTTGATTTAACAATTTACATCTCTGTGTCAATTTTGTGTCATTGATGGGGGATACATCAAGGACCTCCTGTGACAAGTCTATTCCTGTCGACTTCAACAAATTATCCAGGAACTAGACTTAGAAACCAGTTAGTACCTTGGGACCTGCATGCCTCAATGGTAGGCCTCCTCACATCCGACAGTGGGTTTACATCATTGACCTCTGATCGGATGATTCAATGAATGTTCTACTTTAGCTACTCTATTCACATTTGTTGGAATGTACTAGGATACCTTGGGAATCATTGACATCAATGGAGATTTCCCTCGCACTTGTTAACGGTTTACATCATTGATCGGTAATCAAGTGGTTTCTGCCATGTTCGACATCGGGACATCTATCCACATGGTTAGATTCGTACTACATTGGGATTGGTAAGAAGACCCTGGGTTGATTCATCACTCTTATATGTACTTTTCCCAGGTTGCGAAGGAGTTTCGTTTGAACAATGACACATATACTGTTACATAGATCCACTTTTTATTGGTCGTGGCTATGTCTTGTCATATCATAGATCCACTGTGTATTATTCATGGCTACGATTAGTTCAGGTTATAGGAGTATAGATCCACATTGTATCCTCGGTGGTTATACCTTTTATCAATATAATTATGGATCTGCAGTGTATTTTATGGAGGCCATATCTTGCAAGTCTTTATCACCCAAGCATAGGTATGCTTGCCTTGGGTTTGAAACATGTCACAATATTTGTTGGATGCTTGTGTGCAGCTTCTATAAAGTTCTCTATGTCTATACCATTGCTTAAAAAAGTCTACAAAGTACTTCAGTCATCATGTCTTCTAACTTCGTACTTTGGGGGGCAATCTGTTACACCTCAAAATTACTCACTTCGATAGTGTCGCAAATGTCGTCATTACAAGTGTTGTAAGTGTTGCATCTTGTCCACAAGTGTCGTATCTTGACCACAAGTGTTATAAGTGTTGCTAACATCATACTACCTTCTTTCCTATTCCATGCCTCCAACGACATGAAAGGGACACTTTGGACACCTCAAAGACTAGTTTTGAAGAGGAGGAATCAGTCTATTAGAAGTACAAGCCTTTTGCCACTAAAAGAACCACTCAAAAATTGGTTTTGTATGGGAGCACTCCACTATACACTGTCAGGGAGCACTGGCACTCCCTATACTTCTTTGGGAGAGTGTTATAATGCTTTGATGCCCCTTGTGTGGGAGTGCTACCTTTTCTGGGAAAAAATTGGTTTGTTGAAAAGAATGAGGGAAAGATCCCATCAATATATAAAGGTGGTTGGATTCGACTATGATCTCAAGGCATCATCTTAGGGAAGATCCTCAACTGAAGGAGATAAATCTTCAACTTATCCCAAATATCTCTCAAGTGGTTGGGTATTTCCAAACTTATATAAAGAGGCCTTATCATGGTGAAAGGGGAGGAAAGATTGGAGGTATGAAACCTATGATCTCATAGGAAACATACAGTACAGGAAGAGAGACATTGCAATAGTATCTAACTTATTATCTCATGAGGGAGATGTCATTTGAAGCATCAACATCTTGTATGTGGGTTATTTGAGCAAGGCTATGGAAAAGGAGAGCTTGGTGAAGCTGCTGCACTACATCCATGGTTGTAAGTAACACTTTGTTCTCATCAATATAAATCAATGCTTGGCATGTTTCTTTCAAACTTGTAATTGTTCCATATAAGTTTGTATACAGTAGATGGATCTATGTTTGAGCTAATCTCAGTAGAGTAGGAAGTCTTTTGTACCTTTGGTTGTTTTGTAGGACCTATCAAGGAGCTCAAGGTCGAAGCTCAGCTTGGACTTTGCAAGGACAAACGTTGTTCATAAGGTACATATCTTTCTCTTTCTCTTTCATTCATTATCTTGATTAGATCTAAAAGGAAGTCAGTGTCCATGTTAAGCACTTTCTGTCTTGGTCTTAAGAGTCTAGGGACCTTGAGAGAACCCACTTGTCCGTAGGGGGATTTCTCTTCTACAAAGTTTCAAGGTCGAAAATGAGAGATTGATAAAGGAGAAAGAAAAACAAATGGAAATTAATGCAGTCTTGCTGTAGAGCTCATATGACATACAAAGACAACTAAACATTGACCCATAACCAGTCATGTGGACCAACGACATATGAAGAGAAGTCAAATTCCACCAAAAATATGAAAACGTGGTCTCATAAGTGGCCACATTGAGGTACCTCAAGGAAGGCCCAACCTGGGGGTAGGGGACACTCATTGGGATACTCCTCTAGAAAGGAAACTGGCAACTCCGAGGGATCTTCTAGTAGAAAATCTAGCTCATTTTCTTAAAATAAAGGAAAGAAGAAAAATCATTCTAAAAGTCGTGATCCTGGAGAGTTCAAGAAATCCAAACCACCCTCTTTCAATGGAGATATTGAGAAAGGGGAAGAGGCAGAATCTTGGCTTCTTGGTTTAAAGAAGTACTTCAGATTCCATGACTACTCTGAAAACTTGAAGGCTCTAACATCCATATTCAACCTGAAAGGAAAGGCTTCCATTTGGCGGAAAGACTGCTGGAATGTGAAAGGAATCCATGAGAAGGACTTGTCATGGAAACAATTTAAGAAACACTTCAAGAGGAAGGTTAGTTTGAGATTCAAGAAGAAGGGGTTTAAATCCTCAATATTTAAGAACTATGGGAAGAACTATAGGATGAACATTCCTACTAAAAGTGTGTATCAATAGAATTTCCCCTCCCATAGTGGAAATAAACCTTTTGGAGCAACCTTAGGAAAGACGGATATCCCAAATAGAGAACCCTTGAAATCTTGGGGTTGTGGAAAACAACATATGCTGAGAGATTTCCGACACAAACAACATAACAGTAGGAGATTCTACAACATCCAAGAAGTTACCACATTCAATGATGTGGCTAGGAGCATGACATGGATTTATGCAGCCTTGGATAATAAGCAATCCAACCACCAAACCTCAGTGGTGGAGATGGAAGGTATGATTGCCAACCATCTAGTTTCTATTTTAACTGAACCTGGTTCTAATTTGAGTTATGTGGCCCCTCAGACTATTGATAAGTGTAAACTACAACCGGTCATACATGTTAATCCATGGTTAGTACAAATAGCCACTGGAACCAAATGGAAAGTAGCAGAGGTCATACCATCTTTCCAATTCATTATGGATGGATTGCCAACCCAAGTGACCATTAACATACTTACCCTAGGGTCTTGTGACCTGTTGATTGGTATGTATTGGTTAGCTTCATATAAAACTAAGTTGGATTGTTACTATAAAAATTTAAAATGTGTAAATGAATAAGGGGAGCAAATAACCCTCCAAGGGATTCAGAAGCTTGTCTAAGTGAGATGAATATCAACCCTTCAAATGAAAAATTATTGTAGAAAGGTATGCCCCCTATATGAAATACAGGTGTTGGAATTTGTTGAGGATGAAAAACCAAACCTAGAGTACCACCCCATATTAAGAGAGTATAAATACATGTTTCCAAAGAGGTATTGGGTCTACCTCTGAGAAGAGACATTGAATTCTCGATAGAACTTGCACCAAGAGCAATGCGAGTGTCTAGAACGCCCTATAGGATGAGTACACCAAGGTTAATTGAGCTCAAGATACAACTAAAGGAGATGATGAACAAAGTCTACATCCGGCCTAGTGTGTCTCCATGGGGAGCATCAACCTTGTTTGTGAAAACAAAAGATGGCACACTCAGACTGTGCATAGACTATAGACAACTCAATAAGAAAACCATAAAGAACAAGTATCCCTTGCCAAGAATCCATGAATTGTTCGACCAATTAGGGGGTTCTTCCATTTTCTCAAAGATTGACTTAAGGTATGGATACCATCAAGTCTGAATCAAGGATGAATACATCCACAAAACAACCTTCAGGACCAAATATGGTCACTATGAATTTGTAGTGGTGCCATTTGGATTAACCAATACCCCCACCACTTTTCTGTGCTTGATGAATAATGTACTCAACAAATTCCTAGAAATATTCGTATTGGTTTTCATTGATGATATCCTAATATACTCCAAGAATAGAGAGGAGCATGAAGAACATCTTAGACTTGTACTTCAAGTACTAAGAGAGCATCAGCTCTACACTAAGTTTAGCAAGTGTGACTTTTTCCATAAGCAAGTCCATTACATAGGCCATATTATTTCTAAAGAAGGAGTGGTAGTAGACCTTGACAAGACCAGGTCTATCATGGAATGGCCTAACCCAAAGGATGTATTTGATATCATATCCTTTATGGGCTTAGCAAGATACTATAGAAGGTTTATAAAAGGATTTTCCAACATTGGTTGTCCAATCACTGCCCTTCAGAAAAATGGGGTTAAGCTCACTTGGACATTAGAATGTGAAGAAAGATTTTAGAAACTAAAATACCTTCTAACCCATGCACCCGTGCTGAAGATTGCAGACCCTGATAATGAATTCCTCATGTGTGCAGATGCCTGTAAGGAAGGACTCAGAGATGCAAGAAGGACATGTGATTTTCTATGAATCCATAAAATTGAATGAGCATGAAATCAATTATGTGACCCATGATATAGAGTTGGCTTCCATAGTGTACACTTTAAAAATGTGGAGGAATTACCTCCAGGGTAGGAGATTTGTACTTATGACAGACCATTGTGGGTTGAGGCACCTGTTTGATCAACCAAAACTCAATGCCGGGAAAGCTAGGTGGATGGCTCTCCTTAGTGAGTTTGATTTCGAAATCAAACACATCAAAGGAAAGAAAAATAGGGTGGTTGATTCCCTTAGTGAAATTGTGAAAATGATTCACCTGAAAGCAATGAGCACCTATAAAATGGATGTCAGGGAGAGATTCTGGAATGCACAGGAAACATATGCATTCTTCAAGACCATGACATCATACCTAAAGCAGGAGCCCAAAGGGATAAATTATGAAGGTTATCAGATGTTGGATGAAGGCCTGTTGACTTACAGAAATAGATTATATATCCCAAGTTGTGACAACTTGAAGAGGTTTATAATGGAAGAACTACACCGGAGACCATATACTGGTCACCCAGGTTATCAAAAAATGATCACGACCACTAGGAAACAACTCTATTGTCCTGGATTGAAAAAGGACATAGTTGACTATCTAGCTAAGTGTCTAGAATGCCAACAAGTTAAGGTAGAGCACCGACACTCAGCAAGGTTGTTACAACCTCTACCAATTCTATAATGGAAATGGGAAACCATCTCCATGGATTTCATCACCAGATTACCAAAATCGTCCAAGGAGAATGATTCCATCATGGTAGTGGTAGACAAATTGAGAAAGTTTGCTCACTTGGTTCCTGTCAAGTCAACTTCCAAGGAAATAGATATTTCCAACATATTCATGAAGGAGATATTCAGTCTGCATGGAATGCATAGGGAGATTTTATCTCATAGAGACACAAAATTTACTTCAAGATTTTGGAAGTCTTTAATGGATGGTTTTGAGACTAAATTGTTGTTTATCACAACCTATCACCCTCAAACCAATGGCCAGATGGAAATATTAAACCAGTTACTAGAAGACATGTTAAGGATGCATGTAATGCATCAGCCTAAGAAGTGGGAAGACTACCCTCCATTGGTATAATTTTCCTACAACAACGGTTATCAATAGTCACCAAAGATGAGCCCTTTTGAATCCCTCTATGGTAGACAGTGCAAGATTCCAATCATTTGGAGTAATCTAGTGGATAGAATTACAAGAAAACCTGACATGTTGAATGAAATGGAACAATAAGTGATTTATATAAAACAAAATATGAAAATTTCTCAGGATAGATAGAAAATTTACACCGACAGAAAGAGAACTCCCAGAGAGTTCAAGACAGGAGACCATGTCTATCTCAGATTTAGGCACATGAAGAGTTCCCTGAGAATGTGATCTTCTTCCAAGATGACACCTCGATATTGCATACCCTTTGAAGTCTTGGATAGAGAAGTACATGTATCCTATAGGATGGCTCTCCCTCCAATAGTAAAGGCACATAATGTTTTCCATGTTTCATTATTGAAGAAATATTTACATGATTCTAATCATATAATTGACTGGTTTTTGATCCAGGTGGAGCTGGAGGAAGAATTCCTGCCAGAACATCAATGCATACTAGACAGGAAGGAAACCTCATTCAGGAACCAAACATTGCATAGGTCAAGGTGCAGTGGAAACACTTTGACCCAGATGAGGCTACGTGGGAAATGGAGGATGCCATGAGACATGCATATCCATTTTTGTTACTTTTGTATATACAGAGCATGTTGATAGATAGAACATCAAGGACAATGTTCCTTTAAGGGGAAGGGGATTGTAACACCCATGTTTCCCCTAGTTTGTAAATATAACTATATGGGCCAAGAGACCATGGAAAACTCAATATGTGTGAATTTTTATTTTGATGGACCTTTACATAAAAGGTCAATGAATGTAAATTTTGTTATTTACTAGAGAATGGATAAGTGTTGCATGACTGCTAGAAGTGGGGGGGTGTGCTAAGAGAGACCATGAATGCTATGAAAGAGATGGTGAAGGGGACCAGGAATAGTTGGGTTAACCTCCACCAGACTAGTACTTTGATGGATTTAATTGCTTAGGATAAGAACAACCCTCTGACCTGAGAATGAATTACAGTCATGCTGGTATGTGGGAAGACCTCCTCAAGAGTTAATGATGGGATGGGGAAGACCGCCCATCTATAAGGCTTCCATACCTAACCACGGACTGGGAATTATGGCCACACACAATCTTGTTGAGGAAGGAAAGAAAGGACAACATGGTGGGCAAAGGAAGACCTGTGAAGAGTGTAGAGACGAGAGACTAAGCTATCGGGTTCGAGGAAGAACTGTAAAAAGAGTGTTTTCTGATCATAGGAAATAGAGACTGACTCAAGAAAAGGAGAGTAACCTTCATCCCTATCTATGACTGAGTTAAGAGAAGGAGAGTAACCTTTGTCCCTATCTATTTCTATATCGAGAGAAGGAGAGTAACCTTCGTCCCTATCTATGACTGAGTTGGGAGAAGGAAAGTAACCTTCATCCCTATCTATTTCTGTGTTGGGAGAAGGAGAGTAACCTTTGTCCCTATCTATTTCTCTGCCGATAGAAGGAGAGTAACCTTTGTCGTTAACTTTCGTTGAGCTGGAAGAAAAGATTCAATCTCAAGCATCGTGGTCTATCTCAGGGGTGGCCAGTGGTAAATCCGTTAGGAGTGACTGAGCCTATGGTTGGGTGGAAATGGGCACCCCTTTCAGTAGTTTCATCACATCTTCTGGTTCTAATAAGTGTTTTCACACTTTGTGTATTGAACTAAAATAATGGATGAATGCATGGGTTTATATATATGTATCTATAAATGGTTTATGTGTGAAATGTTCATGATATGTGTATGCATTCATATCCTTGTGAACTTATGCTTCTAACTAATAGTCTGTATGCCCCATCTTATCCCTTGAGGCTTCTTGAGACATAATCCCATAGGATGATCGAGATAGGAGATATCGTGTCAATATGACCTTTTCCATCTGAAGAGGATACCTCTTTTAGACTCCTTATTGTGCAATCGATATTTCATGCCCAAGTTCTTAACCATTTCATTATAAAGATCAGGAAGGATAGTGAGGTTCAAGCCTTGAAAGGGGAGATTTATTTGTTTGGAAGACGATCAAAAGAGATCTGTTCGGGAGTACCCATATGACCAACACCTAGGAACCTTAGACTAAGCATAAGGGAGCTAATTCCTCTTGGATTTGGAGCTATGGAAGTCTAAGACTTCAGAGCATTGCTGACCTTACCAGCCTTAAATTGGTCGAAGGTAACTGAGAGATTCGGTTACTCGCAAGCTGACTGACAATGAATGGTTTCCCTAGTGGTTTGGTTAACCTATCTCACCGTCTAAACTGGGATCCATCTCCCCATCGCGAGGTAGTGTGAGCCACCAATTGAGAATTTTTGGAGGTCCCGTCAGCTGTTGGATATACAACGAGAATACTTCGTCGAAGTTCTACTTTGGGAGAATAGAGATGCTATAGCATCAAACTTACCAAACGTAGAATTTACGAAGTAAAGGAAAGCCATAGATTTGGGGGAGATCATTAGGAGCCCCACCTACCATCTGATCATCCTGGATGAGGGACCTGCATACGGTACTTCGACGAAGTCCTGCTTCAGGAGAATGGAGTGGAAGTGAAGCCAAAACTCTGCAAAGTAACCAGGATCGTAGATCTATGGATCCTTTGGTTTCTTTCCTGGTCGTCGGATTTACAATGTAGTCAGCCCGACATTGACCTCTTCGGGTGGAAAGGGGTGCGGTAATGTCAAAATTCTCGAAGCTTGAAGTAACGAGAGTCGTCGATTCGAGGACACTTCAATATTTTTTTAACCATCAGTTATAGGTGGTGGTCAACCCGATGCTGACCAACTCTGGGAGAATGAGAAATTTCACCCCACGAAACCCTCGAATGTCGAAGTTACGAAGAAGTAGAGGTCGTTGAGATAAGGATTACATGGACCTACCCTAGCCACGAGATCGAAGGGCATGAAGGATGATCAGTCAGGAGTGACGTGGTGTAGTGACATCATCCATGGTGACGTCGACCCAAGTTTGATGTGTCACGTGTCACTCAGATTCGTGCATATCACATACCCTATAAACCCATTGGAATGTGACACATGTCACCCTTGGCCCCTTACACATGTTAGCCCCTGGTTCAATCCCGCCTAGCCAAAGTTGTTGGTGAAGTGACCGAAACTCCGAGATTCTGGGACTTTGGACTCCAAAGGAATTGGGGTATGGTATTGTAGAGAGTCCAAAAGGCTCGAAGTGTCACAGTCCATCCTAGTCGTTGGCACCAGGAGACACATGGAACCAGATCCTGTACTTTGGAGGTTTAACACATTGGAAGGAAGCAAGCGTAAAAGGTTGAAGACCCCTAAAGTCTCAGGGAGATGGAGGAGATATGAACCGTCCATAAACTGGGACGTGTGTCAGTATATCATTAACTCCATAGGAGAGCCAATTCGGAGGATTTGAAGCGTGGTGCTTTGAAAATCCCCAAAGCCTGGAGTAATGGATAGGATCTCAATCATCCATCATTTCGGGACGTGTGGTGGGTGATATATTACTTTAGCGGATAGCCCCTTCGGAGTAAAATATAACAAGAACTCTTGAAGTCTCAGATTCCAGAGTTCACCCGAGCCGTCGATCTCAGAGTACAAGTGTCAGGAGATCTACCACTCTGGAGGAAGGCTCGTTGCAAGAGTTGAGAAATCCCAAAGGCCGAATCATCAAAGTTCATCGTAACCATTAGTAGTGGAGAACGTGTGTCAGGATATCTGATACTACGGAAGGATTTCACTCCGGAGATTCATGTGTGCAAAGAATCAGGAACTGCCAAAGCCCAGAGTCCCGAAGTGAATCAAAGCCTTCAATTTTCTAAGGATACGTGGCGTCGCATTCTGAGCTTCAGAGATTTTCCACTATGGAGGATTCACATGGTGGTTGTTCAAAATTTCCCAAAGCATTGAAGCCAGAAATTGTTGTGGGTCATTGATCTAAAAGGAGAAACATGCACCGTTGATTAGTAAGGGGACACGTGGAAGATGGAGGTCCATTCCATTCGAAAGACACTTCGGAGGATTTATGGAGTGTGCATGTAGATTCAGCTAAAGCCCATTTTTTTTAAGGAAGAGACTAAGTTGTAGATATTAGTGAGGAACACAGACCATTGATCCTGTTTCTGTGGTTCTAGAGGATTGTTCCTCTGGAAGAATTGTTTGCAGTGTGAGGCGAGAACGTCTGAAGAGATTTGGGAAGCCATAAGTTGCAACCCAAAGCTCATATTTGAGCATGGTAGCAGTCATTAGAACGCGACAAGTAAGTAGAAGAGGATGAAGAACTCAAACAAAGGATTTGAGATGCTAAGGAGAGAAAAATTTTGATGCCCCATCCCTAGGAAATATTCTTAGGGGTCGGGTGTGTTACATGCAGACAATATTTGCATGCACATGGTGTAGAGCCTAGGGAAAAAATAGAAGGAAAATTTAAGAGAAGGAAATTCTACAAGATAAGAGTGATGAATAAATACTTAAACATTCTTACCTGGTGCAGGACCTAAACCCTGTAAAGTGAAAAAAACAACTCTAATTGCCAACATAGGACCCCAACCTTTCAAAGTCGAAGAAAACAAAAGCAAGTAGCAATAAACAAACCAGTGAGAAAAGAACGAATATGAATGAAACTATGGTATCGAAACTTACTTGTAAATGATGAATGATAGAATCGAAGGTCCAATTGAGAGTGCAGGATATGAACCCTCCAAAGTGCAATAACAGGTCCTAGAACTACCCAGGATTTTCATTCCAAGTCCTCCAACTTGTTTTCTGTATAGCTTACTGAAAAATTTCACCGACAAAGATGGATAATGCCTGGAAATGGTGTGCAATTTTGTTTCATATTAGCTATTGTTGCACCATACCTAGCCCTTTTACACCTACCTCCAGTTTTCTTCAACAACAACATATTGGAAAGGCAACAAGCTTCACATCATCTTTTTGATGTGAAATACACGGTGCGATTCCCATATGGGATACATAGGTACTCATTCTAAAGAATTCCTTATTCATTGAGGGAAAGGTGCGAAGGCTAAAGAATTCCTTATTCAATTGAGGCATTAGATTTCCATTTCATCACATACAACAAAGGACTGGGATTTGTAATGCTAGAAAAATGACAGTCAGAGTTGTGCAGACGACATTGACATGCACATGGTGCATAACCTAGGGAAGAAATGGGAGGAAAATTTAAGAGCAGGAAAGTCTGCAGGATAAGAACGATGAATAAATAGTTAAACATTCTTACCTCGTGCAGGAGATAAACCCTGGGAACTACAAAAAACAGCTCCAACTGTCAGCACAAGACCCCAACCTTGCAAAGTCAAATAAAAAAAAAGAAAGCAGCAAGAAACAAACTAGTGAGAAAGCACAGACATATCCAACAGTAGGTGTAGGATCCCAGCCCTACAAAAATTGAACCAAACAAGAAGAAGAAACAACCAACGAACTAGTGAACCGGTAAAGAATATATGTATGTTTAATGATGACTAAATTGCATTCCAAGCATAGAAGATATATGAAACATATGATGACCATGCCAGTGGAAATACTTAAATATTCTTACTTGAAAAATGTAAACAACAAACAAAAAACAACGAATACAAATGAAACTATGGTATTGAAACTTACTCGTCAATGATGAATGACATAATCGCACATCCAATTGTAGGTGCAAGACCCGAACCCTACAAAGTGAGAAAGCAGCTGCAACTGTGGGTGCAGTACCCCAACCTTGCAAAGTTGAAGAAAACAAAAGCAAGCACCAAGAACCAATAGGTCAAATTGTAGGTGCAGGACCTCAACCTTGAAAATTTGAATCAAATAACAACAAGCAGTAGTCAACGAGCCAACGAACCAATGAACAAACAACAACGAGTGAACCGGTAAACAATATATGTATCTTCAATGATGCCTAAATTCCATTCCAAGTATAGAAGAAGTATGAAACATATGATGGCTATGCAAGTGGCAATGGACAAAAATCTAGTCCAAATTCACTGCATCATTGTATGGAAAAATTCGAGAAAAAATATACGGTGACATGCCCATTTAGGTAAACATTTAAATTTGTCAGGCTTGTTTAAGGGCCTCGCGCTATGTAAACATTTAAGTTTTCAGGCCTATTCAAGTACCGCAAAAAGAGTGTCAGTGCTAAAAAAATTTGGTATGTAAACATTTCAATAAAAATAGAAACAATAAAAAAATTAATAATAATAATAATAAAATACCATCGATACTCAAAAATTTCGGTATGTAAAAATTTCAATAAAAATAAAAGATTTAAAAAAGAGCATCCATGCTCAAAACTTTGGATATATAAACATTTAAAGCATTGAGAATAGCAAATCTGGCAATAAGACTTCCAATCTATTCTCCAATCAGATGATGACATATAAGGTTTTTTTTATTATATAAAAACTAGTGTTTTTAGTTCTCTAGTTCGAACAATAGAGATGATGCAAAAATTTTGAATCAAAGGACATATTAATATGAAGTCAACAAATTACTATAGTCCCTCTAAGCCTTCAACATGGACTAATAATAGAACTTAAGGTACTAATATTAATATAATTACTTATGATATTATTAAGGGTAAGAAAAACCCTACTAATAATATTAAAAAGCTAGAGAGTGGAAGGACTAAGCAGAGAAGTGAAGAAAAAAAAAAGGAACATAAGTAACGAGATCAAATTTGAATCTTCTTAGCTAATCCTTGAATTGCTTCCACAATTCAATGTTTTCTCAGTTAATGTTGAGGTGTGAGTACGTTGGTTCTTGATGTCCACTCCATGCTTTTTAATCCTAATATGGAAGGAGCCTCCAGTTTCTCAATATAAAATTTTCCACATGAACACTCTACTTTGTATAGTCTTTTATCTTTTAATGGTAGAGCTTGTCTTTAATGGATCTCATTTTCTATTATTTTCTATTTGATAGTTTGTACTAGTTTCAAATAGGTCATGATCCGTGGTGGCTTTAGTTTTATGTATAATTTTTCTTTCAAACCTAATGTAACCTAATGTGTAGTGGCTTTAGATTTACCTGTGTATAAATGAACTTGAATATAAACACTTGCATATTGGGCCTAGGGTTGGAATTTCAAATGGATGTCACCCATCAAATTTAATGTTTGCAACCAGATTACTAAACGTTTTATAGATTTTAAAGTTGTTTAATGACAGTTACACTGAAGTGTTGGTTGTATTTGACAGTTAAATTACCTTGTGACGAGTAATTTACCCATCAAATTTTAGCCCTGATTGGGCCTCAAGTCAATGAATATATATGCCATGATGTTAAATCGTGCCACAAGACAAAGATTGCAAGGTTCTTCTGCTCTACTTTTCGATCCTTTTCACATTAACCAATATTACTAACATTTCTTTAAAATAAGAATGGATTTGGATAAAATGTTATAATACTTGGGAAATTGGAAAATAAAATAAAGTAATAATAAATTTAAGGTTGTTTAAATAATATTATTTATAATATTTTTATTAAATATATAGAAGTACAGTTATATTAGTAAACTAATAATAAATTTAATATAATTATATTAGTAAAATAATAATAAATTTAATATTATTCAATTAATAATTATTCACAAATTATATATATGTAAATGATGATGATGATGATGATGATGATGATGATTAACATACACTAAGATCTAATTGGTCTATCCTTAAGAGGGTAAGTGATTACTTGTGATTCTTTAGAATTTTGTTTCTGTGCTTGAAAAGCATTCAGAGAAGCTTTCCAAGATCACCATACTTTTGTTAAGTTAAGAGGTTAGGAAGGTTGGTAGTGTGATCAATATTTTGAAAATGAGATCTAATATGGGTATATGCTGGACAATCTAAGACAAAGTGCTTTTCATCTTCAACCTTCTCAGTGTCACAAAGGTGACACACTCTTTCATCCCATGGCATTTTAGTAATTGACCAATGCCTAGTTTCACTATGGAGGTCGTGAGAATTTGTTCTCATCTTAGTAATGCTTATTTTTTTCTTTACACTTGGCAAAAAAGATAGATAATTTTGATCTTCTAGATTAGGGTTGATTACATCTTTATAATACCTTAATTTTGTTTTTTCCTCTAACTCTTTATCACACCACACTTTTTCCTTAAATTTTGATTTGACATTTTTTTAATAGTATCTTTATTCTGCAAAATGGTTTCTTCCATGATTCCCCAATAGTTTAGCCAAGACCAGAAGTCTTTATGCCATCCTCACTTGAGTCGATGGTGGTTATGACTTGATTTGGAAGCAATTTTAGGTAGCCTCTTGTATTCCATGTTGTTTAACTTTTTCTTATACATTAGGTATCTAGTCATAGCCATGCTCTCAATGGGGGAGAGGCTTGTTTCTACAAGGAGGATGGGATAAGGAGTATTTCCTTTAATTTTGAGATTATAGGTTATAAAATTATTTTGTATTTGATCTATCTTTCTCCATGATTCATGAGAGATACTACAACCCTAGACTTCACATCCATAAAGAATAACAGGTGTAACAAGAGTCTCAAAGAGGAGTTTCTTCTTATCCCAACTCCAAAGTTCAGCTGATTTACAATTGCTTTGAAACCCATAATAAGCTTTCCATCCCCCAATAATCCTTTTCTCAATGCGATAATTCCAATTAAGCTTGTGGTGAATATCAATTCCAAGATATTTGTATGAAGTCACTTCCTCTAAGTTATTGTTGTCATATACCAAGGTATCATTAGGGATCTTATTGGATTTAATAATCCTGACCTTAGTCTTATCAGTATTAACAATCAGACCCATATTGGAGAAAAAATCCTTGAGGATTCTTAGTAGGTTTTCAAGATCATGTGGACTCCTTGCCATAAGAACGATATCATCGGCATAAAGAAGAAGATTGATGACTATACCAGTGACAGTAGGGCCGACACAACCTGCTTTTTCCAAGCATTCTTCTAATTTATCAATGTATATGCCAAAAAGGGTAGGGGACAAGGGACAACCTTGTTTGAATCTGATATTGCAGTTAATCTCTTTTGACCAGCCCTCAGTGTTTTTAAACTTAGCAATAAAATTCTCATACATCCTTATTGCAGCAACCCTCAACTCGAGAGACACTTTTATCTCTTCCAACCTATTCCAAACATTTTTCCTAGGAACCATGTCAAAAGCTTTTCTAAAATCAACAAAACAACAAAAAAGTTTGGTTTTAGTATTGTGAAACTCCTCTGCAACGATCCTAAAGGTAACAATATGGTCCACAGTTGAATGATATCTCCTAAAACCTGCCTGGCCTTTAGCTCTTTTACCGTGAATTTCTAGCCAAATGCTAATCTTCTTTTCCAAAATAATTCCATAGAGCTTGGCTAAAATTGGGCTAATCATAATGGTCCTATAATTAGAGGGAATGCTTTTATCCCCATTTTTAAAAATAGGAACAATGAGGCTTTGCGTCCAGGGTTTAGGGAAGCCCTTCTTGATTGCTAAATTGAAGAGCTTGTGTATGTGAGGGATAAGGATTGGCCCTCTGATTTTAAAAATTTCAGCTTGGTAGCCTTCAATGTCCTTATCTTTCCCATTTGCGAGCCGCTTAACCTCGAACTCTATGTCATCTAAAGAAAAAACTTCTTCCTTTGTAGGGACAATAGGAAGGGTGTCCATGGCATTAGGGAACTTGTAAAGACTTTTAAGGTAGGAATTCCAGTCCGTTAAGGGAATCCTATTATTTTCTTTAGTATTGTGTTTTAGAATTTGTCTCCAAAACTTCTTAGGATCCAACTTGTATAGTTGTGAAAGTTGCTCTTGCCTTTTATTGATATAGTATATTTTTTTCCTTTGAATTAGGGCTTTGTACGTATTGATCTTATCGAGTTTTAAGGGCTCATTAGAAGCATCCCTACTGGCTTTCTTAGCAATTTTACATTCTTTATCATACCAAGGGTTGGTTGTTCTATTATTCTTTTTATGGGACACCTCGAAAGAGAACTTGTTAATGGAAGTGGAAAGGGTAGTTATAAAATTATGATAGAGTTCTTCAATGTTGTCCTTA
>ML776626.1:219375-231653 GCA_009831015.1 Picea engelmannii | reverse complement strand
GGGATATCAGATATCACATAATCTACAACACTACTACCTAGCCCATGAATACATGTCATTTGGTTGGAGTTTGGCCACTTCATTACTCCATTGCAAATTATTAGGTCTTGAGAGTTGCAGAGCTTGACCAACTCAGTACCAAAAAAATTCTCAATTAGGTCTTCAGAGCTTCTTTTGTAGCTACTAGATAAAACAAGGTCCTCATATAGCCATAAAGAATTATGGTTGGAGTCATCACTTAAAAGAGTAGCTTGTTTAGTTGTAGTCCTAGCATTAAAGTCTCCTAGCAGGAGGATATTACTTTCATTTTTCAAATTATAAATATCTTGTTCTAAATTATTATAGGGACAATTTTTATCTAGATTATTTTTCTTATAAAAAGTAGAATTAGCAGGTGCAAAATAACAAATTGTTATATACATCTTCTTAGCATTGGTGTCTGAAATTTCTATCCAAATGTATTGATTAAGAGGGTCAAACTTATGAAGTTGAATGTGAGGAGAAAGTTTTTTTCTAATATAACAAGCTATGCCTCCTATCCCTCTACGGTGGGATTTGTTGTTCCATGCCGACCAAAAGACAAATCCCTCCATGTTAGGGACCTTAGATTCCTCATGCTCCCAAGTTTCAGCTAGACAGATAATATCAATACCACTCGGGATCCAACTTATCATAAGACCTTTGCGCCATGGAAAGCTGCGACAATTCCAAAAAATGATCTCAAGTGTCCCAAATTCCTATTTATTATTATCCTTCTGGTCTCTATCCCTAACAATAGTTTTTCGATTTCTAATTATTGTCCATATTCCTTCTTTCCTGACTTCTTTTACCTTTTGAACTTCCTTCCTTAATTCAGCTTGGTCTTTGGGAATGAGGTCTTCATTTATAAATATTCTTGACCCTTTTAAGCTCAGAGATTTACTAAGTATGATATATTTATGGTCATTACAACTTACTTTGACACGGATCAGTCTATCTTTGTGATCCATAATTTTTCCTAATCTCTTTGCTTCTATGAGGTAAGTTGTATCAATTTGTGATTTATTTTTTAATTCTTATAAAAGTAAAATAGAAAGAGACAAAACTTCAAGTGAATGAATATATATGTCATGATGCTAACCAGACAAAGATTGCATGGGTAAAATAGAAAGAGACAAAACTTCAAGTGAATGAATATATATGTCATGATGCTAACCAGACAAAGATTGCATGGTTCTTCTGCTCTACTTTTTGATACTTTTCACATTAAGCAATATTATTAACATTTCTTTAAAATAAGAATGGATTTGGATAAAGTGTTATAATACTTTGAAATTGGAAATGGAAATTGAAAAATAAAATAAAATAAAGTAATAACAAAATTAAGGTTGTTTAAATAATATTATTTATAATATTTTTATTAAAAATATAGAAGTGCAGTTATATTAGTAAATTAATAATAAATTTAATATAATTATATTATTAAAATAATAATAAATTTAATATTATTTAATTAATAGTCTCCAAGGTGTAGGATAGTTGGTGACGGAGTGTGTTGTTAAGCCACTTCTTGTTGAAAAGTCACCGGTTCAAAACTTGCGGGGACAAAATATCCAACCATGTTAAGGGTTGGTGTGGCTCAGGCCAAGTACCATCCAAAATAAAATATAAAGAAACAAAATTTTAAATATTTTTTTTTTTAATAAATAGCACATTTTTTTATTAATTATGCCTAAAGGTGTAAATACTTTTAACTTTTTTTTGAGTGGACGACAAAGACAGGGATGCCAAATGGAGAGTCCAAAGTCTCTTCATAGTGGTTCTATTTTAGGAAATCAATTAGCGGGAGTTTAAATATCTGAATTATCTGACCCGTCATCTTAGGAGTTCTAGTAAACTTGCCCACCCTTGTATAGCAGGTAACAAGTCTTTTATCTTCCCTGGAGGAATTTATTTTTAAGAATGATGTTTTTTGATATTATTAAATTTTTTAAATATTTTTTTATTTTTAATTTAACATTATAATTTTTTAATTATTTATTAGATGTAAATTTAAAAGAAATACATTTATCCTAGAAAAAAATAAAAATATTTAATAATATTTAAAATGGATTTACCATTGGTACTAACAACGTATTTAAATGATTTAACAATTATACCAAACAACTTACTATTCCTATTTTAATTAATAAGAAACAATTAAACATAATACCAAATAATATTATCTTAATTTCTAAATAATAAAATACTGTTATTTAATTCATAGTTTATTTATGTAATTTTTTTTTTTTTAAATAACGTACATCTAATTATATTTTAATTAGTAAAAAACAATTAAAAATAATATGAAATAATATTATCTTAATTTCCAAATAGGATAAATTTAAAGAATTTAATAAATTATTTAACTCATAGTTTTTTGTACGATTGTTTTTTTCTAAATAACATGGACCAAATTTTCTTTTTATACTCTTGTATAAAAGAAATTTGTAAATATTTATTATTTAATTGATATTATTATATTTATTATTATAATATAGTTTTATATAATCTATTATGTTTTATATATTTATTATTTAAAACTGATTTGATATGAATAATTTATTATTCATATTTTAATTAGTATTTAAATGATTTATTATTGGTACAATTTATTATTATTAATATTAACAAGTAATGTAAGGGAGTTAGATTTGGAAATGGAGATGATAATTGATACCCTATAATTATTGATAATGATGATTACTATGAAACATGAACAATATGCTAATAAATGGACTAGTTTCATAGTCTTAAAAGAAATCAACTTCTTTTAATATTTTTATTATTTAAATGAAAAAAATTAACATAAATAACTATACCATCATAAAATTTGAATTCAAAGACAGGATATCTTACCATTTTTTACTTTAGTATGGTTGTTATATAGTTTTGGAATTAATCTAAATTTAATATAATTTTAGGATTAACCTAAATTTCCTTGAACCAAAAAAATGCTAATCAAATTTAAAAACAAAATAAACATTTCAAATTTTATAATATATATTTTAATTTATATAATATTTATTATATTAGTAATATATTACCAAAATTAATGTAAAAAGAATTAAAAAAAATATTAAACATTTCACAATACTATATATTTTAATTTATATAGTATTTATTACATTGATAATGATGATGATGATTAATGTTCACTAAGATCAAATTGGTCTATTAGACCTTAAGAGGGTAAGTGATTACTTGTGATTCTTTAGAATTTTGTTTCTGTGCTCGAAAAGCATTAAGAGAAGCTTTCCAAGATCACCATATTTTTGTTGAGTTAAGAGGTTAGGAAGGTTGGTAATGTGATAAATATTTTGAAAATGAGATCTAATATGGGTATAAGCTAGACAATCTAAGAGAAAGTGTTTTTCATCTTCAACATTCTTAGTGTCATAAAGGTGGCACACTCTTTCATCCCATGGCGTTTTAGGAATTGACCAACGCCCAGTTTCACTATGGAGCTCGTGAGAATTTGTTCTTATCTTAGCAATGCTTATTTTTTTCTTTACACTTGGAAAAACAGATAAATAATTTTGATCTTCTAGATTAGGGTTGATTACATCTTTATAATACCTTAATTTTCTTTTTTCCTCTAACTCTTTATTAGACCACATTTTCTCCTTAAATTTTGATTTGATGTTTTTTTTAATAGTATCTTTATTCTGCAAAATGATTTCTTCCATGATTCCCCAAAAGTTTAGCCAAGACCGGGCATCTTTATGCCATCCTCGCTTGAGTCGATGGTAGTTATGACTTGATTTTGAAGCAATTTCAGGTAGCCTCTTGTCTTCCATGTTGTTTAACTTGTTCTTATACATTAGGTATCTAGTCATAGCCATGCTCTCAATGGGGGTGAGGCTTGTTTCTAAGAAGAGAATGGGGTAGGGCGTATTTCCTTTAATTTTGAGATTATAGGTTATAAAATTCTTTTGTATTTTCTCTATCTTTCTCCAGGATTCACGAGAGATATTACAACCCCAGACTTCACATCAATAAAGAATAACAAGTGTAACAAGAGTCTCAAAGAGGAGTTTCATCTTATCCCAACTCCAACCATCAGCGGATTTACAATTATTTTCAAGCCCATAATAAGTTTTTCATCGCCCAATAATCCTTTTCTCATTGCTATAATTCCAATTGAGCTTGTGGTGAATATCAATTCCAAGATATTTGTATGAAGTCACTTCCTCCAAGTTGTTGTTTTCATATACAAAGGTATCATAAGGGATCTTATTGAATTTAATAATCATGACCTTAGTCTTATTAGTATTAATAGTCATACCCATATTGGAGAAAAAATATTTGAGGATTCTTAGTTGGTTTTCAATATCATGGGGACTCCTTTCCATGAGAACGATATCATAGGCATAAAGAATAATATTGATGACTATACCAGTGAAAGTAGGGCCGACACAACCTGTTTTTTCCAAGCATTCTTCTAACCTGTCAATGTATATGCCAAAAAGGGTAGGGGACAAGGGACAACCTTGTTTGACTATGATATTGCAGTTAATCTCTTTTGACCGGCCCTCAGTGTTTTTAAACTTAGCAATAACTTTATCATACATCCTTATTGCAGCAACCCTCAACTCAAGAAGCACTTTTATCTCTTCCAACCTATTCCAAAGGTTTTTCCTAGGAACCATGTAAAAAGATTTTCTAAAGTCAACAAAACAACAAAAAAGATTGGTTTTAGTATTGCGGAACCCCCCTGCAATGATCCTAAAGGTAACAAGATGGCCCATAGTTGAATGATATCTCCTAAACCCGTCCTAGCCTTTAGCTCTTTCACCGTGAATTTCTATCCAAAGTCTAATCTTCTTTTCCAAAATAATTCCATAAATCTTGGCTAAAATCGGACTAATCATAATTGTCTTATAATTAGAGGGAATGTTTCTATCCCCATTTTTAAAAATATTTATTTTAATTTATATAATATTTATTATTTTATATTACCAAAATTAATATGTATACAACACAAAACGTCACATTGGTTTTTCACATTTTAAAAAACTAGAGCTGAAGATTATTATTTATTTGTCCTATTTTATATTTCATTATTTTAATTCTGGATAAAAATAATACAACCCTAATAAGACGAGTTTACTACTTCCTAGGTGAATCGAATTAAAGTGGACTATGCACTCTTTTATGAAGCATATGTAGTTGAGGCATAAATGAGAATAATATGTGTTCACCTTGACCCAAACACTTATACATTGCTAGAATGGTGAATTTGGTCATTTCAAACGCCATTGATAAAAATAAGTATCGGTCTAATCTATGTGTCGGGACTACTTGATATGTTTGATCAACTAGTCATGTTTGGAAAAGGAGATTCATATTTAGAAATCTAATGTTTGCCATATATTAGATTTGGTTTTTAATAACTATGATGTAGAAAATGGATATTTATACAGTAAATTAGAATTGATGGTACTTATAACAAAGTTTATTAATTATGTAATTAATTTCAAATATTGAAATAAGTGAAGATAACAATAAGATTTGAAATATATTAGCCAATCCAAAAAAATTATATTTGTTTTCATAAATTAAATATTACATTATATATATAGATTTAAAATAAAAAGAAAATTAATATCAAATCAATAACAAACTCATCACTATAGTCTCTTGACCAAATAAAAAAACAATTAAAAATAATACCAAATAATATTATCTTAAATTACAAATAATATAGATTTAAAATAATATAGATTTAAAGAATTTAATAAATTATTATTATTTAATTCACATTTTATTTATTATTATTATATATTTACTTTTTTCTAAATAATATAGATCTAATCATATTTTTATATATGGAAATTTGTAAATATTTATTTTTTAACTCATATTTTTCTATTTATTACTATAATATTTTTAGTTTTATATACTTTAATCATTCAATTGTTTTATTTGAATCGATACTAGAAGCACTGACATTAAAGACTCACATTTGTCCTTGAATTTTGATTCTCTATATGGTCAAAATATTTTGTGGAAGGGATGAATGAATGGAAGAGTTTTCCCCGATCCATTCAATGTTTTCTTTCTTGGAGGATATTAATACCCTATTTATAAATATCGAAATAGTCTAGATAATTTATAAAGATTGATTATTCTTGTTCCTAGAGTAAATATGAGATTCTTCTTATTATTTTCATCATTGGGGTATGAAACCCCTTGTTTGTGGGACAAGGGACCCCTTTCACACAACGATTTGACTAGTAAAGTATATGGAGGTATACATACCCTACCCCCTTCTGGATTCGAACATGTTACCTCCAAGGATGAAACACATCTTCTTAACCATTAGGCCCACTCAGGCTGTACTTATTATTAGTGATGAATTTGATCCAATAGCTATGATTGTACCAATAATTGGATTATTGGACAGAGGAAAATTCTATCATATATTTGGCGACCAATTAGTAAATTGTATTGGGCCAGTCTAATAGATGATGATATCCTTGATTGATTCAATTGAATTGGGAGAAATATTTCACATTACTATGGTGGAGCCTTTAGTTGAGCTGGTTTATATAGATAAAGTATATACTTCCATTATGATGTGTTAGAACTTTAAATTGTAAACATAAAAGTATGATACGTGTAGTTCAAAAGGAATTAGTTTCAAAACTCTTTAAAAAATCATTTTCAAAAGAACGAGAATTTGATTTTCCACCTTTTTCATCAAAATTGGTGGCTCGTTCATAGAGAGAACGGATTTGGCATTAAAATATTCCCTAGATAAATCCCCTAGCCAATTCCTGGAAAAATATAAAGGATCTTAAAACAGAAAACTTATTTTACCAATTAAATGCTCTTTCAGTAATTGCCTCGATTTAAAATCATTTTTATTTTTCCATTTGAGAACTAAAATGATTATGAAATAAATGTATTGCATGGGGAAATTCGTCTGCGATGAGATGTGCAAGCACATATCGGGGAGAGATTTCTCACTCTTACTAATACTAAAGGATTAGATCATCCACTCCATTCGATGAGCCTTGGGTTTGAGTCTTGGGAAACCAAGATAAAATTTATGATAGGTACCTATGTCCACTTATTCTAGTTCTATATCCAAACAAGTTCATTTTCATATTTGTTCATATTCACAGGGAATGAACTATCGCACTATGGGTTCTCCGGAAAGGTGATGAAGAATTAATATCCAACTCATATCAATTTATTCATAATTCACTTCCAAAATTGCATCGCACTTCGTTGTAGCGAACAATTTTTTTTTTCTCTTCACTGATTCGATCCTGAGGTGATATTGATAGACTGGTCATTTATCTTTACACTTTTCCAAGAATAATCTTGGGATTAGAATTAGTATCTAACATGTATTCTTCCATTTCTATTTCTTTTTGGATTTCTTCATTTAACGTATTTATTTGTGCAACTCTTATTGTATAATTCACATTTGAGGCAATGGAATTCTTGTAACATCTAAATATAACATGATCATTTGGACATTTCCCATCTATGATTTGATTTAATGTCTTGATAAAACATAAGTTAAAATCCCTGATCATTTCACCCTTTTGAAGATGGATTTTGGTGAATTAGGTAAGCAGATCATGTTATGTCATAGGTTGTCCATATATAGTCATGAACATATATTCTATATCATCAAATGGATTGATTTATTGAGTTGGGAAGGAAATACACCATTCATAGGATGGGCCTATCAAAGTTTGCAGAAATAATCTAACCATAACATCATCGTGTTCAATCAAATGAATATCACAAATACTAAGGAAATCATACATATGCCTTTTAGGATCCATGATCCCATCACCTAAAAATACATGTAGAATTCCTTAAGGTAGGGTTGGAAAGATATGTCATTCTCCATGTAAATTGAGTGGGATTGACTTAGCTCTCCTTCTAGGGTTTCTTTGTCTTTCATTTCTTTGTCTTTATTTATTAGGAATTCCATTTCTTTGTTCTTCATGATCATCCATGATTATTATACTATTGGCTTTAGATCTTGAACTTTGGGATTCTTGGTGAATCTCAAGTTTCTTGTTTTTACTTCTTGTTAATGGATTGTTGTATGAATCCATCTTTTAAAGTTTACAATTTTCTTCTTTGTCTCAAATATGTTACTCTTTCTTCTTCTTAAACAAGAACTTCCCAAGTTCTTTTGAATTATTCATGATTCCTTGTTGTTGTGATTGTTAGGTCATACAATTGGTGAAAGATACTTCTTTGATCTCTCTATACAACTTATATTTGGGGTTGGTTGTTTGTTTGTACGGTCATCAATTTTTTGTTCTTGTGACACTAGCGTTTTTTTTAGTTCTCCAAAATGGTGTCCAAAAATAAGGATATGAAAGATTGTCTTACATTATTTAAGACAACATCATGAGGATAAATCCACCTGTATTTTTAAAGAGGTTGTACTCCTATATTTTAAATGAAATTCAAAGTAGAAAAATTCCCAAGAGAGGACCATACTTTATTCTTGAAATAAATATTCACATGCAAAGAATATGTGAGAAGGATTGGGTATCTTATAGAAAAAAAATATATATATTTACACTATGTTACAAGATTTTTGAACCAAAACAGTATACACTATCATAAGACGACACTTCCATCACAATACTAATCAAAGTAAGACAAAATATTCAGCAAAGGAAAGGAAAGTATGCACGACATATGAAAAAGTAATTTAAATGATCATTTCATTATATGAAAAACAAATATTTTGATGGACACATGTTTGAAATATCGTTCTTAAATTTAAAGTCTAAGAAATCAATAATATTATGTCTTGAATAAATCTCTAGGAACCTAAAAAATAATACGGGTTTTTATAAAAAATAACCAGTAATGTTTTTTTCCTTTAAATAGGACTACGATGGGGGTCCTACATACCATAAAATGAAGAGAGACCTGGAAGACAAAAATAAAAAAGTCAAGGGTCGAACTTTGGTTTCATAGATTCTGTGAAAAGAAAGACAAAATGAAAATTGACTAAGGAAGTAAAAGAGCTGTGAAAGAAAGAATAGGGTGACTAATCAACTTACTCTAATAGAAATTCTAAACCATCATTTTCTTGTAGTGGCATATTTTGTAAGTTGTTGTAGTTGTTGTGCTGGAGTTGGCTTAACTAATGTAACTACTTTTTCTTGATTTGTCTCGGTTATCTTAACTAAGGCCTTTGTTAATAATTTTTCTATATAGTCCCTCATCAGAGAAACGGTTATTTCCTGTTTGGTCTTAGTTTCAAATAACTCATTCTCCAATTCTCTCAAATCAATGCTTAATTGATGTAGTGTTCCCTTAATATCATCATTATTATTTATATATGGGACAAGCCACCTTTATATTTCTTCTTTGGAGAACTCAACTCAATCAGTAAATGCATTATCCCATGCAACTTTTAATGCTTCCAAATCTTCTAATAGTTTCTCCTTTGAAAAAATTGTTGTATCCATTAGTAAGTGTGGGCCATCTAAATCTTTGGTCAAATCAACAAGTTTCAAGAATATGTCACATTTTTAATGTTAACAATATTACACTCAAACAACAATTCTCTTAAGAAATTGATTCACTTTAGCCAATAATCATTAATTTGTTTTATGTTAACTTTGGAGGGAAGGTTTTTTTCTCTTCTGTGTGTCTCACTCAATCTTGAAACTTTTATTGCAAATGTTCCCACTACTTCTTTAGAGAATCCTTCTTCATTTTCTAAATATTTTGGATTTATTCCTTAAAGTTCAAAGCCCTTGTTGATAAACTAGTTGAGCTTTGTGCTAATTCTCAAATTCCAAGGATTAAGTTTATTATCTTCTTACTACCATCTCCAACATATTTTCTTACAACCATCAATAAACTAGATGAACTCTTTAATTTGGAATTGGATTTAGGGACATCTTTACGACTAATTATTGGTTATATAACAATGATAGGCTTGACATACAAAGGTTTTGGAATATATATTTATCTAATTCCTTCATTCTTTCTTTTAAAAACAAATATTATTTTTCAATGTCAAAAAAGGAATCCTTCAGTGCTTCTCCGATTTCATAATGAAATTACATGATTTTCGAGGGAGGAACCCCATGGAAATCAATTTTTGACTTCCATTTCTCTGCAATTTTTTATTTTTCATGTTTAATTTTTCTATTAAAAAAAATGTTGAACTTTTGTGGTAGGTCGTGTGGTGTAGTGTAATAGACTCCTCCTCAAAGATTTATGGCTATTAGCAAGTTAGTTCCTCAACAATCATCCTCGTTTCCATCAATCTCTACTTTGACTAGTTGGGTTCCTCTATTACATCATCTACTTCCATGGCTTTGGGACTTCATCAATTTCAAGTATTTTTTGTCCCACGTTTTTAGTTTCACTTTTTCCTTTTATGGAATTATGTATAGTATGAGATTTTTCCATTATTTTCTCAATAGGTTCGTTGTCCTCACAATCGTTAGAATTTCCAGTGGATATCTTTCTTTGTTCCAAACCATTACTCTGAGGTTTATTTTTTGTTGAAACACTTTTTTGGGAAATATTGGATGAATTGGGATTCTTACTGGTTGTCTCTCTTCCCTTCTTCATGTATCACTCATTATTTCTTTCCAATTATTCAACATCATTCAGGGTTTCTTCAACAGAATCCTCGGGGATATTTTGGTTATCTCCCCATCCTTCTTTGAATTGCTCTGACTTACTGAAATATGAAGAATACATGAATAGAGATATATGTGCAAAAAATGAATTTTTGGGATCCAAACCATTGATATATTACGCTTCCTTTAGATTGATTTGATCCAATTGACCATCAAATCCATTTAAATTAGACACATGTTTGACAATTATCTCTCCAACACTCCATGGAAATGGATTAAATTATTTATTTCTTTTTTCATTGAAAAAGGATGCCCATTAATTATACTTTCTACACACTTTGATGACAAAAAACCATTCAGACACATAGAATGGTAACAAGAAGGGTTTCCACTACAACCCAAACAATATCAAAAGACTAAATTACTCCAAGTTTCAAAAACTCATTTCTCAATGAGAAAGGGTGTAGCTTTCGGTGAAATGCTTGACCAAGTAGGAATATGAATCATTTTCTTAAAAAAGACATTAAACCATTTTGGACCGTGTAAATGTTATATGGGGATTTATACCTCTATAAGACTTAGTACGAGACAAAAGTTATTTCCTTCTTAAAATCAAAGTTTCTTTCTCTAAGAAAGTCTTCAAATATGTGATAGTAAACAATAAAAAAATACCAAATATGAGGCCACATGGAATTCTCTAGATTTTCTTAAGCCCCCCAATTGAAACGAAATCTCGTTTGAGATAATGCAAGCCTATTCAATCATGACTCCTCATTAATAACATAATGGAGAATGCATAAAATGTATTTTGGCACAAAGTTCGTGGAATTTAGTCCAATTATTCTAGAAAAATCCAAGAAAAACCTTTACATGGATACTTCATAGAAGTTACCTCGACCTGAGCAGAATGGATGTCAATTATTGGGATGGTAAGATAACTTTTGAGAATCTCTACTTGTCCTCCATGTTATTTGAGAAACTCGTCAGATTATCATTTTTAAACAACATAGTAGGGTCTAGAAGTCGCAACATTCTCCTAAATACTGAAGGGGACAAAGAAATTTGTGGCTTTCCCTATATTTGAATGATTCTTATTTATTTCTCAAACTTACCGGCACAGTAGAGTACTATCACTTTGAAGTCTTCTAACTTAGGTACACCTGGATAACATAATTCCCAAACTCCAGACTTTGTTTAATTCCTTCTCTATAGAAGGAAGAGCTGAATACCGCTTATATTTCTTATACAATTGGAATTAGTGGTTTTCACATCCAAGGGTGTTGAAAGAGTCTTCACAATACAAGTCTTTCCTTTTATTTGACATATTTACATGGCTTTTATTTTTTAAGAATATGTGGTGCTCCTCTCAATATGATCTTTTTACAATAGGGAATTTTAATTTTTTATTTAATTTACCATGTATTTCCTTGATTATCAACTATTGTAGCTATTATTTCAAATTTGCTAGTTTGCACAATCCGATTTTGAATTTATTACAAATCTTTTACAAAATCCATGTCACTTAATAATGGTATTAGGTTCACACAAGTGGTAGATGACGTGGTGGTGGGGAAGTAAATTCCATCGAGAATGGTGATATGATGTCGGGAAACATGAAAAATGGTTAAGTATGGAGGTGCAAAGTGAGGAATGGTAAGTTGA
>ML776626.1:175122-192609 GCA_009831015.1 Picea engelmannii | reverse complement strand
GGTACTCCTCCCTCGCGCGACATTTAACTCTCCACTCGCTCATGAATTCGGTGCTGATATGGATGGACGGAGGATTCGTAAGTTTGTTCACGGCTTTCACTTTGAGCCCGAGCTGTGGAGGAAAGCTCCTGGTGCGGCAACGATAGGATTACTTCTTTGTGGGTTCAACCAGGGCTGGCTTGTCTGCACCCATCATTCGCAGCTGCGCTTGGGTTGGTTCTCTCCTACCCCGGCCCTGCACTTGATTGGCATCTACTTAATTATAATGGTCAGGAGACGAGGGAAACCACGCAGGGGTTCCGCCTGGGAGGCGCTCAAAGTGCAGCGACGCCGGGAGGAGGAGCTTGAAAGAGCCCTGGCTCTGGCCTCTTCCCTCCTTAGGAAGAAAGCTCGGGTTGAGGGGAAGGCAATGCTCAACACCATTGCTGAGCGAGATGCTGACTACAGCAAAATTGAACAGGGAAACGAGCAAATGGATTTGTTTCCAGGCTGTGTGGTGGAAGAGGACCCGTCAATGGGGGACTGGCTGTGCGACGTGATGCCAAAAGCCTTGGAGACGTTCAGCAAGCGGGAAGACAAGAGCATGCCGACTATGGAAAGTGACCCCCCTGGCTGCGTGGTGGAAGAAATCCCGTGGGAGGGTGCCCTGCAAGGCACCGAAGCAGAAAAGATGGAGAAGGCAGAGCCTGAGATGGGCACTGGCGAGGTGAAGGTTCGGACGACGGCTATCCCAAGTGACAGGGACGCTGGAACACATAGCCCTTGCTTCAGCGATGAACAAATGGCCTTGGTGTTCGAGCTCCGTGGCCACATTGCGGACTTGGAACACAGGGCCAACATTATGGGCCAGCGTATTGATTTGCTCCTCGACGCGCTCTCCGGGGTTCCTGCTCAGCGCAAGTGTCCCCTTTGCATGCAGAGTTTTGCTATCTCGGTGGGAACGRGTGGRAGCGACACGTCACCRGGTGACTAGGCTCCTTGTTTTCCTGTTTTTTCAGTCTTTTTGTACAACTGTTATAGTTTTATCTAGACCATTGGCATCTGTCCTGGTTTCCTACGGGCAGGACAGATGCCTCTTTTCTTAATGTTTTAACTGTATAACTGCTAGATGTTTCCCAATAATGCTGGTTTCCGGTTACCGGCAGTATCTTTTGGTGACTGTAGCTTTGTGACAGTTTATTCTGCCAAGGTTTTTAGATAATATAATATAGCAGGTACTACACCTTTTTTATTTAAAAAAAAAAAAAATGCTATGATGTAATATCTTAATTTGAAAAAAATATTTAAATATATGTTATGTGTATTAATTCTAATATACACAAAAGTGAAGTAACAGTTTTTTAAATGTTATTATTATTATAAATTATTTGGTTGTTATTAATATTATTAAATATTTAATTAATTGGATGTGAAAACATATATTTACATTTCTTTTATACTAGCAACAACTACTTTTATGTAAAAACTAGTTGATATACGTCGATTGGTGCCATTAATTTAAAAAAGGTGGAAAATGACGTCGATCGGCCTATATCAACCACTTTTTACATAAAAGTGGTTGTTGCTAGTTGACGATCGACATAAGTGAAATAACATGAATACATTAATACATTAATATATTAAATAAATTAAATTGTTCTTGCGGGAGGGAGCGAGAATGAACCCTAACTTGGAGAAGGAGGCGACAGACCTTTGCAGGGCCGAGATGGACCAGCAACAACACATGGAGAAGGATCCCGAAATGAAAACACAGCCAGTCTCCGCAGATGTAGTCTCAGTCGTGCTTCCAGCACCAGGATGGAAGAAACGGTTCATCTCGTCGAGAAGGTTAGCGGCCGACGCAGAGGAAACCCTAATGCAGGAACAAACGAGAAAGTGGTTGGTTATGCAACCTCTTCCAGAAAGAGAGTTTCTCAAGGGGACATCGAGAGACACCTCTGTGGCCCTTATTAAATCTATTCTTTCACCCCAACCGGAGGAAGAGAAACTTTGATGGATGGTAGAAACCGAGGAGGGAGACTCCAACTCGTTCTCTGACGAGAGAGAACCAACAATTTGGGCCCAGATCAATGCTGAGAATAGACTACGAGTGTGGCAAGTGCTAAACCCTAGCTGCCACCGCCTCCTTGATCTAAAGTTCAAAAGCCATTCGACTAGCAGAGACCTCAGGGATCTTCGACTCTTGGGGGATTCTCTGCCTTCACTCTAGTATAGGAATTGAGTTAAGAGTAATGCAAGAGCGAGGTTTCATTTTGAATATCGTGGCAAGACTAGCTCTGCGATTGCGAAAGGCTTCCCCCTTTTTGTAAAGACCATCGTTAGATCTTCTCTCTGCTTGCATGCTCAAGACTCAGACTCCGGTTTTGAGCTCAAAACCCAAATCCACCAGGCTACAGGTATTCCACCTGGATTTCAGCGACTAATCTTCGAAGGACGACAACTTGTGGATGGCTCTCTACTACGGGATTATGGGAATCTAAAAAACACAACCATTTCTCTCACTTCTCGTTTGCGTGGAGGAGCGCCTTCATTCACTCATCCAAGGTCTTACAAGCATGCTGTGAAATCAGGGATTTCCGCTCCTTCGAGGTTCAAGGCTGAAACTTCAAGAGTAAAGGAGCTCTTTGGATTTGCCTTCATTATGGAGTAGTGCACAGAACCTCCAACAACAGAAGTCGAAGGTCCCCAAGTCTATGGATTTGCCTTTATCTACCAGGCAAAAGCCCTCATTTGTCGCTTCAACAGACTCTGGCCCTCGGCCTCTGCGCTAAGAGAATGGGTTAACAAAACCTGGTCAGCAGGTCATGAGTTGTTCCTCTGCTCCAAAGGGTTCTTCATCATCAACTTTTCCACAGAATCCGAATTTCAACGCGTGTTAGAGCAAGGTCCTTGGTTCTGGGGCAGATCTGGTCTTTCCATGCAGAGATGGTTCCCCGAATTCAATCCACTAACCATGATAGCCATGACTACACCGGTCTGGGTAAGACTACCCAATCTACCCCTGCATTTCTATACTCCATCTTTTTTACCTACCCTAGGAAATGCATTAGGTAGATTTATCAAGACATACACAGATAGGATAGAGAAAGGCTTCATCACTTTCTCCCGCATATGCGTTGAAATGGACCTCATTCAAGGGCTTCCGGATAGGATTCTTATAGATTAGGATGAGGGATATCCTTTCACATAGATGGTCGATTATGAGAACACCGCCTTCAGATGTCGCTCATGTTAGCAAACAGGGCACCTCCAAGCAACTTGTCCCGTATCCCCAATCCCTTCTTCAACCTCTGGAGCACGGAAAAGAGCCAATGGTTGGCAAGGACCAAAATCTCACAAAAGCCGCCCAAACCCTTCTTCCGACAACAAGCAACATCACAAAGACACTCCAACTCCTCTACCTTCCTCAATGCCTTTGCATCCCCCAACATTCGCTCAACAGCCAACTGTCGACCCAAAACACCAGCCTGCTGCCTCAGCACAAAATCCTGAAGATTCAAAAGTCATGATTCCAACTCCCGCAATTAAGTCCTTGCACCCACCTCTCGAAAAGGGGGAAACAATTGACACAATCATGACCACATACCCTCTCCCAGGGAATCAGAAGCGTCCTCATGAATCAGACAACTCAGACAGCGACAAAGAAGCACCCGTGGCTTCATCAACTCAAGATTATGGCACTTCCTTAGACCATCTGGCTTTGGTGGAAAAAGTTGTTGACCCTATCAGCTCCTCTGATTGGATTGATGTTCATAAGAAAAAAGGCAGAAATGATCCTCACCGGCCAACACAATGATCCGACCCTTTCTCCTTATCTTGTAATGTTTCATCTTGATTTGCCCACACACTCCATGGGGCTCTCTTTTAGCATAGGCTAGTCTCAAGTGATCCCTGTTCTCTTTATGGGGGGTCTTCTCCCATCAACAAATCAATGTATCACTTTGTACTTTTTTTCATCGATTGAATAGAAAGATTCTCACATTTTTTACTTATATATATATATATATATATATATATATATATATATATATATATATATATATATATATATTAAATACATTAAATATATTAATGTATTTAATACATTAATGTATTAATGAATTTAATATATTTAATGTATTTAATATATTAATGTATTAAATACATTAATGCATTAATACATTAAAGTATTATTAATACATTAAAACATTATTAATAATTAATACATTAATAAAGCATTATTAATACATTAATGTATTAAATATTTTATAAATAAAAGCATAAATATTGATATTAAAACATTAATATGAATTAATACATTAAAAAAGTATCACTATTCAATTAAAATATTAATATATTAATAATGTATTAACTAATTATTATAAATTTATTAATAAAGCACTAACAAATACATTACCTAATAATTTATATTAGTACATTAACTCATATTTTAATAATGTATTATTAAAATCTTGTTTTATTAGTGTATTAATACAGTATTAATAATGTATTAATGTTAAAGTAATACATTATTATAAAATAATAATATATTATTATTATTAATACTTTATTATACAATAATAAATTAATACATTGATAAGGTAATACATAATAAAACATGAATACATTAAAAAGGTATTAAAGTAATAAAAAAACATTAATTTATTATATTAAAACTATTATATTAAAGTACTAATACATTAATAAAATATTTATACAATAATAAAGTAATATATTAATTAATAAAGTAATGATACATTACTAAAATAATGTTACATCAATACTTTAATAATATATCACTCAAATTAATATATTATAATAATGTATTAATTCATTATTATAATTTTAAAATGTTTTATAAATAACATATTTATAGATTATTAATTAATGTTTTAATAAAGTACTCACAAATACATTAAGTAATTAATAAAGTAATGAAGTAATAAGTAATAAAGTACTCACAAATACAAATACATTTTAACAATGTTCTATGAATTTCGGCAGACTAAAGAAGGAGTGGACAGGCGTCCCATTGTGTTGTCTTGCCAGGAAGAAGCCAAACAAGTCATAGCGTCATTGTCTTTTTCACTCACACTCCTAAAGATCTTCCCTGGAATCTTGTGCCAATGCATCTGCACACTCATAATGTACCGACTATTTTTTAATTCCTGCTACATTAAATAACCTTCAAATTAAGTTACAAGTTGTGTCTCTGAGTATCGAGATTCCATCGATTTTTTCTTAAATTTGACCATAATACTCTCAATTATGGATTTTGGAGAAGTTTACAGGGACTGTTGATAAATAATAGAAGATTTAACCATTAAATATTGTGGAAAAAATACATAAATTCATCTTAAATGTGTCCACCGTAAAAAAAAAATTGCGACTGGTGGGATATACGACAGGTAAAAAAAATGTGTCCATAAAATCATTGGGACTATATTTCCAGGGACTAGACATGACGAGAAATAAATAATTATCTACGTAATCGTTTCTTTCGAAGGCCATTAAAGAAATTCTCTTTGAGTCATGCTCGATTTACTTGGCAATAGTGATCTTGATGCCTTGCCTCCATTTTCCTCCACAGACACAGTCTCTGAATCTACACTCAACACACAATTAACAGGTCAGAAAATGAAATTAAAAAAAAAAAAAACATTTGCAGAAAGGGTAGTTATAAAAATGTTTAAGAGATTCTTGCATCGTATTGATTTTTTACCAAACCCTCCCATACATAAGTCGTCAAAGTCCTAAACTTCCTCTCACAACATTTAACATATTGAAATGGAGCCACAGTGTTGAGGGTTAGGTTATTTGAAATAAAATTTTGTCCATATGAAGCGACCATGGCGATGGAGCGACCATGCCAAACACCAGGTTAATTCCACTATCGCCAGTTTAACTTAATGTGTTAATTGAAAGGTCGATTGTCCAAACGTCAGGTTAATCCCACTATCGCCAATTGAAAGGCCGATTATCCAAACTCCAAGTTAATCCCACTATCGCCAGTTTAACCTAATGTGTTAATTGAAAGGTTGATTGTTTATCGAAGCCTCCAAGAGTCGGTCCACTCGATACCAAGAGTCGGTCCACTAAAGGCCTCCCAAACCTAGCATCCAACATGCATCGAGTTTAACCATCTGTTAGTTTAATGAGTTAATTGAAACACAGGAATGGCTTTACCACACCGCACACTTCACACTCATGAAACATTGACCAAAATGACACCTGGTATCCATAGCGATAACCCTTGAAACGCCACCGCCATGCTAGTTGAAACGTCACGGCCATGCTAGTTGAAACGACGCCCAACTTAACCACTAAGTCCACCTATCACCGTCGTAGTTACGACTGCGTCCAGCTACAAACATTTAATCTCAAAGAACGTGACAATGCTGAGTTTTATACATACTAGTATAGCTGCAAAGTGGGTGGTGTTGTGGCTGGTGAACGCCGAAAGTTTGGTGAATTGAAATGCACGGACAGCTAAACCCACATAGAGCTGAGGAAATCCAAAAGTTAATCTTAAATGTAAGTTAGTCTGGTGAATTGAAACGCACGGACAACTAAAACGCACATAGAGCTGAGGAAATCCAAAAGTTAATCTTAAATGTGGTAATTCCAAAGGTTAATTAGTTAAACGTGGAAATCATGTGGTGGTACAGTAATTTCTTAATATGATTAGGTAAATGTTAAAAAGTAAACAGGTTTGATGCATTCAAAAATACAAGGAAGTTATGAAGAGTAAATCACATTCATTGATTTGGGAGGACGACTAAGAATATTCCATTAGATTGGAATTTTAGATTAAAAGGTGATTAATTGTGCCCATCTCCAATAGGTATACACCTTTCGGCGTAATTAATTTTTCTTAATCAGTTAACCTATTAATCAATGGTTAGAGAAGTAATTTCTTAATCATATTAAGTAAATGTGAAAAAGTAAACAAGGTAACCTGTCAATCAATGGTTAGAGAAGTAATTTCTTAATCATATTAAGTAAATGTGAAAAAGTAAACAAGGTAAAGAATTCATTAAATTCCATCATTGATTAGAGAGTAAGACTAAGAATATGCCACCATCTTCATTTACCAGCCCTAAAATTAAAATTTATGATTAAAAGATAAATTAATCCACCGATTCCAATAAAGGACGCAAGTTTTTTAGTGCCCATTTAACAATTTGACAATTCGAGAGTGAAAGTAAAAAAATTATACTTAGTCTTCCAATTATGACCTAATAATAATAATTCACTATTATCCTATTAAATTTAAAACAACTTAAAACGTTTAAACTACGCCCTGGCATAAGCGTGGTTGCAGTGCCTCCTCTACTTCCACCAATTTCTTTAATCATTTTGATATTTTCAAACTTCCACAATCAATTCCTTTTGACTACCATACACTAAGTTGAAAGCGTCACTAAACTATCTCTATTGTCACCAATAGTTTGATGGTGAGTTGATAATGAGATGAAGCAGTAATCTGAATTGATATATAAACTTTCAATCTGTGTTGAGTAGGTAGTTTAGTGGAGAATAATAAGCAGATAACAACAGCTTCGTCTAAACGTTTGTTAAAATGCTCCGTTCTGGTTGGAATCCAGCAAATGAAAAAATTTACAACCTGAACAATGCTCCGTTCTGGTTAGAATCTAACAAATAAAAAAACTTGCAATCCGAATCCATTGTTCAGATTGCAATTTTAACATTTTGGATTTATTTAGAGATCCGAGAAACCTCTAGATCACATCTGAATGGATGAATTATAATTTTTAGTGATGAAATTGCAGGTATTGGATTGTAGAAAAAAAAAAAAACATGAACGTGAAGCGTTTTAGTTTGACTTCCATCCAGGATTTGCACTGCGAAGACAAACGATTAGCCAGCGTGCGTGGTTGCAGTTACATATTTATTATCAGTATGTCTAAATTATATTGTAAAGGAAGTGATATAAAATATGGTTTTTCAAACAATAGGATTGCCTCTATAGCTCAGTGGTAGAGCGTCAGTCTTGTAGACTGAAGGTCCGTAGTTCGATCCTGCTTGGACGCATATGAATCAGAGGCTGACAATTTATAGACGCATGTAGCGTCTACTTCCTCAACTCAATTTAAAAACATACAAAACAACATATTTAAAAACACATTTAATTATAAAATGTTTTGGATAATTAATTAGTCAAAAATGGTTTAGGAGTAAAGGAATGTCTCTTACTTTTATTTATATATAATTTAAAATGAATGGTTCAGGAGTAAAGGAATGTCTCCTACTTATATATATATAAGTATTATTTAAAATGGTGAAATAGAAAATTAATATTTTTTATTTCAAAACCATAAGTCTGAAGATGCTAAATTTACTTATACATTAAAACATGAATATTATCAAATTCAAAATTATAATGGCACTTCAAAAACAGTGGCACGTAGTTGAGTAGATGTAAGGAATTTGTAATGCCTTTTCATTTGAATTACCTTTCCCTATGGTAGTCATTTTAATGAAATCTCAAAATGTAAAGTTTTTCGGTTTTAAAGATTTTCATTGCCTCTATTTATTCGTCTATTTATTCGTCTCTACTATATGTGATTTTTTACATTTCTCTATATTTGTCTCTCTTCATGAATTATGTTTGCATGTCTGAAATCCAACAAGTGGTATTAGAGTTGAGGTTAGGTGAAGGTTTGTAAGAGTCGAGGGAAGGTTGTCATTCGCGCATAGAGAAGGAGAGCCTTCTGTAAGAGAACTAATGGTTTGGCACTCAGTTTGTGAGGAGGAAAAACCCTATGAGTTCGAAAGGTTGCTAAATGTTGAAGAGAAAGGTCGATAGGGCAGTGGAGTTGGAAGCCATGGCAGTGGTTAGAGCAAAGTTTTCTCTTGGGTATATTGCTTATGTATGCGAAGTTCTGTAGTTTGAAGGATGCATGAGATGATCGTGGACCATTGATCCATATTTTATGAGCAGAATGAAATGAATACAAATTTATATTATTAACACAGAGATACAATGAACAATAACAAAGATACAGTGAAACTTGGCTTCTATTCAATAAAGAGATATGTTGACACTGTAAAATGCAAACTAAAACAAGCTTGCTAGAATGGTGTTGGCTTATCTCTGAGAAGAGAGGTGGAGGATGTGCTCATTCAAAAGAAGATGAGTACATTTAGGCTCCAAAGGCATTTTTACATCAAACATGAATGTCAAAATCCTAGATATCCAAAAACCTAACCCTAGGAGATGAAGCGTCAAAAGTCATGTGGGCCCTGTTGGCGTAAGTTGGTACATCGACTTCCCAGGGTCATAACTTTTGCATACGATCTCCATTTTAGGTGTATGATAGCCCATTGGAAAGGTCTATTCGAGGAATACATATTATGCTTTCACACTTTGACTTTGTCTATAGTGTGACTGTGGCAAGCCCAAAAAATGTTGTTTATGGCTTGAAAATGGCCTTGAAAGTTCAGGACCCAAAAAGCTAGGAAATAACTACGAAAATGAAAACTGCATGTGTGCCATTTTGAATAGGTGGGTGGCCATCAATATCCACGTGGATCAATACTCCTCCCTTATGAGGAAATGGTCTCCATAGCATTGAGTTCCCCCATCATATGAGGAATTTTTTGTTGAATTTGGCCCCTTGTGAGCCACTTTTCTTGGTGCATGAGTTGTCATGCTTTGACAACCTGATAAAGATCGATCCTCTATTGTTGAGTGCCCTTGACATATGTGTCCATGATATGAGTAGTGGATTAATGTTCCATGTAGTCAGGGTTGAGCTCTGTTGATTTCAATTGTTTTGTTATCTCTTAGGTATCCAATAATGGTGGAAAATATGGTCGAAGGATGTCTACATTAAACACTGGGTGCAAGCCAAGGAAGGGGGCAATGTTGAGCTCAAAATAATTGTCACCCACGACCTTGGTGATGGTGTAAGGTCCATAGCAGAGTGGACAAATCTTCCAATGGGGTCCCATAAGGCGTTCTTTATGCAAATGCAACCAAACAAATAGTTCCATTGTCAGGACTGAGAACTGTAACTGAGGGGAATGTTTTGGAGGTCGAATAAGGAAGAGATCACAAAATGGCTAGAGAGGAAGCAACAATTTTTTTCCAGAGAACATAATAGGAACCCATGGCTTAGTGATGAACAATGGTTGCAAAGGTATGTGTTTACAGACCTTGCCGAAATCTTCTTTGGTGAATTTCTGATAATTTTGACTAATATAAGAAGCCAATCATTGTGTAAATAGCCTAGCTGGGGTGAACCATGTTAAAACCTTTTGTCGTGATGTGTTTGTGTGTTATGTTTATGATGTTTAATGTTACGGCAACATGATGATAAATGCTTAGTATTCTAAATATGTCATTGATGTATGTTATCATGGTTAGGCACACTTAAGTAAATGGTGAATGAATGAATTCTAAGTGGATTAATGTCAAGGACAGGGTATATTGAATGATAATTAAGGGTTAACTAAAAAAAAATGTGCACACGGTAGATGAATGGATAATGCATAGTATGGGTATGTGGAATTCCTCACTTCCCCTCATCACTGCAAAAACTTGGTTCTTGTAGCCACTCTAGATGCCTCGGGTGAGACTTCACTTGCTTGCAGGTGATGCCGAAAGGGCCGATGTCTATGGGTTTTGTTGGTTTATTAATGATTAACCCTGGGTCTTCCCATTGTGCACCAACAAATGTTTCCATTGCTCGGATCGAGAACTGTAACTGAGGGGAATGTTTTGGAGGCCAAATAAGGAAGAGATCACAGAATGGCCAGAGAGGAAGCAACCAAAATTTTCCATAGAACAAAATAGGAACTCGTAGCTCAATGACGAACAATGATTGCAAATGTATGTGTTGACAGGCCTTCATGAAATATTCTTTGGTGAATTTCCGATAATTTTGATTGAATAATTAGAAAGGATAGTCGAGAATGTTGGGAGATATCGAGCCGAGGCTCCGAGAAACTGGACCCATGAGTTGATCAGGAAGTTGAATACAGTAAGTAATAAAGTTTCTTGCGTTGTTGATTTTTGGTTGAATAGTGTATTGGGGGTTACATTACATAGTTTGACATAGATTGTACCATGTCCTATAGTGTCATAGAGAGGGAATTATTTAAGGATCTTCGTAAAATATTTTTTAACACATTGTCTACCTGGATAAAGATGTTGTTGTGCGACAAGAATGTTATGAATATGGAATCTAACTTCTAGGTTCCTTCGTGCACATAAGAGGACTGGGGGATGACCATAGGATGGTCTGACAATGTAAAATATTGAGTAAGGAATGGATGGACTGAGAATGCTGAGAGAGGAAGATAGCGACTCAAATAGAGAGATTGGAGTATTGCACTGTGGGAAAAAGTTTAGGTATAATAAGAAGGATAATGTGGTTGGGATAGAAGATAAAAATGACCCATGCACAATACTTCAAATCACACCATATAGAGAAAGGAAAGAGAAAGAAAAGGATCCTCAGTGCAATCCATCAGAAGAAGGAAGTCCATCTCAGATCGAAATATGTGTCCAACCCATGAACCTGTGTGAATCACCAAGATATGCATAAGAAACCAAAACTTTGTCAAGAGCAATTGTAGTTAGTGGAGGGAGTTAGAATAGTAGTCATAAGAGTTGAAGTAGTGTAGCGAACCAAAGTCGGTCAACATCGCCGAAGGTAAGTACTACACAAAATACAATGGAAGGAATAGATAATACGTTAAGAATTCTTGAATTCCAGGGAGCGGGCTCGAAATACCTAGAGAAACATATATTGTATGTGAGGCTATATGGACTGTGAAGAATTTCTAGATTGAGGAAACAAATATTGTTTAGTTAACCACAACGTTTATAGGTCGCGCACTATTTTTCTATAATTTTTGCAATTTTGTAGGGTATGACGAGAAATATTGGCGCGCATTCAAATTAATGAGAGACCACACATCATATGCATATATAATCCAAGAATAAAATGTCGTGGTAGAAGGGGGAGTTCCACAGTATAATACTCTGAGAGGATTTAATCAGGGTGGACGAGGAGGATTCAACAAAGGTCGAGGACGAGGAGGATTTGGTAGAGGAGGTAGAGTACCAATCATTTTTTATAATTGAAACCAACTAGGAAATTTAGAAAGAGACTGCCTGAATCCTTTCACGACATGTACATACTATAAAGCATTGGACCATGCGACTGAAGATTGTCCTCAATTGATAAAGAAATCACAGGAAAGAGGGAATCAAATCCAAAACATAACCATAATCAGAACATACAGATGATAGTGGTCGAAACATGCAATGAACAACCTAAGATAACAATAGTTGCATGTGGAAGAATGTGAACCGGAGTGGACGAAACAGGTCAAGGGAATAACATTCATCAGTGGGTAAGGAAAGTCATGAATCCATTACCATTGTTTGAACCAAGGAAAGAGAAAGAAAATTTCCATCAAGAAAGGAAAAAAATGATGGGAGCAGACTGGATAACATCAACTTCGACTGCACCACCATTGTATGATAAACCATCAGTATATGATATGCCTTTGGTTTATGATTATTCTGAGAAAAGAACTGATGAGGTAAGTACTTTGAAGAGATTTTTAATAAGTTTCTTTGATTTAATGAAGGATGAATCTATGTCTGTGTAAAATTATTGACCATTGTGCCCAATAAAAGGAGTGACTTGTAGCACACAAAGAAATTAACTCGGTGCATAGTAAGAAGCGAACAAATAGGGAGTTTAGGATCAATGCATAGATAGGAGCTTATGAAATGGATAATATAATTCTAGATTTAGGTTCATATGTAAATGTTATACTGAGACAGACTTGGGAGATGATGGGCCGGTCGAAGTTGATTTGGTCTTCTATCCAGCTGAGACTAGAGAATGAACATAAGATCGTTCTAGTAGGAAGGTTGACTTCGAAGTGATCGACATAATATATGGAAACACACCATATCCACACTGTTGGGACTCGATTGGGAATTTCATAATAAGATGATCATTGACTTAAAGAAGAGGCAGATGGTATTCAAAGTGGAAAAATTTAAGGTAAACATGCCATTATACCCCACTGAAGGGAAAATGTATGTACAACCAGTGAATAGAAAAGATATTGATAATCTATACAATATGATTGTGCGGATGGATGATTATGTGAACCCTACCATTGGGGGCATACTTAGTTGGAGGAGTATTATCTCATGTGCGTCAAACTCAGAAGATGCTTTGGAGAATTGGAAACAAAGACTACATGAAGTGTCTACCAAAAATTGTTCTCAAATTACCTGTGCACTGAGATGGATTGGGACCGAAATATTCAAACCATCAAGGTATATTGGCCTGACACCTATAGAATCTTTTATCAAGGAATTTTAAATGCATATTCTAGATCAACAAAGTCTCTTGACTTAGGATGTCGCACTGAAATAAACTTCATCGAGATGGTGGGATATGAACAAAGATAGCATAGGATATTATCCACAGTGTAAGAGGTTAGTACAAGTCATATTTAGGACAAAGAATGAAACTATCGTGCCAAAGTACAGTGGATTAATTTTTCTAGCAGATCATGTTATGAAGTGTATTGCGCAATGGATATCGGTACCGGAGCAAGAATGGACTCATTTATTTTTTCATACTCTAAATCATAGATGATTTTAGGGGCGAAATTTCGCTCATGGGCGAAATTAAGGGGCCTCTAATTTTTTATTGGGCGAATTTTTTGTATTAGAGTGATTTTTTTAAACTTATTTCATTAGCCCGTAATTTGTTTTAGGGTAAAAATCGTGTACAGGGTTAGCCCATGTTTTTAGGAGTGTAGAGGAAAACAAATTATATTTAGCCCCTGAAATTTGGAGGAACAAGCTTCCATTAGCCAAATTTCTAGAAATATGGAATTTATGATAGCTTCTTCGCCCTGCCATTTGGTAAAATTGGGGTTTATGGTTTAATTTCACCCCGATTTTGTGGTATGGGTAGTGGGCACTCAACACTGGGTAGCTACAGCCTACAAGCTTCCCTTTGCCTGATTTCAATATTCCCTTTGCCCAATTTCCAAAGAACATGGAGATTTTTGGCCCTCCCACATGGTATAAATTATATGGGATCTGAAATGCATTCCCCAGTTTACATCTTCGTTCTTATTTGAATTTCCCCTTTGGGGTTTGACGGAACGGAGGTTTACAAATTACGGTTTTACTCTTCTTCTGTTACCTCTTATTTCCCCTTTGGGCCTTGAGGTTTACGAGTTTAGTATTTTACTCTTGGAATTTCTTCTGGTTGGTAATGGGTTACTCCCAAGTTCGGCCCAGGCACTAGTTGGCAGTGACCATATTTTATTAGTCCAAGACCCCGCTCGCAGAGGAGGACCCGACTCATGGCTCGACGCTAAGGCTCGACCATAGTGACAATTTGCAAACTCACATATCTGATTGGTGTAGCCGTGGCTTCAGAGAGGTGCTTATTGATTTTTTATTTTCTTAAAGCCTTCCTTTATATGTTCTACTGTTGATATTTATGTCAAAGTTGTGAAGAAACTCAGGTTTTATATCCTTCTTATTGTTCTGGTACCTAGAGTTTCCATTGACTAATATGAATAACTGTGTGATAGATTCTCTTTAGATTATGATCAGTGATTCTCGCGTTGCCATGTGTATCTCAAATCATTTTTGGCTTTTACACAACAATGACTTCAAGGTTTAGAGTCTCTTCTCTATCATATATCGTATACCAATGTAACAATCCCATTTCAATATTTAAATGGTTGCTAGAAACAACCCTCTCACTACTCTGTCAAAAAAAAACAACCTTCTCACTACTATTTGCAAGGTCTGACTTTGATTCACATTCTGATTCCATCTCAGATGTTTTAACTACTTCTCCTTCTTGCAATCTATCACCGTGTTCTTATTGTCCAAGTTTCTCACAGAGTGCTCTTCTTAGTTTCCTATAGTAAAAGTTTCTCTCTTGTAAAAATATGTCACTGTCCTTGTAGTTGAAGTCATAATGTGAATAAACATGGAACAATGACTCAATTATCAGAGGGTCTGAACCACAAACACCGGGGAGGCTTCATACCTACTCAAAATTAATTTCAGGGCAATTACATCCCATTTTCCTTCACTTAAAGCCTTCCTTTATCTGTTCTACTGTTGATATTTATGTGAAAGTTGTGAAGAAACTCAGGGTTTATATCCTTCTTGTTGTTCTGGTACTTGGAGTTTCCATTGACTAAAATGAATAACTATGTGATAGATTCTCTTTATCTTATGATCAGTGATTTGTGCGCTGCCATGTGTATCTCGAATCATTTTTGGCTTTTACACAACAATGACTTCAAGGTTTAGAGTCTCTTCTCTATGATATATAGTATACCAATGTAACAATCCCATTTCAATATTTAAATAGTTGCTAGAAACAACCCTCTCACTACTCTGTCAAAAATCTGAGAGCTCTTAATTGCTCAATGATTCTCCTATGCATTTTCTGCATTTACACTCACATAGAAAGACTTTTCCTTAAACTATAAAGAAATGATGAATTACCCTACGAAATATCATCTTTATGCAATTTAGAATCATGACGCAAATTTCTCAACACATCATGCAGGTAGGCTATAAATTCTACAATGATGTACAAAATGATTCAAGTGAAAAAAACTACACTTCAGATAAGCAGTAGAGGAAAACAACTAAAAATCATGGCAAGGATACATATAATGAAGTGCTCTTTTCCTACAGTGACAAAATGCTAGTCATCTTATTCATATGGTTATGCACCTGAAATTATGAGATTTGGACGAAACCTCATTGGGTCAACCTCAATTTGGGCTAATTTGGATTTTCTTTTAGTGCCCTCTTCCATCCGGATACCTGTTAAAAAGTGAAAACTATAAAGTTACTATATTTGATATAATAAATTCTTTATTAAGCTCATATCAAAATAGTTTTCTCTACAACTCCATGTTTTCTACTTTTTGAAACTACAAGAATACATGCTCCATGATTTAACATCCCAACATGCTATAACATTCAATGTCTTTTCCAACATTAGAGAAATATGATCTTATTTTACTATGTACTTGATCCCAATCTTTTATTAAGATCCATGACACTTGCTTTGGAAACAAGAAATAGTTGTCCTTCATTTACAAATCTTAGCTCTTTGCAGAAATTTTGTTTGTCAAACATCTTTCTTGAGCTCAGTGACTTTCTGTATCTGACTCCTTTACAGCGTAAAGGTCCATCATTTCCCTTTCTAACTAAAAATCATGGACGATGAAGAGCCTTGGAAAACCATTCATTGACCTCTTCTCCATAGCCATTTCCTTGAGCCCTTGATTCACAATAGAGATCATCCGTGTAAGTGTTTCCATGTAATAATCATATTTGCACAACTTAAGAGATACTAACAATTTCACAGGAGTGCTCCTTTGCCAGAATCCTTTGAATATTTGTATTATGATATTGGACAAACAAAAATGACATAAAAATGTTATCACCTACTCAAAAAATATGTGAGATCATTTTCTTCAAATGATGACATCTATTATGGTTTTGTATAAACGACAATAACATGATTTCTAAATTCAAACTGTTTGTAAAAATTGAAACAAATTATGCTTATCTTATCTACCATTCAATCAGTACAAACGATATGCATGAATCCAATAAAGGATGGCACAGACACTACCTCCATTGTTACTCATATTTTAGAAACATGAACGTTTAACCACATAAGACATGACACATCATACTGCACATGCATATGATATGAAGTACAAAGAACCTTATGAATCTTTCTGTAAAACAATTTGATGTTTTCTCCAACATGGAAGTCAATTCAAAGAAGAATTTTTTGTAGGCTCTTCAATCAGACTTGCCAACTTGATGCATTCAATTTCATATTTTTGTTTTCTTTATTTTATTTCAGAAGTAATAGTATTGGTGTAATGTTCCTGGCTTGGCTAGTCTAGGAAACACTGCTAATGTGTGTGTAGGATCTGTTATTACTCCAAGAAACTCCTTAGGGTTGTAGACTAAGGATGCTTGGTAACTTAAGAAATTATGAATAATCAAAGTCTTTGGAACAATGGGATAACTGAGAAGGCTTTATAAAAGGACAACTTATTATGCATTTAAATAAACCAATGCTTTTAGAGACCAAATATCAGTTACAGTAATGAAATAAGGTGTGAAGAATACTATTCAAGATAACCATGTACACAGACATGTAGGGTCATACAAGATAGCATAGAATCATTTAATTCACATTCATGAGCTACACAAGAAGATGACAGTTCTCAATAGCTAAGCCGAACTGAATCAAATTACAAAGTGGTGAACATATGAACAATATTGACATTGGTAACAAAAGAGGACTGTGATTCATATAACATAAAAGAGTCAAAGTACATAGCCAAAAAGTATCCAGGATTGAACCCCTCATCTATCTTAATTCTGTAGCTTTATAGATTTACATCACAGTTATCAGATCCTAAAAC
>ML776626.1:140718-159754 GCA_009831015.1 Picea engelmannii | reverse complement strand
TTCCAAGATGTTATGTAACATTTGATATTTTTCTTTCATGCGACCCATGGTTTGGTAGGTTTGGCCATCATATAATATCGATTATGGTTTGTGTTTGTGATCCTTGCATTTATGTAAAAGAGTTGGTGTTCTTCTAGGTCTATTCTTTGTAGGCACCTGCTTCAGAAGGTGTCACCATTTCTTACAGTGCTCAGTTTGAATTTTGTTGAAAATGTTGGGTTAATCAGTAAGGAATGGCTTTGGAATTTCTTTGCATTTGCTGGGTTGTTGAATTTGGTTTTTGTTAAGGAGCCAGAGTTTGCGGTTATGGGTATGGGGGCAGTCGTGGCCGTGGGTATGGGGACAGTTGTGGTTGTGGGTATGGGGATTCCATTTTTTAAATTAAGGTTCATGGAGGTGAGTGGGTGGTGCATCACATAGATATGTATGTAAAAAGAAAAGATAACTAAATTCTCATTAAGGCAGGATCCCCTAATACTTTACAATGTTTTATAATTTAGTGAAAGATTCGCCAATATTTTACAAGATTTTATAATTCAGTGAAAGATTCACCAATATTTTACAAGATTTTATAATTCAGTGAAATATTCACCAATATTTTACAAGATTATATAATTGAATAAAATATTCGCCAAAAAATTATATATACATTTTATATTATTGATAAAATAACCTTCAATTTTTCCTATGTATCATGGGGATTCGCCCATTTATTATACATATAAATTTAGGGGGGGTTCTTAAAATCACCCCTGCTCTAAATACAGCTCCCAAGAATTGGTACATCGAACTAGAAGTATGTCGAGGGATAGGATATTGGGAATAATTGACCAAGAACTTCAATGTAACCTTCAATTTTGAAAATAATAATCCTTTGATTGATTTAACATTGCAGGTGCTGAAGAATAATATTTTTCCATTGGAGGACTACTTGTTGGGATCAACGCCTTTGTACATTTCCTAGAGTCACTTTAACATTTGAAGAGATATTGTAATGTTGTAATGTCATAGAAGAAGCCCAATACAAGGAAGATCCAAGGAATTTACAGATATCATAGGTTCAAGGGGAGCGCACGGTCGGAGGACCGAAGCTTGACTGAGCCATATATGAAAATATCCTAAGATTGTGCAAAGTGAACATTGGTACAAAAGAGAAACCTAATTTTGTGCACATAGGATATTAATGGAGCGAGGAAACAATTGAGAAGCTTCATGACTTACTGGGCGAGTATCAAGATCTATTTCTGAAAACCTTTTCATATATGAAGGGGATAGATGGGGAATTAAGTCAAATGAAGATCCCATTAAAACTAGATGCTAAGCTAGTAAGGAAAAGACCTTATCGATTGAATCCAAAGTACAAGGAAAATGTGAAAGAAGAGCTTCAAATAATGATAGAAGCTAGTATGATTGAGTCCATCGCGGAGTCTGAATAGATAATCCCAATGGTAGTTCAAGACAAGAAAACAAGGGGTCTTAGAATTTGTGTAGACCGAAGGAAATTGAATGATGCATGTTTACTTGACCCTTTTTCGACCCCCTTTATAGATGAAGTGTTAGAAAATGTAGGAGGGAAGGACGCCTACTCGTTCACTGATGGATTTTCAGGATATCATCAGATCAAGATTGTGCTAGAAGACATACATAAGATGGCATTTGTGACATAATTGGGAAGATACCAATACACATTGATGTTGTTTGGGTTAAAGAATTCACCCGTTTTTCTTTCTAGAGTAGTTGTTGTAGCCTTTAAGGAATTTATTCATAAGTTTATTGAAGTGTACTTAGATGATGGGACTATTTTTATCTTATTAAAATATCATATATAAACTATTCAGTTCATGCTCGATAGATGTAGACAATATATGATATCATTAAATTTGAAGAAGTGTATTTTTTGTGCACCATTTCAAATATTGTTAGGTCATGTGGTACGCAAGCAAGGTTTGTTAGTTGATCCTGTAAAGATAGCGGTGATTTTTGTTTTTCTACCACCTACATCGGTAAGAAAATTGAGAACAACGTTGGGTCACACAAGATATTACAGGAAATTTATTAAAGGCTATGCACATATTACAACTCTGATGGAAAATTTATTAAAGAAAGAAGTTAAGTTTTAATGGAATGAATATTGTCAACAAGGTCTGGACGTATTGAAGAAGAATTTAGTAATTGTGTGCATTTTGGTGTTCTCAGATTGGAAGAAATAGTTTCATGTTCATGTGGAAGCATCGTTTATAGCAATCAACACAGTATTAGTCCCGCAAGGAGAGGGAGAGTTAGACCATCCAATTTCCTTTGCTAGTAGGAAGATGTCGACTACTGAGAAGATTTACACGACGATAGAAATGGAAGGCTTGGCAATGGCTTATGTCTTGAAGAAGTTTAGACACTACTTGTTGGGGTTCCATTTCAAGATGTATACGTAACACTCTAAAATAAGATATCTAGTAAACAAGCCAGTGTTGGGGGGATAATATGCAGATGGTGGTTAATGTTGTTCTAGGAGTATGAATTTGGAGTCATTGTGAAGCCATGGAAATTGAATGCAAGACTAGGACATCTGTTGGAAATATTGATAGGGGAAGATGTAGGGAGCCTAGATGATAATTTACCAGATGCGCATTTATTTTCAATTCAAATGGTAGACGACTACTATATAGAGATTGTCCAATTTCTAAGTACAAGAGTTGCTCCATCCGACATGAAAGTAGAACAAAAGAAGAAGTTAGTGGTTAAAGAAGTGGATTATCAATTGATCATAGGAAATATACATAAGTTATGCATAGATGGAATACTAATATGATGTGAGTTATAACACAAAATACCAATGATCATAGTGGAGGCACATGATGGAATTGCAGGAGGCCATTATGCAGGAAAGGAAACAATTCAGAATATCTTGCACAAAGGGCTATGGTGGTTGACCCTCCATAAGGACGCTACGACATATTTTCGGAGCTGCGATGTTTGTCAGAGATTAGGAAAGTAGATTTTATCGGACCAATTAATCCACCAACAAAGAGATAAGGATCTAGGTACATAATTATCGTGAAAGACTACTTAACAAGATGGGAAGAGGCAGAACCAATTACATATTGCAGAGCGAAGACAACTACATAGTTCTTATTTGAGAACATAGTTACAAGGTTTGGGTGACCTAAATTACTATGAGCGATCAAGGGACTCATTTTTTGAACAAGATAATTGCAACATTGAAAAATGAGTTCCAGATTCAACATCGAAAGAGAACTCTGTATCACCTTCAAGTAATGGAAATATGGAGGCCTTCAATAATATACTGGAGAATGTATTGACAAAGGTATGTAATGTAGGATGGGACGATTGGGGTTTAAGGATTCCTACAGTGTTATGGGATTATATAAATACATGCAAAATTTGACAAGTCAGATACCCTTTAGATTAGTGTATGGATAGGAAGAAGTCATCCCCATGGAGTTTCTTTTACCAAGTCTATGTATTTTTGCAATGACAGACCTTATGGATTATGACGCAATAGAAGACATACTATCACAATTATTGGTATTAGAGTAACACTGATTTTTTGCAGGGTTCCATCAACAAGTACAAAAGGCATGTGAAAAAGCATGGCACGACATACACATCCAGCAAAATAAGTTACCGACGGAAGATTTAGTACTTCTCTATGACAATAAGTTTTTACAACACCCTGAAAATTTTAGGACACACTGGTTGGGGCCATATGTGATCAAATACGTTACATAAGTAGGTGTTGTTCATCTGGAAGAATTGGATGGACAAATCATGGAAGGACTAGTTAATGGGAGTCGACTAAAACTATACAGGGATGACCGTCCTTCTAATCACTAGATGAATTTCATAGTCTATGCACCATAGAACTTGTATCATAGTGTACTATAGAAATAAAAGGAAGAAAAAGAAAGAGAAATAGGAGAAAACAAGAAAATGGTTCATGGAAGAAGTAGAAAATTAAAGAGTCCAAGAAGTTAAGAATAGTAGGTGAAAAGGAGAAGTAGGAAAATGTCGCATAGGATAAATAAGCAAGTAGAAGAGCACACAGAGGATGAAAACAAGTTCAAGTAGAGAGACACGATCACGCAGAGAGAAGAGATTGTGCAGAGAGAAGAGATCATGCACATAACAATTTAGAGAAATTAAGACAATCCATGACGGAACATGCAGTAAAGAGATACCATGACGATGAAGTAGTGGTGTCGTGTAACCATAAATGAAGATTGGCAAGAAGATTTTGACACGTTGGAGAATCTAATAGATAATTCGTTGAAGATATGAATTTAATGAATCATTATGGAAGGTAATGAATGCAAATCACTAGTGGATTAGACGACAAGTTTAGGCATGAAGGGAAGATAACAAATGGCGATGAGGTATATAAGAAAGAAAAGGGTTGAAGGGTAAAAGGTATTCTCATTTACAGATTGCATAGAGATCTGATTTGCAGAGACCAGTTGCAGAGCCCAGTTGTACATAGAGAATAGTTGCATAGGAAGATGGCACCACCTAAGGAATCAAAAGCTTCCACATCAATACCAAACAAACAATGTAGTCAACCAATAAAAACACATATAGTTGAAGAGACACATGAGGAATCCTCCTCAGTTTCGTTATTCCCCAAGGACTACATACCACTAAGAAATCCATCCGCAAAAACGATCAACCTACAAAAAGACACAAAGTACCCATTCGTGGAGCCAAATTTTCCACAGGGAGTGATTGTGGAAGAAGACATGTTAGGATTGATACCAATTCTAAAGTATGGCGACCATGACATTATAGATGAAAACAAATTCCTAGATTTAGTTCCAAGCAAGTACTTGAAGAAATACATTAGCTATGAAACACAAATGATAGTGATAGAGCCACAGATTTGGGCTACGGGGTTGTAGAAAGCATACATTCTAAACCTATTTGATATACCACACTTTGGGAGGATCACACATTTTAATTCTTACATCAAAATGTTGTGGATTTACGTGCATGGGGTCTACTTGTGGCTCGACGAGCCAGTATCAATTTATATAGACTTGATCGTGCGCATTACCGGCCTACCGTCACAAGGGAAGGACTCCTCACTATTGTTCTTTGAAAAGAAGAATGAAAATGATCTATTATAGAGCATGAAGGAGAAGTTTCATACATTATGAAGACAACGCGGGTTAGATGTCGCACGCATATGCAATTTAGGATTGATACCAATTCTAAAGTATGTCAACCATGACATTATGGATGAAAAAAGATTCCTAGAGTTAGTTCCAAGCAAGTACTTAAAGAAATACATTATCTCTGAAACACAAATGATAGTGATGGAGCCACAGATTTGGGCTACGGGGTTACATAAAGCATACATTCTAAACCTATTTGATATACCACACTTTGGGAGGAGCACACATATTAATTCTTGCGTCAAAATGTTGTTTATTTGCATGCATAGGGACTAATTGTGGCTCGAAAGGTGAGTATCAATTTATCTAGACTTGATCCTGCACATTACCGGCCTATCGTCACAAGGGGAGGACCCCTCACTATTTTTCTCTGAAAATAAGAATGAAAAGTCTCTATCATAGAGCATGAAGGATAAGTTTCATACATTATGAAGACAACACGGGTTAGATGTCGCAAGCATATGCAACCTGAAAATACGGTTTGCGACACAAGCGTTAGCTTGTAAAATGTTAAGAAAGTGTTGAAAATACCAAGTCCTAGCAACAACAATAGTGGAATATGAAAGGCGCATCAAGGGCGTCTAGATGAACTGGGTGACGTTCTTACTCAACCAGTTCTTGATTGATTGTGAAGAGGCACAGTATAAAGGCACTGAGTTACACTATGTCTCGATGTCAATTCTAATAGCATTATCTGCATGGAGGGAGCCATATGACATGCAGTTCTTGGGATTCAAGGATAAACCATATCTAGATGCGCGATATCAGAACTTATGGAATACTACACACAAGACAAGACAGATGAAAAAAAATGTTTTCTTTATATTTATAAAGAAACAATTAGGGAAATCATTGAGAGGACACCACGCATACCACCACAAGTGGTCGATGAGTATAACGAAGTTGTGCGCTTTAAGACAAGGCACCATCATATGTATGTATAAGCGAGAAAGGACCCATATCAACAATGGCTTCCCATACAATACATGTTAATGGAGGACGAGATAGGCCATATCATGGTATATTGGGACGATGACTAGAAGATTCCACCCGTAGAAACAGGGCCCTCGGAGGGACAAAACCATGAAGTACAAGAGATAGAGGATGATGAAGATGAAGGAGTTGAACAGGAAAGAAGAAATGGAACAGAAGAAACAACCCATAAGACAACACCATGCATAGATAATAAGTGGAAAGAACCAGAGACATGAAAATCAATACCACAACGCACGAAGCTAAAATCTGTCAAGGAAGTGGCCATCCAAGCCCTGTAAGAGGAAGACTTGGAAAATATTGGTGATCAAGTTAAAGAAGTCACAAATGACGCATTTCAACGTGCAACACACCATCAGGAAGAAATGCACAAAAAGATACATGAGTATAAGGTTGAGTTACACCAATTTCTAGAAGCAACAAAGCTCCTGATAGTATGACAGATAGAGGATGAACAGAAAAAAAGAACTACAAAGAATGGGGAGGTAAGGCCAATAATATCTCAGTTGTTAGCGGTAGTAGGTAAAAGTAGATTGATCAAGTTAGCAATAGGGGCGGTAGATTTCCCCACAATATAGATGCAGGAACAAGAAAGGGCACTAGGTCATATTGAATTAGTCTTATCTCAACTACCAACAAATGTATTGCAAGAATTGTAGACGAGAGTGACGCAAGAGATGAACTCGCGTGCAGAAAATACATATACCGAGTTGGTTAAGGTTACACCAGAGAATGTAGCCTTGGATACAAATTACAACAAATTCAAGTAGGAGTGAGATGAGGCCACGCAAAAGGTCGAAAGGATGCAACAAACATTCGATCAAGTCTACAAACAACTCCCACAGGCTTGGAAAGAGATGGAGGCCATAGTTGAAAAACAATTGACAAAGATAAGAAAAGCTATTCATGTATTCCACGCACATATAGTCGACTTAGAAGTGCATATGACATTGAGTACTCCATCAGAAGAAAAGGAGAAAATGGAACATACAATGACCATAGTTGTGGAGTGGATAAAGAACCTAGAGCTAGAATGTCCTCAACTCTATGAAAAAACCACGGGAATCTATACACAACTAACCGAAGATAGGGAGATACAAGAGATCACCCAGAAGATACAAGTTGTGCAGGAAAAGGCGCAGAAGTTCAAAGCAGTAATGGGTACATTACCGCCAGTAGAGGTGGTAACGAAAATGGAAGAGAACATGAAGTTGTATTAAGAAATGAATTAGCTAAGGGAAGAGCAGCAATATCGCACGCAAACACTTGAGGCAGTACAAGACAAATCCTATAGGGTGACAATGGCCTTAGAAACCACTAAAGGTATAGTCAAACAGGAAGCCGAATAAAGTGTCAAGAAGATGCAGGCTCGAGTTACTGTCGAAATGGTTGACACAATTTTGTAGAAGGAGATAGAGGTAGAGGAGAATGCCATGACAGGAAAGGAGACATTCGAAAAATTCATGTATAATTGGAAGAAGGAATGAGTGGCTCGGGACAAGCCACAGGTGAGTGTTGGGGGCCTGTTGGATAGATGTTTTGGATTTGTTTTGGATAAGTATTAGGAAATGCATAGGAATGGATCGTCTGAAATTTTGGCTGAGCAACATGCACATAAATAAGTTGAATCATGTTTGGGACTCAATGTGAAAAAGACGAAAATTAGTTAGGATTTTGGGATATTTTTTCCACATTATAACGAGATTAGCCCTATTGTAAAGCTATAAATTGTAATGGGCTTTTGGTAGAAGGGTAGTATTTAGGAGAAGTTAGTGATGGTGAGTTATTTTGAGTTAGTTGAGTTTTGGAGAAGTCTTGAGGAATATTTTTTAGGTATGACTGAGGAGTGAGGCTTGCACTGCAGTAGAACGCCTAGGCATGTTTAAGTAATGGTTATTGTTGCATATTTTTGTAAGAACAATGCACAATTGAAGGAGATTGTAAATGAATAATATCAAAATCCAACCATTGTGGATGTATCCCAGTTGGGGTGAACCATGTTAAAACCTTATTTCATGATGTGTTTGTGTGTTATTTTTGTGATGTTTATTGTTACCGCGCAATAATGATAAATGTTTAGTATTCTGATTGTGTTATTGATCTATATTGTTACGATTCTGTGCACTTAAGTTAATGATGAATGAATAAATGTTAAGTGCATTAATGTCGCACACATGGTATATTGAATGATAATTAAGGGTTAAGTAATAGAAAATGTGCACATAGTAGATGAATGGATAATTCATAGTATGAGTATGTTGAATACCTCACTTCACCTCATCACTACTGAAACTTGGTTCCCATAGCCCCTCTAGATGCTTTGGGTGAGACTTCACTTTCTTGCAGGAGATGTCGAAAGGGTCGATGTCTAAGGATTTTGTTGGTTTATTAATGGTTAACCTTGTGTCTTCCCATTGTTAGAATATAAGTGGATGTGCTCATTTTACCATTGACAATATATCTATTTTCACCAAACCATAGGCCAGAGCCACCCTCCGAGCACCTTAACCTTGACAGAGAATCAATCCAGAAGCAAACCATAGGCTAGATAGCCAAACAAGGGGTAGCGCTCCTTTCCTCAAGGATAGTGCACCAACAAGAGTTGATCAGATAGTCCAAACCCTAGCCAAGAGATAGGCCAAGCATAACTGCTAGCTGTAGCAGCTGCAATGACATCTCTCCTCCAAACCTGCACAAAAACTGGGCAACTGCAGTGTGCACAAGTGTTTCTCTGCAATTATGAGACTGCTTGCCAGAATGAGAAATGGCCTCCTGTATTTATACTAATTTTGGCTAACTACTTGGGATGACTTCTCATTCTGGGTATCTGTTTGTTCAGTATATATTATTATTTCTGGTCGACTTCTTCTCTTGGAGGCTAATAACCTAATATAAATTATCTTCTTGAGCTGACAAGTCTTCTAGGGTTATTAACCAACTCATTAGGGTTTCTTCTTGCTTCCCAGAGTATTCTATCCTCGTCAAGTTTACAGGTGTAGGTAAATACCTCCCGCAACTACCATAATATCAACACTCCCTCCTAGCTAGGGAGGTATTACAGGTAATGGTCTTGAGCACACAAACATACCATTCACCTGGTAGCATCAACATCGTGACTAGATCATGAGCACCATCATCATCATTAGTGTCATCAGCTGCATCATCTCTCGAAACCATACTCTATCTGACTAATCAGACATGATTCTCATTCCACAGAGTGATACAATATCCATTCTTCTAATCTAGATGAGTAATTGCTCTGAACCATTTTTTGTCTGGGAAATCTTTGTCCTTTGATTATCCATCTAACTGATAATCATTTCCAATACTGTTGATAGTCTTCAAGGCAATCAAAACAAAATAGAACACAATTGTGTCTATCCATAGTAGTACATAACTACAATCCAGTGGTACACTACCACACCAAGTAACACACAAGTACTTGATCAACAACGTATAGTCACAAACAATGGAACACATCCACCACAATAGTATACATCTATTGTCATGCAGTCTTCATAACAATCATCTGCTATCAACCTGCACAGAAACAATGTTATGATATAAACTCAATCATCTAGGCCAATCTTTCACTCACATCTGTGAGATCTGAAAGAATATATGCCCTCAAAAAGGTAAAACATCAATGATAAGCTGTCTGGACTATCTTTCTCAAGAAAGGAAGAATAACTGTCCTGATTTCTGAACCTGGACCATTCCCCACCTTGGGCCATTCTTCCTACACTAATCAATGTGCACCCTGGAGAGAATGTATAAACCCTAAGGAATGCATGTCCTTGATTGTTGAGCCTGGACCATTCCCCACCCTGGGCCATTCCTCCTACACTAATCAAAGTGCACCCTGGAGAGAATGTATAAACCCTAAGGAATGACTATTTGGACCATTTCCTCTGTTGACCACAAGAGGAAAATACTATCCTGTATCAACCTCCAAAACAGACCATTCCTCATGTTGACCACAATGATAAATCGATGTCCGACGAGGTGGGCTAGTCTTCTTGAGTAACCCTCAAGAAGAGAGACTGCCCTAGACCACTCCCCATGTTAACCACAATGGGAATTCATTGTCTATGATACATCAACAATCTGTACCATTTCCCATGTTAACCACAATGGGAAATCGTTGTCCGTCAGAAATCTCAATCCACTTTCCGAACTGGAAAGGAAGTTGCTCATCCTGGACCATTTTTCGAATAGAAAAATGACTGTCCATAAATCAATACATATCAGTGCTCCCTCCCAACCTAGGAGTCATCTCTTCTTTTTTCAATAAGGAAGTCATCTCCACGAGCTCTATCTTGAGTATGCAAACTATTTCATCTTGGATAGAAGCTTTACCAAGATGTTTGTTTATCTGCTCATCTTTGGAGATATGTATTGGAGAACCTCTTTCTCCTTTTTGAACTTCATCACAGATAATGTAATGCTTGATTTCAAATGTACTTTGTTCTAGAGCACTGGTTTTTCTTTTAAGGCTTCATGTAGCTCTGATCAATAAAGTATATCATTGTTGGAACACAGGAACATATCCATGTGGCACTTCTTCTGTCATCATGAGATATGATCTACTGAGTAATCATCTTGATACAATATCTTTGTTATGGAGAATCTTCACCACGCTTTTGCTGTGCATTGAAGGTTCTTCACCAAGTTATCTTCTTCCATCTATATACAAGAGTCTATTTCTGGTATGCCTCAAAGTCTTGAGGTTTCTCTTCATATGTTATTTTTTCAATTTCTCTGGAGAACATTCTTTGCATTCATCTTGATGTAGCACTCCAACCCATGGATGATATAATGACTCATGTAGAGGTATGTTTGGTTTACCGGAACGAGCAATCATAGTCTTCTCCCTCCATCTAGGAGAACCTCTAGTTCTGGATCTTGCAATGCTTTCATTCATAAGTCTTCCGTACACTGTTCTTCATCACAACTTTCAGTTCTATTTGATTGCTTTCATATTAGGCTGGTAATCTTGTGATTCTCGATACAATGACTGGTTGTTCAGGATTCTCTTCTTTCTTGGAATCTTCATGTTCTTCCTCATGTTTTTATTTATCTTTTGGGTCCATGGATTTTCTTATAGATTCCATGCCCAAAATATTCCACTTCTTTCTTTTATCATAGGATCACAGATCTGGATGGACAACCAGGGATACTTTAAGTCTTCTCTTTGAAGAAGACTTCTTATGAGGTTGAACTGAGCCTGTATTGTCTTTCATGGTTGTTACCATGGATATATACTTCATCATCTTCAGTGGATCATATGATTAGCTCCCTCCTAATCCTTGCTTTATGTATGAGTGCATATAATTGGCTCCCTCTGTCTAACAGAGTCCACGCCTCTGTCTGCACCCTTATTTTCTTATGCAATATATAATTGTCTTTCTCTGTCTAACAGAGTCCACTCTTTTATCTTGTTGTCTTCTACAAAAATTCATAAGTATTTCTCCAATTTCCTCTTGATTGCTGACTTATTTCTGTCTTTGCTTCTTCTAAGTCTCTTCATGATTTATTCAGCTTATCTTGCAATAGTTTCCACATGATTTGCTTGATGTATTTCATTCTTTCATGTATTATCCAATGATATCAATCCTTATCTTGTTGTTCTTACATCGGTATAGTTCTTCTTGGAACAAATTATCTTCCAAGAGATATATATACAAGATATGTACAGAGACGATGCAAACAAGATATGTACAAGAACTAAGAAGATTATTGTTACCTTCAGAAGAAGAAGTCTCTTTCATCCTGCTTAGTCTTCTTTGTAGGTTCCTTTTCTTCGATAAATGATGCTTCATGTTTCTCCTTCCTTTTCTTTAGCTCGGGACAATGATTCTTGTAGTGGACATAATTTCGATAAATAAAGCATTGTACTTCTGAAATGTATTTCTCTTGATTTGGCTTCCTCTTTCAACCAAACTTCCTTTTGTTCCTGAAATTCTTGAATCTTGCTGTGAAGGCTTGATCATCGTACTTATTTTGGGGTTTCTCTTTTGCATTGATCCTTGATTCTTCTTGAGCACAACAAGTCCAAAGTTCTTCAAATGTTGGATACTCCTTTCTTGTGTTCATGCTTGCGGCAAATGCATCCCACGTTTTGGGAAGACCATTGAGTACTATGTTTACCAATTCCTTCTCTGAAATGATTTATTCAATAGCTTGTAGTTGATATCTTAACTGAGAGATTATCACAAAGTATGATGTTATGTTGTCATCATCATTCATCTTCATGTCATGGAGCTCATTCTTCAGACTCATTATTTGTCCAATGTTTCTGACTGAGAAGAGTTTTGTTAGGGCATCGTACATCTTCTTTGATGAGTCAAGATGGGAGATGTAGGGTATCAAGTGGTATTTTATGGATTCCACTATGATACTCATGGAATTGATGTCATCATCTTTGAACTTCTCCATAACTGCAACGTTATGTGGTTCCTTCTCTTTTCCTTCTTCAAACTCTGGTTCCACGATCTTTCCTTTCATGATATCCAACACTTTATTCCTGGCAAGGATGAGGTCAATCCTTGTCTTCCACGCTCTAAAGTTAGAGGCTCCATCTAACTTGTTCTCTGACTTCATAGAATAAGTCACGGCTGCTTTGACTTGGTCAAACCCTAGAATTCACCACAAACTCAAACTTGACATCTTGGCTTGCTGAGAGTACCAGGAGACGCGCTAGGCTAGGGCACACTGATCTATCCAAATATTAGGTCAATCCCTTCACTTAAGGTGTCTCAACGAGAGGATTATGGTTTCTACAACTGCACCTGCTAGTAACCCTAGCGACAGTGATTTGGTGACTGCTCCTGCTAGAAACCCTAGCGACAATTCTTCAACGATCTTAATATCCTTCTGGATATGTTTCCTTCCAGTGGTTAGACTGAATGAAGGAGGTGTGGGACAATAACTTGTTAGAATATAAGTGGATGTGCTCATTTTACCATTGAAAATATCTCTATTGTCACCCAACCATAGGTCGAAGCCACCCACCGAGCACCTTAACATTGACAGAGAATCACTCTGAAAGAAAACCCTAGGCTGTATAACCAAACAAGGGGTAGCGCTCCTTTCCCCAAGGATAGCGCACCAACAAGAGTTGATCAGACAGTCCAAAACCTAGCCAAGAGATAGTCCAAGCGTAACTGCTAGCTGCAACAGCTGCAACAACAACTCTCCTCCAAACCTGCGCAGAAACTGGGCAACTGCAGTGCGCACAAGTGTTGCTCAGCAATTCTGATACTGCCTGCCAGAATGAGAAATGGTCTCCTGTATTTATACTAATTTTGGCTAACTACCTGGGCCGACTTCTCATTTTGGGTATCTGTCTGTTCAATATATATTATTATTTCTGGCCGACTTCTTCTCTTGGAGGATAATAACCTAATATAAATTATCTTCTTGAGCTGACAAGTCTTCTAAGGTTATTAACCAACTCATTAGGGTTTCTTCTTGCTTCCTGAAGTATTCTATCCTTGTCAGGTTTACACGTGGAGGTAAATACCTCCCGTAGCTACCATAATATCAACACCCATTACACGCCAACAATGGTTATGGGGTTGGTGAGCCTGAATGCAAATAGGCCAGTGCACCTATCCTTGTAAAATGTAATCACACTCAATTTATTAATGATATCGCATTGATGTGCACAAACAGATCAGATGAAAAGAGACAGGGGGATAAACTCCACTGAAAAGGGAAAATGGGGAACTTAAGTCCAAGGGAATATTTTATTAATATTTATGAAAAGTGTAATCTATGGATAATTATTTATCCTAAGTTCCTGAGGGATGGGAACAAGTCACCATGTGGTTAAATCTAATTCTAAAGGTGACATGTGTCCATTTTAAGGCATGCAATATATATTGTTGGCCTTAGAGTATTTCGGGGGAAGAAAAATAGTTCATCGCATTCCTTGATCATTCAGACTGACAGTCCTCAGGGGGAACCTGGAACTGACTTCCATTGTATAACCCTCTGCTTGGGAAAAATGGTTTATGGTCGAAGAGGCGGGTTTTTAGGTCCATGAGCATTCTATCCAGGTGAGATATTTTCCAATGCAAAGGTGGATTGTCAGGCCCGTCAAAATTCTCTCCAGGTGAGAGTTTTGTTGGGAATTGTTCCCTGATGTGCTTGGCATTAGTTGCACTGCTCTGAGACTTGATGTCTTTCTTGTTGTTGAAGCTATGGAAGGGAAGTGGGGAAGTCGAAGGACTGTTGAGAAAAGATGAGGAACACTACCTAGGGTGGGACACACATGTGGAGAATGAGAGACTGTAGGCTAGTTGCAGTAATGTGCACCTTGGACTGAACAATTATGTTGATTATTAGACCTTAGCCTAGAAATAGGATCCTTTTTCCCTGGTATATTTTAATCCCTAGCTCAGGGGTGACTTTTTGCTGAAAATTTATGAGAAACATAGTCTATGGCTAGGAGGGATGTCTCATCTCTGTGTGCAATTGGTGACTTATCATAAAAGATAAGTGTCCTTTATGCGCTTGTCTCATTTACTGTGTGCTCAAATATTTATGTCTGATATGGGTTTAATTCTTGTATGATGTTGCATCTAATTATTTTTTGTTATTTTGTATAATGTTGCTTGCACATGGAAGTGTGGTGTTGATATTCAATGTTTGTAGTCATACATGCAGAGTATGACAATTTCTATTAGTTATTCCTGTTAAGTTAACATTATAATAATGGTCTTGATTCTCTGAGGCGAGGTTAGACTAATGGCCATGCATGTAGGGAAATAATATGTGCACACAAGAGGTTGGATTCGCTTGTGCACGCAGGGAAGCAGTCTGCACACACAAGGAGAACAAAATTTGCGTATGACACCATAACGATTATGCACAAAGTAGATATCACATGTTCAGAGTGGATTACACACACATTAATGTTGTGTGATCAATATTCTTATGAACGCAGTTGTATTGTGTTAATTATGTTGTTATAATTTGTATCAGAAGAGGAAAGTTTGTGTGGCACGACCCAACTAGGGGTTGAGTGCGTTACTTCAAGTAGTTTTGTGCAGACCAATGTAATAGAGTAGAATCTGTGCAATATATTTTGGAGTAGCACTGCTCAGTAGTAAGTTGGGTAACGCTACAAATTGGTATCAAAGCGTGGTACCCAACTATGAGACTAGGTACATTACATATTGGTATCAGAGCATGAAACCCAGCTAGGAGACTAGGTATGTTACACCCGCATAGAACGAACCGAACTCAAAATATACCATTCATTACATCAAAAAGGAATGAAAGGGTTTCAAATTCAAACCAAAAAAACTAACGATTTAACAATATATTTGTGAAAATGAAGAGAGGCTTGTTTGGATGCTTCTTCTGGATGATATCCATTGCAGCTTCTTGATGCATTCGAAGGTAAATAGAATACTTTATTGTTCATTCTTTAAACGAATTTGTTTGCACAATGGAGAAAGAAGGAAGAATAATCTATAATAAAGATAAGGGGATAGGGGATACAGGTTCCCTAGAATCAAATCCTTGCATCTTTTAATTGTCCTTCGTCGAGAGTAAGTGGCTCCATGTGATCCAAAATTGATCTTTTAAAAACTATGGTTGAGTTTATGCATGAGTTGATTTACAATTGAGAAATTAAAAGAAGAAGGAGATCAAATGAAAGAATGTTGAAACCATCATAAAGAATGCATAACAAAAAATAAGCACTAAGAACAACAAACCATAACGCCAGGATTTTTAACGGAGTTCGACAAAGTTGCATACATCTCTGAGCCTTTGTCTCAGTGGGGGAGGCTTTCTTATTAATATTCAATTCTTCAAAATTACATCAGAAGTATCTCAAATGGATTAAAAATTGGTCTAGATGTGTTCTTCTCAACCTCAATAATCCAACACAACTGGCGGCACTGAAAAGGGTTGAGGGTAACTCCCGGAAATGTCCTCCAAAGTTCTCTTCCTCAATGGCTTCTCTGCATAAAAATGGCTTAAGATTCAAAAACTCTTCATCATTTTGCTATTCTGAACTCCTTGGACTATCAAAAACCTCTGGTTTATATACATTTTGAGTTGGAAATACTATCCCAACTTCCTCCAAATATCTGGCCTCAAAAAGGGCTCTAGATCCTCATTTTTGGGAAAAATACTCCAAAAATCAAGCTAAAATCAACAAAAAATGTTATTATATGGTTTAAAAACCCATATTTGGAAAATATTTGGGTCGTACCCCTTTCTCCTCGGCCCTTGGTCACATGGGGAGTTCCATGTGGCTTCTGGGTAACCCCTGCTCCATAGTATTCCGTTGGTTCTGGTTGTGTGGAAGGCCATGTGGCCTCGGGCTAATCCCAAGTGTCATCCCACGCCCGGTCCTATGTTGGTGGTCACATGAAAAGGAGCCTTGGTCAGCAGCCTAGGCCCGTTGAACGGGCGCTTAACCCCCCAAAATCCGTGCTTATCCAAAACTAAATACATAGTTTGCCACACGTCATAACAAGTAACACGGTCTCCCATCTAGTTAGCCCATAGTTGTTAGTCTGTTGCTTGTTTGGGAGGTTAGGAGGTCTATCTCGACGGAGGTGGAAACAAATTTTTGAACCATCCCTCATTGGCCTCATCTGGGGTGCCATGTGGCTCCCTATGATTGGGCCACATGTCGCCTCTAGATTGGACCGTACCAAACTAGTTAGCACATAATCATCACACAGTCAGCGTCGTACGTTGCCTCACTGCCACACATCAACTTGTCATTGGGCCACTTCATTGCCACCTGTCATCTGTACCATGCCATGTTTCATTTGTACCTTGCCACGTGTCATGACCTTAGCCTACCATGTTATCGTACGAACTGCCACGTCAACATTCGTATAGTCCACGTGTATGACAGATCAACACCTTAAAACATAAAAAATGTCTGACACATATGACCTCCTGGTGCTACTATGTCATCATGCTAACATCATCATGATGTCATGCTGATGTCATCTACCACGTTATCGTGACGTACTGCTGACATCAGCAGTACGACCTCTGACTGTTGACTTGGACTTTTTTTCCCATGTTTGGAAAATAGTTCAAATCGCCATAACTTTTGCATACAGTGTCTATTTTCGAAAAAAAAAAACATACTGCTAGAATCAGCATGATGAGCCCTATGCGATGACACTAGTTTTGTCTGATTCTGAGAACTTTGAAATTTTGGCCTTCCTGGATCCATTTTGGATCACCATGTCTTTTGGCTGGCAATGGAAAACCAAGGGAGCGTTTGAAGTGACCACCCAAGATATAAAATTTAAGTGTTGTTCAAAAGGTCTCGACTTCGATTATGTCCATGCATGGGCTAGATCCAACTTCCTCACTTGACACAGGATGGGAGCCAACATTTGGGTAAAGAGGGGGAAACATATTGGAACAACAGAGGATGGGAGCCAACACCTGGGTTAAGATAGAGAAACAGATTGTGTTCCAGTCACAAAGAGGCCCACTCAAGCACAGTAAAAACCTAAACTCAATAAAAACATAAACTTGAAGTGGGCCAACTATGCACTAAAAACCTAAGAGTAGTTAAAACCTAAACCTAAAGTGGTCATTAATAATATCACAATTATTATGCTACTTAGTTTTTTCGACATGAATTTATGGAATTCATTACCATATTTTGACATAAACCTTTGAACAACTCGTTGTCAACAACCTAAAACAACAGAATCATTAGAAAGACATCAGATAGTCATCAGCGTAGTTTATTTTGGTAACAAAGTTTCTCTCCTGTTAACGAATCACTAGAATTCTGTTATCATTGGTCGTTGTAAACGTTGTAAATGGTGAGTTGATAATGAGATGAAGCAGGTAATCTGAATTGATATATAAACTTTCAATCTGTGTTGAGTAGGTAGTTTAGTGGAGAATAATAAGCAGATAACAACAGCTTCGTCTAAACGTTTGTTAAAATGCTCCGTTCTGGTTGGAATCCAGCAAATGAAAAAAATTGCAACCTGAACAATGCTCCGTTCTGGTTGGAATCTAACAAATAAAAAAACTTGCAATCAGAATCCATTGTTCAGATTGCAATTTTAACATTTTGGATTTATTTAGAGATCCGAGAAACCTCTAGATCACATCTGAATGGATGAATTGTAATTTTTCGTGATGAAATTGCAGGTATTGGATTGTAGAAAAAAAAAACGCACAAAGGTGAAGCGTTTTAGTTTGACTTCTTTGGACTTGGACTGCGAAGGGAAATGATTAGCCAGCATGCGTGGTTGCAGTTACATATTTATTATCGGTATGGCTAAATTATATTGTAAAGGAAGTGATATTGAAACTGATTTTTTAAATATCATGCTTGCCTCTATAGCTCAGTGGTAGAGCGTCAGTCTTGTAAACTGAAGGTCCGTTGTTCAATCCTTCTTGGAAGCAGTTTTCACAACAACTTCTTTCGATTCTTTAAATGGTTTTGGATTTATTTCCACGAATTCAAGCGATCCGCGAAGTCTACGTCCTCCTTCATTCAATTTAAAAACATAGAACGCAACATATTTAAAAACAGATTTAATTACAAAATGTTTTGGATAATTAGTTAAAAATGAATGATTTAGAAGGAAAGGAATGTCTCTACTTTTATATATATATAATTTAAAATGAATGATTTATATATATATATAATTTAAAATGAATGATTTAGGAGGAAAGGAATGTCTCTACTTTTATATATATATATAATTTAAAATGAATGATTTAGGAGGAAAGGAATGTTTCTACTTTTATTTTTATATATATATAATTTATAATGAAATTGGGGGTTGGTCAATTCCTATAATACCTGCTCACATATATTATATGTGAGTCCGCTC
>ML776626.1:122649-140668 GCA_009831015.1 Picea engelmannii | reverse complement strand
ATTTAAAATGAATGATTTAGGAGGAAAGGAATGTTTCTCTCTCTATATATATAATTTAAAATGAATGATTTAAGAATTCTCACGAGCTTTATAATGAAATTGGGCGTTGGTCAATTCCTAAAACGCCATGGGATGAAAGAGTGTGTCACTTTTGTGGCACTAAGAAGGTTGAAGATGAAAAGCACTTTCTCTTAGATTGTCCAGCCTATACCCATATTAGATCTCATTTTCAAAATATTGATCACACTACCAACCTTTCTAACCTTTTAACTCAACAAAAGTATGGTGATTTTGGAAAGCTTCTCTTAATGCTTTTCGAGCACAGAAACAAAATTCTAAAGAATCACAAGTAATAACTTACCCTCTTAAGGTTCAATAGATCAATTAGGTCTTAGTGAACGTTAATCATCATCATCATATATATAATTTAAAATAAATGATTTAGGAGTAAAGGAATGTCTCTTTTATATATATAATATTTAAAATTGTGAAAAAGAAAATAAATATTTATATATATAATTTAAAATGAATGATTTAAAAGTAAAGGAATGTCTCTTATATATATATATATATATATATATTATTTAAAATGGTGAAAAAAAAATTAATATTTTTTATTTCAAATTCATAAGTTTGAAGATGCTAAATTTACTTATACATTAAAAACAAGAGTATTATCAAATTCAAAATTATAATGACACTTCAAAGAAGTGGCACCCTGCTAGGTAGTTGAATGTTGAATAGATGTAAGGAATTTTATTATCAAATTCAAAATTATAATGACACTTCAAAGAAGTGGCACCCTGCTAGGTAGTTGAATGTTGAATAGATGTAAGGAATTTGTAAAGCTTTTTCATTTGAACTACCTTTCCATATGTAGTCATTTTAATTAAATTTCAAAATCTAATGTCTTTTGGTTTTAAAGTTTTGCAGTGCCTTCATCTATTGGTTTCTACTATGTGTGATTTTTTACATTTTTCTATTTTTTTTTGTCTATGTTCATGAATTATGTTTGCATGCTTGAAATCTAACAAGTGCTATCAAAACTAAGGTCAGGTGAAGGTTTGTGAGAGTTGAGGGAAGATTGTCATTCACGTATAGAGAAGGAGATCCCTCTATAAGAGAACTAATGGTTTGACACTCGGTTTGTGAGGAGGAAAAACCTTATGAGTTCAAAAGGTTGCTAAATACTGAGGAGAAAGGTTGGTGAGGTAATGGAGTTGGAAGCCATGGCAGTGGTTAGAGGAAAGTTTTATCTTGGGTGTATTGCTTATGTATGCAAAGTTTTGCAGTTTGGAGGATGCACGTGAAGTGTTTGATGGAAGGCCTCAATGAGATGATCGTGGACCGTTGAACCGGATTTTATGAGCAGAATGAAATGAATACAAATCTATATTATTAACACAGAGATACAATAAAACTTGGCTTCTATTCAATAAAGAAATATGTTGACACTGTAAAATGCACACTGAAACAAGCTTGCTAGAATGGTGGCGACTTATCTCTAAGAAGAGATGTGATGGTTGTGTTCATTCGCAAAAAGATGAGTACAATGATCATCCGTATTATTTTTGGAATGAAATGAAAGAAGAGAAATTACAATGAAATACTCATGAAAATTACCAGAAATAGAGAAATACAACAATACTTGATTTCTATCAATGAAAGAATTGTAAAGAGACTATAAAAATACAAAGTGCAAGACTTGCTAGAATGGTGGCAACTTTATCTCTGAGAAGAGATGTGACGGTTACCCTCATTCGCAAGAAGATGATTACAATGAGGCTCTGAAGGCCTTTTTATGATAAACATGAATGCCAAAATCCTAGACATCCAAAAACCTAACCCTAGGAGATGAAACGCCAAAAGTCATGTGGGTTTGTCTGGGTAAGTTAGTGCATTAATTTCCTGGGGTCGTGACTTTTTCATATGATCTTCATTTTCGGCACGTGATAGCCCGTTGGAAAGGTATTTTCGAGAACTACGCATTATGTCATCAAACTCTAGCTCTGTCTACATTTTGACTGTGGCATGCCAAAAAAACATGTTTTAGGGCCCCAAAATGGCTATGGAAGTACAAAAATATGTGCTAACATGAAAACATACAAAATAAGCCAGTTGGATTAGGTGGGAGGCCACCAATATCCACTTGGAATAACTGCAGGGCTTCATATAGCCCCGAAAGTGTAGAACCCACAATTACAAAGAAGTACAGAAGAATGTGTTGAACTAAAAACTGACAAGAGGACCCGGTTGGAATAGGTGGATGGCCACCAATATCCACCTGGATCAGTCCTCCCCTTTTAGGAATCAATGGTCTCCATTGCGTTGAGTGCCCAGGGAAGAGGGTAAATCATTTTTTCAGTCTGAATCTTGGTGAGTTGCATGCCTTGTTGGAGAAGTTGTGCTACTTGGTATATGGAAGACGACCACAAACTTGTTGCTAGAGGGGTTGAATTTGTTCCACCAACTTGTTGTCTCTAGGTTTGATGGAGCATTGTGTAGGCACCATTGTAGGTGAAGAAACAATATTTTATTTATCTTCGACAATATGTTTTTGTTGGATAGAAGGTGTTGAGGTTGCAGTGGTTGTAGCGGTCTTATGTGCATTCTTTGAACAAACTTTAAAGAGGATGAATTTTGAATTATGAGAGATTACCTTGCATCACTGTTTTGGTGGAGCAGTAGTTGAAACTACCTTTAGTATCCTATAGAGCTGACCTCCTAGAGTAATAATGACACTACGGGGTCTAGACTCATAGACAACATGGCGTTTCCACATATATGGTTGGCCCAAAACAACATCACAAACATCAAGAGGGGAAACATCACACACTACCCCATCCTTGAAGTGTTGAATGCCATAGGACAGGTGGCACTGCTGACTGACACAAAGATCTCGTCCCTAGTGAAGCCACTCGATGTTCTATAGCTGTCGGTGTGGTGTTGTCGAAAACCCCAACTGTTTGAAAACCTTAGCTAAGATGAGGTTCTTGTGGCTGTCGTTATCAACAATGAAATGAAACAGGGTCCCCTTCACCCACATCTATGAATGGAAGAGGATATCCCCCTCTTTAGGATCTACTGGTTCTTCTGGTTGAATTTTTGTGGTCGCGACAGTAGCAGTGGGGTCTGCGTCGATGATCTGTCTGTTTTTAATATTTTCTGGATTGGATTCTGAATCATGGTTCAGTTCTGTGTCTTTGAAATCAACCACCAATGATTGTTTCGATAAGCATTCATCGGTGTTGTGCCAGGGGATTTTGTGGAAGTCACACCACTTCTGAGTTCCATTCTTCGTCTTTCCTTTACCCTTCTTGTCCTGTGTCTTGGACTGGTTGTCTAGAGGTTGTTGGTTAGGGTTGTATTTACCATGCTTTGGTTGTTGGATATTTGCAGACCCGAATTCCCATTTGTTATGGTGCCTAAATTTCTACTCGATTTTGACAACATTTAGATAGGAATCTCCCAATGATGAGATGTTTAGGAAATCCATTTCAGTTTGGATGTACCTATGCACAACCCCACGGTATTTCAGAACCAGATTCTGCTCAGAGTCTTTAATACCTAGCTTGGTGTGAAAGGTATGGAAAGTATTTGTGAACTCCAACACTATTTGGCTCTTCTCTTGCCGCAGTGTAGTCCATCTCATGTATTGGCCTTCATAGTTATTAACAGAATAATATTGTTCTTTGAACGCATCCTCAAAATAATCCCAAGTGGGATCGACCCTTTATATTCCAGATTCCTTTGTGGAACTTTTCTCTCAGTAAGTCTCCCATCAATGTTTAACATGGGGGAGAACCTTGAGGAGTGTGAAGGTGATATTTTCCGTGTCGAAATTTTTTTGAACAAAGAAATAACCTTCTAATAGATTTAACCATTTTTTCTAGGGCATCTTCATCTATCTGACCTTCAAATATGGGAATATCAAAATCAACTTGTACCTTGAAGGGAGAGGTTCCTCCAAAATGGCCACTTGATGAAGATGCACATGTTGCTATAGGAAAACGTTGTAGGATCTGAGCAAAATTCTCCATCATTTCGTCCCTCTATCACACAAGATCTTTCTCAAGTAATAGGTTAATAGAATATTCTTCTCCACTTTTTTTCTTTTATGCTGCCACAAACAATTTCTTGGGCGTGCAAGAATGATTTTCCTCAAGAGATACAAGCTCGAGACCCAACTATATATACACAGACATTGTCGGGGAAATGCATTGAAAAACGATCAAGAGCAACATGTTTTGATACCACTGATCCGTATTATTTTCGGAACGAAATGAAAGCATAGAAATTACAATGAAATACTCATGAAAAATTCCAGAAACAGAGAAATACAATAATACTTGATTTGTATTAATGAACGAATTGTAAAGAGACTGTAAAAATACAGAGTGAAAGACTCGCTAGAATGGTGGCATCTTTATCTCTGAGAAGAGATGTGACGGCTATGCTCATTCACAAGAAGATGATTGCAATGAGTCTCTGAAGTCCTTTTTATGATAAACATGAATTCCAAAACCCTAGACATCCAAAAACATAACCCTAGGAAATGAAATGCCAAAAGTCATGTGAGCCTCGTTTGGGTAAGTTAGTACATTAACTTCTCGAGATCGTAACTTTTGCATACGATCTCTGTTTTAGGCACGTGATAGCCCATTGGAAAGGTATTTTTGAGAAATACATATTATGGCATCAAACTCTAACTCTATTTAAATTTTTACTGTGGCACGCCAAAAAAACATTGTTTAGGGCCCAAAAACGGCCCTAGAAGTACAGAAAGATGTGCTGACATGAAAAAATACAAAATAAGCCAGTTGGATTAGGTGAGAGGTCACCAGTATCCACCTAGAATATGTTTCTAGATTCAAACATCCCCGAAATTGTAGAACCCACAATTACAAAGAAGTACAGAAGAACGTGTTGAACTAAAAATTGACAAGAGGAACCGGTTGGAATAGGTGGGTGGCCACCAATATACACCTGGATCAAATGAGGATCCAAAATCCTTTTTACATCAAAAATGAATGCAAAAATTCTAGATATCCAAAAACCTGACCCTAGGATATGAAGCACCAAAAGTCATGTGGGCCCTGTTGGGGTAAGTTGGTACATCAACTTCTTGGGGTCGTAACTTTTGCATACGATCTCTGTTTTAGGCGCACAATAGCCCACTGGAAAGGTATATATGAGGACTACATATTATGTTGTCACACTCTAGCTTTGTCTACATTGTGACTATCGCAAGCCCAAAAAATGTTGTTTAGGGCCTCAAAAAAACCCCGAAAAGCTAGGAAAATAACTACAAAAATGAAAACTGCATGTGAGCCAGTTGGAATAGGTGGGTGGCCACTGATATCCACCTGGATCAATCCTCTCCCCTTAGGAAGTAATGGTCTCCACTGCATTGAGTTCCCCCATCAAATGAAGAAATTTGTGTTGAATTTGGCCCCTGGTGAGCCACTTTCCTTGATGTAGGAGTTGCATTGCTTTGACAACCCAATAAAGTTGGATCCTCTGTTGGCGAGTTCCCTTGACATATATTTCCATGATATTATTAGTGGATGATTGTTCCATGTAGTCAGTTTTGATCTCTTTTGGTGTCAAGTGTTCTTCTATCTCTGAGGTGTCCAATAATGGTGGAAAATATGGCTGAAGGAGGTCCACATTAAATACTGGGTGGAAGCCAAGGAAGGGGACAATATTGAGATCAAAATCATTTCCATCCACAACCTTGGTGATGGTGTAATGTCCATAGCATAGTTGAAAAATATTTTGATGGGGCCCCATAAGGCGTTCTTTTTGCAAGTGCAACCAAACTTTATCCCTCACCTAAAACTTGTGTGGCACTCGGTGTTGATTATAGCATTGCATATACTTGGCATTGGACTTCTGTAAAATATCATGAACCTATTGGAAGATGTGTTGGATCTGCTCAATGAAACATGTAGCTTTGTCGATTTTAGTTTGATTATGGGACAAGTCTACCTAGGTGGCCGCAAGGGGTAGTACAACATCCATGGGACCCAATAGTTAAAATTCCAACCCCACCTAAAAGGGGATCTGGCGAGTTGAGTTATTTATGGCTCTATTGTAGCTATGTTGAACATAGGGAAGACTCTCATCCTATGTGTGGGGATGCTTGTCATTGTGCATGCACAGGATGTGCATGATCATATAGTTGACGACCTCAGTTTGGCCATTCGTCTGGGGGTGGAAGGAAGTAAATTTGGTGAGCTTTGTCTCCAATAGTGACTAGAGGCTCAACCCAAATGTGTTGAGGAACCAACTATCCCAATCTGAGATGATGGTTTTTGGTATCCCAAAATGTACCCACACTCATTTGAACAAGAGCTTGGTAGTGGCCTCTGTTGTGATGCTCTTCTTGTAGGTGGCCATAATCTCCATTTTAGAAAAATGATCAACCACCACAAAAACACAGTCATTTCCCCACTTGGTTAATGAAAGACCCGACATGTAGTCCATCGATATGGATTCCTAGGGCCTTCCAGGAGTAGGAAGAGGGGTGTACATTCTTTTTTTCTTAATGGTAAGTTTAGCAATGGCGCAGACAATGAATTAACTCATATACTTGTTGACATCATGTCGAAGTTTCGTCCAATAGAAATGTTGTTGCAACACTGCCACTGTCTTTTCTACGTCGAAGTGTCTTTCCAACTGGCTGTAGTGGTCTTCCCAAATCATCTTCACTCGCTCGCTTGATGGACCGCAAAGATTTCACAGATGGCACAACAACACATCATGAAGATGGAAATTAGTGACAACTATGTTTGTGCCCAACATCTGGTATGTGGCGGCGAAGTGAAGATCGCTCTAATAGAGTTGGGGCCATATGGAGATCTCATGGCCATAGGAGTTTAGAAATATGTTAAGTGTTTAAGCTAGAAGGTGACTGAGGCAATCAGTGACACGGTTGGTGCTTCCTGTCTTATACTTGATGTTGAGATGGAACTGCTGCAAGTACGCGGACCACTTCTGATGGAATTCATACTACAATTTTCCTCATTTCTATCTAAACTGTAGAGGCTTATGATTGGTGTGGATGACTGGCTCCTTCCTAAGAATGTAATGCCTCCATTGGCGGCAGGATTGCACAATGGAGTACATTTATTTGTTATAAGTAGGGTACTTACGAATGACATATGATAGTGTCTCACTATGATAGGCCAAGGGGCGTCCATGCTGAGTGAGAACTGCTCCCACAACCTAGTCTAAAGCATCTCTCTCAATCTCAAACGGATATTGCAGATCGGGTAATGAGAGCACTAGGTCTGAGCACAAGTGCTTCTTCAAATCATCGAATTCTTGTTGTTGTGACAGGCTCCATGAGAAATTTTCCTTACCACCCTCATGGTTACTTTTTTGAGGGCCCATGCAATATGGGAGAATCCCAACATGAACCTGCGATAAAAATTGGCAAGGCCTAAAAAGCTCTGAAGCTCAGTGACTGTGGTTGGAGCTGGCCAGTCACGAATGACATAGATCTTGGCTAGATACACATGCACCCCATGCTCATCAACAATGTATCCTGGGAACTAGACCATGTCCATATTGAAGGATCATTTTTCTAAATTTGCATATAGCTTGTGATACCACAGAGTGTGTAGAACCTCTTGAATATGTTGCAAGTGTTTCGCCCAATTATTGTTGTAGATGAGGATGTCATCCATATACACCACCACAAAAGAATTATTTAAAGGATATAAGATATAATTGATCCGTATTTTATGAGAAGAATGAAATGAATAAAAATTATTAACAGGTGCTTAACAAAAAATAACAGAGATACAGTAAAATTGGTTTTCTATTCAATAACGAAATAAGCTGAAAACTGTAAAATGCAACAGAAAAAAGCTTGCTGGAATGGTGGCGGCTTATCTCTGAGAAGACATGTGAGGATATGAAGGTATTTTTACAATAAGTAGGAATGTAAAAAACCCTAGACATCCAAAAACCTAGACCTAGGAGATGAAGCGCCAAAAGTCATGTGGGTTCCGTTTGGGTAAGTCAGTACTTCAACTTCCCGGTGTCGTAACTTTTGCATACGATCTCCGTTTTAGGTGTATGATAGCCCGTTGGAAAGGAATCATCGAGGAGATTCATTTTAGGCACAATATTAAAGAAAATTCTATTTGAAAACCTATTTTCCCAAAAAAACATCGTTTAGGGCCTCAAAAGGGCTCTTGAAGTGAAAACTACTAAAAATAGTAAATTACCAAAATTGCCAGAAAATTGTTTTGAGCTAGTTGGAAAAGGTGGGTGGCCACCGATATCCATATGGATAAATCCTCCCTCCTTAGGAAGAAATGGTCTCCATTGCATTGAGGTCCCCCATCAAATGAGGAAATTTCTGCTGAATTTGGCCCCAGGTGAGCCACTTGCCTTGGTGTAGGAGTTGCCCTGCTTTGACGACTCGATAAAACTGGATCCTTTGTTGTCAAGTGCCCTTGATCTATGTGTCCACAATATGATCATTGAATTCCTATTGTATGCAGTCAGGGTTGAGCTATGTTGGTTTCAGTTGTTCTACTACCTCTGAGGTGTCCAATAATGGTGGAAAATAGGGGCGAAGGAGATCCACGTTGAACACTGGGTGCAGGCCAAGGAAAGGAGGAATGTTGAGCTCAAAATAATTATCCCCCATGGACTTGGTGATAGTGTATGACCCATAATGGAGTGGGTGAAGATTTTGATGGGGTCCTGTAAGGCATTCTTTCTGCAAGTGCAACCAAACTTTGTCGCCCACCTGAAACTTATGTGGCACCTGATGTTGATCATAGCGTTGTTTGAACTTGTCATTGGACTTCTGTAGGATATCCTGAACCTATTGCCGAATGTGTTGGGTTCGCTCAATGAACTGAGTGGCTTTGTGAGATTTAGTTGGATCAGGAGATGAGTCGATCGAGGTGACCACAAGGGGAAGTGAAACATCTATGGGACCCAATGGTTGAAATCCGAACCCCACCTAAAAGGGGCTATGGTCGGTTGAGCTATGCAGGGATCGGTTGTAACAATGCTAGACATAGGGAAGGCACTCATCCCATGTGCGGGGGTTCTTTGAATTATACATGCGAAGGATATGCACAATCATTCGATTTACAACCTCAGTTTGGCCATCTCTCTGGGGGTGGAAGGCCGTGGATTTGATGAGATTGGTGTCCAGCAGTGACTAGAGGCTTGACCAGAATGTGATGAGAAATCGACTATCCCGATCTGAGACAATGGTTTGTGGGATTCCAAAATGTATACAGACTCATTCAAAGAGGAGATTGACAGTGGCCTCCGCTATGATTCTCTTCTTCCAGGCAACCGAAATTGCCATCTTAAAAAAGTGATCAACAACCACAAAGACACAGTCATTTCCCCACTGGGTGGATAGGAGGCCTGACATGTAGTCCATTGAGATGGATTCCCATGGCCTGACAGGAGTAGGAAGAGGGGTGTATAGGTCTTGTTTCTTAATGGTCAGTTTGGCAATAGCGTAGATAATGTAGGACCTGATATACTTGCTGACCTCCTGTCGAAATTTCGGCCAGTCCAAAAAAACTATTTTGAGCCAGTTGGAAAAGGTGGGTGGCCATCAATATTCTTCTGGATCAATCGTTCATCATCCTTGTGAAATTTGTTGGGGTATTCTTCAAACTAAATAGCATGACCAGCCATTCAAAAATAACTTCTTTGGACTTGAAAGAAGTTTTCCATACATCTTTCTTCTCTATTGAGACTTAATGGTAGCCAAAATTTAGATCAATCTTACGTAAGTATTTCCCCCCCTTGAGTTGGTCAAGGAGATTGTCGATTCAGGTAATTAGGTACCAGTTCCTGAAAATTATGATTTTATTTAGGGCCTGGTAATCGATGTAGAGTCTCCAGGTCCCATCTTTCTTCTGCACAAGCATGATTACACTTCTACGCGGTGATGATTTTGGTTGAATGTGCCCCTTTTCCAACAATTCTTGGATTTGACGCTTTATCTCCTCATTTTCTAACAGAGAGCGACAATAAACTAGACCATTGCTTAGCAATGTTCCATGGGTTAGATCGATTGAATGCTCGACCTGAAAATTAAGAGGTACCCCAATGGGTGAGGAGAAGATGTCTTTGTATTCTTCCACAACCTTATCCAATTCCTTTTGATGTGTGGAGAGATCGGTCGCGGAGGCCATGGATGTGGCCACAAAATTCCACTCACTTTGAGAGAGAATCACGAAGAATAAAAACTTCTCGATGATCCATATGGATTTCGGTGGCCCCCCACCTCTTCCAACTAGTTCATTTTGGTAGTTTTCCAGTTTAGCAGGTTTTTCCTAGTTTTTGGGTCCCTGGCTTTCGAGGCTATTTTGAGGCCCTAAACAACGTTTTTAGCGGTCTCCACAACCATAATAAAAACAAATTCATAGTATGAAGAAAACATGTGTGTTCCTCGGATAGACCTTTCCAATGGGCTATCATGCACCTAAAACGGAGATCGTGTGCAAAAGTTACGACCCCAGGAAGTTGATGTACTAGCTTACCCCAACGGGGCCCACATGACTTTTGACGCTTCATCTCCTAGGGTTAGGTTTTTGGATGTCTAGGGTTTTGGAATTCATGCTTATTGTAAAAATGCCTTCAGATCCTCATTGTAATCATCTTCTTGTGAATGATCGCAACCATCACATCTTTTCTTAGAGATAAGCCACCACCATTCCAACAAGCTTGTTTTCCACTGCATTTTACAGTTTCAACTTATTTCCTTATTGAATATAAACTGGTTTTACTGTATCTTTGTTATTATGTGTTAAACATATTTTAATAATATATATTCATTTCATTATGCTCATAAAATTCATATCACCCTATCTGAGAGATGACCTTCCTGCATTTCTTAGAAGAGATCAAGGAAATGAGAGTAGGTGGGACTACCTTGGGTATCATGTACAATTCCCTATCCAAAGGAATAATAAAATTGTGAGTCCTAGACTCATATACCACATGATGTTTTCGTAAATAATTTTGGCCCAAAAGAACATCACAACTTTCAAGGGGAGCGACATCACACAATACCTCATCTTTGAAGGGCTTGATGTCGTAGGATTGGAGGCACCGTTGGATGACATGAATATTTATTCCTTGGCGCAACCATCTGATGGTGTATGGATGTTGTTGTGGTGTTTTCGGAAGGGATAGAAACTTGAAGACCTCCACTGAGATGATATTCTTCTGGCTAACACTATCAACGATGAAGTGCATAGAAGTACCCTTAACCCACATATTTGAATGAAAGAGGTGCTCACCTTCCTCTGGCTCATCAAGTTCACCGGGATGGATCTTGGTGGTAGCAATGGTGGCACTGGGTTCCACATCAATAATTCATCTCCCCTTTATCGATTATGAATCAGAATTAGAACCCACATCTGATTCAGAGGATTTTACCTTAGCCACCAATGAATGTTTGAGTAGAAATCAACAATGTTATTCCAGGGGCTCTTATGGAAGTCACACCATTTACCGGTGTCCTTCTTTGTCTTTCCATTGTCCTTCCTTATTTGCAGCTTAGACTGGTTGGATTGAGGTTGTCTATATTTTCTCCGCCCTTTGTTTTGTAGGTTGGGGATGCCCTTTCCATGCTTCTATTGTGAGGAGTTCCCAAACCCAAACTGATGCGTGTTTTGTTTAAGCTTCTACTCGATTTTGAAAACATATCAATAGGCCATGCCCAAGGAAGATATGTCCAAAAAATCTATTTCTTTCTAGATGTATCTATGTATACCTCTGCGGTACTTGAGCACTAGATTTCACTTAGAATATTTTATACCCATCTTGGTGCGCAAGGTATGGAAGATATTTGTGAACTCTTGAACTGTTTGGTCCCTTTCTTTCCACAGTGTGGTCCATCCTGTATACAGGTTGTCATAACTTCCAACAAGGTAGTATTTTTCCTTAATAACATCCCTGAAGAGCTCCCAGGTGAGTGCAACTGTAAATAATGAGGGTTCCTCTGTTTCTTTTTTCTCACAATAAGTCTCCCACCAATATTTGACATGGGGGAAAACTTTGAGGAGCGCAAATGTAATCTTTTCTCTATTGGAAAAGTTATGGACAAAAAAACACCCTTCTAGCAGATTCAACCATTTGTCTATAGAATATGCATCTATCTGAACTTCAAATATAGGAATATCAAAGTTGATTTGTACCTTGAAGGGGGAATTTCCTTCGCTCAAGGAAGATTTGTCACCTATTGGTAGTCATCGAAGGATTTGCGCAAAACTATTCATCATCTCGTTCCTTTGTTGCACGAAGGCTTCTCCGAGAAACAGTTTGAAAGGATCTCTTTTCCTGTCGTATTTCTTTTCTCCCTCCATGGAAGCTCGTTTGGACGTGCGAGAGATCTTGTGCTCAATAGAAACACGCTCGAGACCCAACTCTTTGTACCCTGACCTTGTCGGGGACATGCACTAAGAACGACAAGTAGCAGACCTTTCTAATACCACTGATCCAAATTTTATGAGAAGAACAAAATGAATATATATCTATATTATTAACATAGATATACAATTAAAAATAACATAGATACAATAAAACTTGGCTTCTATTCAATAAAGAAATATGTTGAAACTATAAAATACAGATTGAAACAAACTTGCTAGAAGGATGGCGACTTATATTTGAGAAGAGATGTGACGGTTGCGCTCATTCACAAGAAGATGAGTACAATGAGGCTCCAAATGAATTTTTACAGCAAACATAAATTCCAAAACCCTAGACATTCAAAAACCTAACCCTAGGAGATGAAGCGCCAAAGTCACGTGGGCCCCGTTGGGGTAAGTTGGTACATCAACTTCCTGGGGTTTTAACTTTTGCATACGATCTTCGTTTTAGGAGCACGATAGCTCGTTGGAAAGGTATATCCAAGGAATACACATTATGATATGACACTCAACTTTGTCTAGAGAGTGACCATGGAAATCCTAGGGCCTCAAAACGACCCCATAAGTTCAGGACCTGAACAACTAGGAAAATAACTGCCAAAATGAAAAATGCATGTGAGCCAGTTGGAATAGGTGGGTGGTTGTCGATATCCACCTGGATCAACCATTATTATGTGTTGTTGTAGGAGGCAAAGTTATATATGGTAGTTATGGTCACATGTCAAGAATGGAAGTAGAGTGTTAATGGGCTTACTCAAATTCGAAGCAATCGTTAAAATATTGAATGCAAAGTTGAAGGTGGAGTTTTGTAAATGGGCATACAAATATAAGAAATGGTTAGGAACGTGTACCTTAGGTTTTGAATGTCACTGGTAAATTCTAGAGGACCTAGAACAAGATTCATGGTTCCTAGAACATGTGTTTTAGTAGCCCATGGTTTTATATCCCATCGATTACATACTCCTTTGAAATTATCTTGGAGGTGAGAGGTGAAGGATCACTTATCTAGCTTGGACGAAGTTGGTCAAGGGAACAAAATTTAATATCTTTGTTGGTTATGATGATGGAGCTATGGAATGCAGATTGTGGGATCCCACTGTCCACAAATAATCAGTAACAAAGATATGTACCATGATAATTTGTTCAAGACCACAAAGGGAGATTTATTTGAAAAATAATGGAATTATTGTATGGCCTAAGGTAACCACACAAAGGTACAAGATGGTTGCTTCCTTCATGGTGAGCCAAAGTTTCTTAAGAAGTGAGTATGATCATTGGGTTTATGACATATTTATTATATTTGTGTTATGTTGATGATATGTTTGTTGCAAGCAGAGCATGGTAGTGATCACTAGGTTAAAGGATCAATTAGATAGGACTTTTGATGAAGAATCTAGGAGCAATACAACAAATCTTGGGCATAGAAGTATACATAGACATGAATAATGGTAAGTTGTGGTTGTCACTGATGAGGTTCAATATGAACTTTGTGAAACCAGTAAATATCCATTTATCTTTATATTTTAATATTTAAGTGTATACACTAGTAGTAAGGAAGAAATGATTATATATGTAAGGTACCATATCTATTATAATATCCAAAATAGAAATATTCCAGAAAATAACAGCGAAACAACACAATACATAAAATCAAGCACCAAAATAATACCTTTATTGATAGAAAACAATGTTTGCTTGCCTCTTTGAGGGAGAAACATCCATTAGATAAAATCTATATTACAATAATTCTCAAGAAAAAACTTCTCATGCCTCCTACTCTTATTTATACTAATTCTATCTTCTAAAGAACCTCCTAGCATAAGATCTTTCTAGAAGCGAAAGCTTCTATTATGTCTTCTTACATTGACTTGTTCTCATTTATTAAATAGGCCTTATAAACTAATGTCGGTCTATATTACATGGAAAATATATTATTCTACCTACATGAGGGNAAATAACCTTGTCCTCAAGGATTGATATGAGGAAATTTTTAGATAATGGTAGCAGGCTCCCATGTGGAATATTCTGGAGTTGTGTCTTTCCATTGAACTAACACTTCCCATATTATGCACTGAAGGAGATGATGTTTACATTGTTCCAATACTGCTTGGGGCTGCAACCAAATGGAACATTCTTCATCCAACTCAGGGAGACGGGTTTGAGTTTGGTACTTAGTTCCAATCACCTTCTTTAATCATGAGCCATGAAAAATAGGATGGATCTTAGAATCATTGGGCAGAGCTAACTGGTAGGCAATGAGCCCCGCACACTTGAGAATGGCATAAGGACCATAAAATTTGGGAGCAAGCTTCTAAAAATGGTCATCTTTGACTAAAGTCTCCTTATAAGGTTGCAAACATAGAAACACCTGGTCCCCTTCAACAAATTATTATGTTTATCAGTTATGTTTATCATGTATGTGTGTAAGTATTAGGTGCATCATTTTTGTGTGTAAGTGGTATTATATTTATGCACTATTTAGAGTATGAAGGGTTAGGTTCATCATTTATGTGTGTTTGACATACCAATTACAACACCAACAAATCACAAAAAAATGTCTAGTGAATTCCATGAAAATACCCTTTAAGTTCTTTGTCATAGTTTGGGCATCTATCCTTGTCTATTAGAGTGAGTATTGTGGAGTTGGAGGAGGGAGAGAAAAACTATGATATGATATTATCTTGTCAAATCCAAAGGGAAAAATACAACGGAAAAATGATAATTTTTGGGGTGGAAGGATATATCGATAAAAATAAAAGCCTTGTACATCCAAAGACAATGTGCATTGTGTAAGAAGAATTTAAGGGACCCTGACTTCATCTTGAACTATAACATTTGTATCCATCTCTCATAGGCCATCAGTGGGGCCTTCAGTAGCCACCATGCAAGCCCTATAAATGGAATCTTTCTCATGTTAGAGGGATATGGTTTTCATTTCAATTTTGTTGCACCAAGGATGGTTCTTAAGGCCTAGGCCATGTTCTATCGTAAACATCCAAAGTATTAGGCCATAAAATTTTCCTCTAGGGATTATAGGACATGCATGGGGCCCCAATCCATACTTTTGGCCCTATTTAGGTAAATTTTTTACTATAAGTAGGATGTGGTGTCCGTTTCAAGATTTATAAAACTAATGATGGTTCTCATTACTTAGGCAATAATTTCAATTCTAAACTTATGGTTTAAGTCCATACCAATTTCCTAAGGATATAATGAGCCATGCATGATTCTTGAGAGAAATACATTAGGCCTACATAAGGAATATTTATCGTCTGAGTGACATATGGCATGGTCATTTTGAGGTTTTGTTCACTCTAGGAAAGATTTTTGATTCTCATGCCATGGTTTTTTTCCAAAATATAGGTTGTTGGGATATAAAATTTGTCTCTAGGACTCATCAACAATGTGTGGTGTCCTAGACCACCACAATGGCTCTATAAAGGATTTTTTTGCATGTGATAAATATATGGTTATTAATTAGAGGTTTGGTAGACCACATATGCTTTTCACATCCTAATCCACTTTTTAAGGTTAAAAGAAATAGACTTAGGATATATCATTTGATTTTATGTCTCATGGGCCATGCACATGGCCTGTGGCCATCACATAAGTCTCACATAGAGAGTATTTTGCCTATAAGTCATATATAGTGTCTATTTCAAGGTTTGTAACACTAACGATGGTTGTCATGGACCAAGCCATTGTCATGGGTATACATTTATTATATAATACCATGTTAATTTTTATAGGGATTATGGGACATGAATGGTGATACATAGTTCCCACACAGGGCATGTGTATGGAATATTTAGACTACATGTGAGATATGATAACCATTTTGAGGAGGGGTGTGCTAGGGGTGGTTGTCAAGGCCCATGATGTAAGGCCAAATTTTGATCTTAGGATGTAACATTTTTCTTTGGGGCTCATGGTCCATGTGGAGGGCCCAAAACCACCACACATGCCCTCCATACAAAATATTTGGCTTATGACTGGAATATGATATCCATTTTGATATACCATATATCCTATACAAAGTAACTCCATAAACCCTACAAGGGGAATATTAGATATATGAGTGGGATCTTGTACTCGTTTCAAGGTTTAACACACTAGGTATGGTTCTTGAGATCCATGATAAAGGGTTGAGATTTGTGTTTGTGGGCCATGAAAATTCCATGTAGAGCTCATGGGCCATGTGTGAGACCCCAATCACCACATAAGCCCTACATAAGGAATATTTTCCCTACAAGTGGGATATGATGGCCATTTTAATATTTGGCACCATAGGGATTCATTTTAGTTTCCAAGACACGGTTCAGTTCCAAAATATAGGTTCTTTGGATAGAGAATTTTTATCTTGGGATCATGGGCCATGTGTGGGTCCATGGACCAACACATAGGCCCTACAAATAGAATATTTATCATGTGAGAGGATATGGTTCTCATTTCAATGTTTGGAACATCGGTTACGGTTCAAATTTACCAGTATATTATCTGGGGTCAAAAGAAAAAGATTGCACCATGGTCTTCAAGAAAACCAATATTTGGAAGGAATCTTGAAGACCATGTGTTGGCCTCGATCTACCACACAAGGCCGACTTAAGAAATTATTTTAATGTGACTAATATGTAGTGGAAATTTCGAGGTTCGGGATGGTTCTCATGGCCCATACCATGATGTTTCAAAAGAAAATATTATGTCATAGCATTTTCCTTTGGGACTCATGGGTCCCCAATAACTATAAAGAGATCTTTGGCATGTGCATTGGATATGGTGCCAATTTTGAGATTTACAATATCATGCATTGTTATTAGGTCATGAGCCATGTTCATAGGTAAAAATACAAGGTATAAGGCCATTCCAACTCCTTATATGGATCATGGGCCATGTGAAGTGCCCCACACCACCACACAAACCCTAGATAGTGAATACTTAACCTACAAGTGAGATATGGCCATCACTTTGAAAATAGGGTGCACCAAGGATGGTTCTCGGGGAACATGTAATGTTTAGTATCAAAATCAAGGGTCTTTGGACATAATAGTTATCTCTAGGTTCTCATGGGTCATATGCAAATCCCATGGAAATCACACATGCCTTAAATAGGTTATCTTTGGCCTACAAGTTCAATATGGTGGAAATTTCAAGGTTTGGTGCACTAGGGATAGATATAATGGCCTAAGCCATGGAAAAAGATCAAAATCTATGGTCTTAATCCATTGTATCATTTATCTTTAGGGATCATGCCCTATGCATAAGGCTATAAGAAACCACATTTTCTCTACATAGGGAATCTTTGGCTTCTAAGAAAGATATGGTGGCCATTTGAGAGTTGGTACACCAAGGATGATTCTCGTATCTTAGGCCATGGTCTCAAGACAAAAGCCACATCTTAGGTCATAACATTTCCCTTTAGGGCCCATAAGCCATGGATGGGACCACAAGCTATCACAAAACCCTACATAAGGAATCTTGGTCTTATAAATGAGATATGGCAGTCAATTTGATATTGGAACACCACCTATGGGGCTCATGGACCATGAATGGGGCCTCAAGCCACCACATAGCTCCTCCATAGGGAA
>ML776626.1:101724-115145 GCA_009831015.1 Picea engelmannii | reverse complement strand
AAACATGTCTTACAATGCTCAAACTGACAAACCGACTGCTCCAATGGCTTTCCAGCGTCCCAAAACCCATGTCTGGGCTCTTTCGGCACCTCAATCGGTCGAAAAATGAAGAAGTTGGGCCTCCTGGAAGTCTCCCTCTTCAAGCTTGTTGTCTCTGGTTCTACAATTCGTACCCTTCTTGCACAAACCTGGCTCACACGCTCATTTAAGCGCAAAAACCCAGCACCGGGCGCAACCGCGCCAACGGTGCAAACCGTAGAATGGTTAAGGCACCTCCAGCCCCTAACCGCTTAGACACCTGGGCGTATGTGCATGTGACCTCGCGCGTTTGATAAAAGGTGGTTATGTAGTTACACAACTGTGTAACTCCCCCCGCGCTCCATCTCAGGGTCATATGCAATGTAAAAGAACCGTGGGCCAAACCCCACGCAAATGTTACAACCGCGCACACAAACCGTGGGTTATAGTATTACAAACCCTGCGCAAATGTATTAACACATTTTACAATAGGCCACGGGATATATAGTTTACTCCGCGCGCAATTTGTTAACGCCGCTCCATATACCATATAGTCACATTGTTTTACAATGGAACCACGGGTCGGGGCTAAGCCCCGGCCCGCCCCCCTTTCCAATTAATACAACACATCAATTTAAATATATGTGCGTTGACTTCTATAACAAGGAATATCGGCAGGAAAGTTGGTTATTGGAATTTGTTAAGGTATTATATGGAGGAGAGGTCCGGGGGTCGAACCCCGCGGCCTCCAACATTTTATATATAAACTCCTTAGCCAACCAGTGAGCGACACGTGGCGCCCTTGGATTGGGCCATGTGTCCTCTTATTATTGGCCACCCAATGACACGTGTCAACATCCGACTCGCCCAAAATAGACCAATCAACATCTACCACATCACCACCATACGAACTGTACGGTCCTGCCATGTCACCGTACGGACTGTACGAACAGGTATAGTCAGCATCCAAAAATTTAGCCTGTTTGGCTTGGCGGACAGATCGCGATATCTTCTCCATACAGACTCCGTTTGAGAAAGTAAATATACCACTGGAATCAGGAAGACGAGACGGACTCAATGGAACTGTTTTCGTCGCATTCCGAGCACTTTGAAAATTGAGAAAAATTTGATCCCCTGATTATCCTTAATCATCCGATGAGTTTTCTATGGGTTACCCTCAACCAATTTACCATATCTAGGGTTTTTCCTTAGCTTACTCTTAAACTTATGTCTTCAAGGTTTTTCATCATGTACCCTAAACCATTACAAGAGGTTTTTGGATGACCATGAACCATCACACCAAGTGGTTTGTAGTTGACCAAAAACTTTGCATACAAGTGGTTTTCGCTGACCACGAACCTCGTGATGGGGAAACTGATTTACAATGCATGCGTTCACTTGGGATTTATTCACTATGAGTTTCATCCTCAATATTTCTCATTCTTATTGTTTTGTGCTTGCATAAAAATGATTATTGCTTGAACTTTTGACTTCTTCCTTTTGTACCTGCAACCGATTGATCATTGATGTCTATATAAAAATAAATCCATCTAACAAGATACATGGGTGTCATATGTTGTACTCACTAATTCTCTAGGAATAATTTTCACCTACATGGTTCATCAATGTGTTAGTCTCCCCTTTAATCATAACTTGGTCCCAATCAACTTAGACTCTGGTATTACTCAATCTCACATTCCCCCCTTAACTGAAGATCCAACTTCTTCGACTCAACATCAAGCTCAGATACGAGTACACATGTTACCCTCGTACCTACCTAATGGTTTATTCCACAACTTGATGCCACATCCACTCTATGCATAAGAGGTATACATGATACATTATTACATGTGTTCCAACATTATTGCATGTAGGCTTGACTTAACAAGACTTACTAAACACCTAGGGAATACAACTTGCCTATGGCTAATTTTTACATTTGAGACCATGAACTTCTAGGGTGTATGAGAAGTTTTGTCGAGGGTAGGAAAAGTTGGTGCTGAGAGAGTAGATGGAGAACTCGATCCACATGAGCAAGATTGTGTTTCCAGGTTTTGATATAGATGAGGATATCATCAAAGAAAACTAAGACAAAATGGCGGAGAAAAGGATGGAAGACATGATTCATGAGGCTTTGGAAAGTGGAGGGAGCATTACAGAAGCCAAAGGGCATGAACAAAAACTCATAGTGGCCCTCATCAGTTCTAAAGGCAGTATTAGGAATGTCTTCCTCTTTCATACGGATCCGGTGGTAGCCAGAATGAAGATCAAGTTTAGTAAAGAACTAGGTGCCACTCAATTCATCCAAGAGGTCATCAATGAAAGGAATGAGAAATTTGTCTTTAATGGTGAGTTTTTTAGGGCATGAAAGTCAAGACACATGCACCAAGAGCCTTATTTATTAAGGACCATGACCAGAGGAGAAGAGTAGGGGCTCGTACTAGGGCGGATAACACCCGTGTTGAGAAGTTCTTGAACCATTTTCTCAATTTCATTTTTTTGGGAAAAGGAGTGACGATAGGGACAAATATTGGGAGGAAGGCTTCCTGGGACAAGGGAAATGGAATGATCATTAACACCACAGGAAGGAGGGAATCCCTCGAGAGTGGAAAAAACCACTTGATGTTTAAAGAGGATGGATTGGAGGTCTTACTGCACAGAGGGTGTCTCAATTGATTGTATGGCATGGAGTTGGACAATAACGCCACAATGACCTTTTTTGAGAAGATTTTCCATGTGATGGGAACTAATGATCTCAGGGGCACCGACGGTGATGCCTTGCAACTTATATTTTTGGCCCTCCTGGTCGAATTGCATGGTTAATTCCTTAAAATCCATGAGAATGGGACCCAAAGTCCTTAGCCAGTCTACACCCAACACAATGTCACAACCACCCATGTATATAGAAAACATATGAGTTTTCAATTGGTAATCACCAATTTGGAGACACACAATTTGACAACGCCCTCCACATTTCATGGACCCACCATTGGCAATCATGATTTGGAAATTATTGACTGTATGGATATAACAATTTGTCTCTTGGGAAATGCGGCGATGAATAAAATTATGGGTGCTTCCACTATCAACAAGAATGATGACCTATTATGCTTGATGTAAAAAAATAGCTTGAGGGCTTGGGGAGTAGAGAAGCCAGTGAGAGCATTGAGGGAAATGATCGGTTGTACTTCGGGACGGTCTGAGGGAGGGGTAATTGTCTGTGGGTTCTGGTGACACAAACAAAAGGGGAGCTTCAACATCCTCTTTTGAAACATCCTTTGAGATGGCCATAAAAATATTTTGTTACTTACACTTTTGTCCCGGAAAATATTTGTCATCACAATTATAACAAAGGCCTTTGAGTTGGCGTTTAGTCATTTTGGCCCAGGTCAATTTTTGGATCTTTAGTGGAGTAGAAGGAGTGGGATTTACTGGTTTAGTGCAAGGAATAACGAAGGTTTTTCGGTTTTGAGAAGAGACAACTTCTTGTGCTTCCTTAGCTCTTTTAGTAGCCTCTACCCAACTCTGAGGATGAGCAATGAGGACATGGGCATGAATCTCATCCTTGAGGCCACTGATAAAACATTCTCGAAAAAAAGAATCAAACATGCCCTCTGTACAAAAAGTCAGTCGCTCAAAAGAAGCTATAAAGTCTTCCACTGTGCCAGATTGTTTCAACTTTGTCAAATGACCTAAATGGTTGGTGTCAGTGTCAAAGAGTTCATAAAACTCTGCCACAAAGTGTGTCCAAGCAATATACCCTTGGCGGGCAGTTTTTCTCCATTAGCACCATTGCCAATGTTCTTGATCTAGATGGAGAACACCATATCGGAGTTTGGCTAACTCATCTATAATTCCGTACAAAGACAAATAATGTTCCATTTGAGTTACCCAGCCAGTGGGATCCGAGCCATCAAATTTGTTCACATCCACACGCGGAAGGCATAGGTCACGTTGAAAGTGATGGGGCTAAAACTTATGGGAATGAGAGAAAATTTCAGCTCCGGTATGCAAAGGTGGGTCAGATAAGGGAGGATCTGCAGGGATATGCAGCTTGGTGCAGATCATCATAGCGACAGATTCAAGCTAGGTAGTAATGTCTTGTTTGAGGTCTTGTTTCAGTTCCTCGATTGAGGCAGTGATAGAGGAATGCATGTTTTTATTGATTGTGGCAATATTGGCACTGAGTTGTCACACTTCTTGTTGGGTTTCTGTGAAATTAGATTGCAAGGTATTGAAGTGAGCTTCCAAGTCTTGGCTACGGGTATGGGCCATGATGTCAAGGGAACCAAAAAGGGGCGGGTGGGGTCAAAAAATTTGTTGAAAAATGATAGGTATGAATGTGATAAGGGAGAAAAGAGAAATCAAATGGAATAAATCTCAAATAATGGTGCAACAAAATCTAGAAAAAAAAATTTTACACCTGCAGAGTTATACTCCGATCTGAAGAATACTGCAGTGATGAAATTCCCAAATTCTTAATCAGGAAGAACACTATTTAGCAACTCGAATGTTGGAGACACCGTTGCGTGGCAGTATATCTTATCTATGTTGTTTTTTGTTTCCATCCCCAAAGGTTAGGTATTTAAGGGTTCTACAGACAAGGGTTTTCCTTGTGCTATAGCTCTCTGATATACGTGTGGGGTCCAACATTAGTACTTGGCCCAATATCTCAGGGCATCGACTAAGGAGGCTAGACCATGCCCTTAGTCGTACTACCTGACTACCCAGGTACTAGAGAGTATCTTCCCGAGTGTTGTTCTCAGTGGAACTATAGCAGTCAAGCGATCGATTAGTTTATCTAAAGAGGGATTCAAGAAATCTAGGTTGATCTGTATACACGTGTTGTCTGATGCGCTACCACTTAAAGGGGTACCAACAAGGGTTACAAGGGTGGCCACCAGATGCGCGCTTAAGTACCACTTATATTTCCAGCGTGTATGAATCCCCGACTGCGAGTTTATGCGCGTAATGACAAATCTTTGTAGCTTAAAGGCACTGAAATACATCTCTACCCTGAAAAAAAAAATTACCCAAAATTTTCTGCTGAGGAAAGTGATCTGATACCACTTGGAATATTTTAGATATTAAAAGTATGCAAAAGAGAAATAAAATGCTAGAAATTGCAGATGAACAACTATATAACGAGAACAACACCACAATAATACCAAAATGATACTAGAATAACACTAGAAAGAGCAATGTTCACTTGCCTCTTCGAGGGGGAAACCTCTAGTCGAGCATAGCTCTATTACAATAATATCCAAGACAAAAGTTTTCATACCCTCAACTCTTATTTATAATAAATATGTCTATCAAAAGAATCATCTAGAGAAAGATCCTTCTAGAAGCGGAAGCTTCTATTAGGTCTTCTTACATTGGACTTATTCTTCTTTATTGCGAGGCCTTATTAAAATAGACCTTTATTACATTGGAATATATTATTCTACCTACGTGAGGGGTTAGGGCCCTAACATAGGGTGTCGGATACACCCGATAATGCACCCCTACAACACATATGCATCATTTGAACATTTTATTGCAGATACAACAAACATTATGTACTAGATGCCCAAATTATAAGCATGTTACATATGCCCAAAACATAAATCCATTTACATTTCATCACCAAACATACTTTTTGATTTATCTCTTCATCTTGTTTTCCCTTCAATATTCTTTATGCAACTATAATTTCTTACATACAAATGTATGTTTCTTGCACAATATCCACCATATGGCAATGGATTGACTATGTTGAAGACAAGCTTTACTTTGATCGAACTCTTACCATAGCTTTATGGTGACTCTTTACATTAAAAAAAAATAAATGCTTAACTTTACTCTGACTTATAGTTTATTACATAACTCACATAAAAATGGTCCACTTCAGTTGACTTGCACTTTATTACATAAGTCGCAACTCACACAGACTTTTTTGACTTTCTCACCACTTACAAATTGGCTTGGCATTTTACATAGATAGACTCTGTACTTCAATTTGACTAACTATATCATTTCTTCTAAACCGAAATAATAAGCTACCAGTGCTTTAACAAGCTCCGACCTGCCAACAATTGTTGGCTGGCTATTGGGATTCTTCAAACCAACTAGTGCTCAGCGGATAGCTGGACTGATTGTTGTAACAACCTAAAACCTTCTACAGTGTAATAACGGTAACTCTGTATGCATTGTCTTACCATGCCTTCACTCGTGCCAGCTGTTGGATAGCTTGATACCGTTAACCATCTAACAGCTAAACTAAGTTGAGTAATATACCAATCAGATGCAGTTTTAATATAGACTGGAAAACATACTTACTAATTCATTTTATTATATAATATATATTTAACAACATATTTAATTATAAATATTTTGTATAATATATATTTAACAACATATTTACTTTTAAATATTTTGAATATTAATTAATTGAAACATTTTAATAGTAAATAAATACATTTTGAATTTTATTGTAGTTCTATAAGAGATATGGGTTTATAAGATATATGGGGTTTCTTGTGAATATTGCAGAGGTTTTTAAAAAAAAACTTAAAACTACTTTTAATGGATTAACAATTAATGATTTTTAATAAATACCTAAAATTATTGGAGAGGTTCTTAAAAAGATCTAAAACTACTTGTAATTAATTAAAATTATTGATTAGTAATAAATATCTACAATTATTTTTAATTGATTAAAAATTAATCTTCTTCTAATTTAAGAAATAACCATGAATCATAACTACCTTTCTTATCACTTAATAATTAAATTATGAAAACAAAAATATAAAAAATGAAAAAAAAAAAAAGATATTACCATTATTTTGAATATCATCGTGATTGATTCCATTCATAGGGTAATTTACTTAGTAATGCCAATAGCATGTCATTTTAATGATTATAATCATAATAGATTATAATTGTGAAGTATAAGTATACCTTTAAAAAAAAATGTATAATTGTGAAGAATATGTATACCTTTAAAATAAAACAAATCAATCACATTTATCAGTGGATGAATATAGAATTTTATAGTTTTCTAATAAGAACTCATATATACTTCATTACATGTAATATAAAATCATTTATTAAAAAACAATTTTTTATTTGTAATTTTTTATATATATTATAAAAAAATTCATTTTACATACATAAATTTGAAAAAGTTGTGATAATAAAAATGCTATGATGTAATATTTTAATTTGAAAAAAATATTTAAATATATGTTATGTGTATTAATTCTAATATACACAAAAGTGAAGTAGTAGTTTTTTAAATGTTATTATTATTATGAATTATTTGGTTGTTATTAATATTATTAAATATTTAATTAATTGGATGTGAAAACACATCCTTACATTCCTTTTATACTAGCAATAATCACTTTTATGTAAAAAGTGGTTGATATACGTCGATTGGCATCATTAATTTAAAAAAGGTGGAAAATGGAGCCGATTGACCTATATCAACCACTTTTTACATAAAAGTGGTTGTTGCTAGTTGACGGTTGACATAAGTGAAATAACATGAATACATTAATACATTAATATATTAAATACATTAAATCGTTCTTGCGGGAGGGAGCGAGAATGAACCCTAACTTGGAGAAGGAGGCGACGAACCTTTGCAAGGCCGAGATGGACCAGCAACAACACACGGAGAAAGATCCTGAAATGGAAGCGCAACCAATCTCCGCATATGTAGGCTCAATCATGCTTCTAGCACCAGGACGGAAGAAACGGTTCATCTCGTCGAGAAGGTTAGCGACCGACACAAAGGAAACCCTAACGCGGGAACAAATGAGAAAGTGGTTGGTTATACAACCCCTTCCAAAAGGAGGGCTTCTCAAGGGGACATCGAGAGACACCTCTGTGGCCCTTTTTAAAGCTATTATTTCACCCCAGCTGGAGGAAACAGAACTTCGATAGATGGTAGAAACCGAGGAGGGAGGCTCCAACTCATTCTCTGGTGAGAGAGAACCAACAATTTGAGCCCAGATCAATGTTGAGAATAGACTGCGGGTGCGGCAAGTGCTAAACCCTAGCTGTCGCTGCCGCCTTGATCTAAAGTTCGAAAGCCATTCGACTAGAAAATACCTCAGGGATCTTCGGCTCTTGGGGGATTCTCCGCCTTCACTCTGGTATAGGAATCGAGTTAAGAGTATTGCAAGAGAAAGGTTTCATTCTGAATATCGCGGCAAGACTAGCTCCGAGATTGCGAAAGGATTCCCCCTTTTTGTAAACACCATCATCGGATCTTCTCTCTGCTTGCATGCTCAAGACTCAGACTCCATTTTTGAGCTCAAAACCCAAATCCACCAGGCTACAGGTACTACGCCTGGATTTCAATGACTAATCTTCGAAGGACGACATCTTGTGGATGGCTCTATGCTACGGGACTATGGGAATCTAAAAAACACAACCATTTATCTCACTTCTCGTTTGTGTGGAGGAGTGCCTTCATTCACTCATCCAAACTCTTACAAGCATGCTGTGAAATTAGGGATTTCCGCTCCTTCGGGGTTCAAGGCTGAAACTTCAAGAGTAAAGGAGCTCTTTGGATCTACCTTCATTGTGGAGCAGTGCGTAGAACCTCCAAAAACAGAAGTCAAAGATCCCCAAGTCTATGGCTTTTCCTTTATCTACCAGGCAAAATCCCTCATTTGTCACTTCAACGGACTCTGGCCCTCGGCCTCTGCGTTAAGAGAATGGGTTAACAAAACCTGGTCGGCAGGTCATCAGCTATTTCTCTGCTCCAAAGGGTTCTTCATCGTCAAATTTTCCATAGAAGCAGAATGTCAACGCGTGTTAGAGCAAGGTCCCTTGTTCTGGGGTAGATCTGGTCTTTCCATGCAGAGATGGTTTACCGAATTCAATCCACTGACAATGACATCCTTGACTACATCGATCTGGGTAAGACTACCCAATCTACCCCTGCATTTCTATACTCCATATTTTTTTACCTACCCTGGTCAATGCATTGGGTAGATTTATCAAGATAGACGCAGACAGGATAGCGAAAGGCTTCATCACTTTCGCTCGCATATGCGCTGAAATTGACCTCATTCAAGGGATTCTGGATAGGATTCTTATAGATTGGGATGAGGGAGATCCTTTCACGTAGATGGTCGATTATGAGAACACCACCTTCAGATGTCACTCCTGTCAGCAAACAAGGCACCTCCAGGCAAATTGTCCTCTATCCCCAATCCCTTCCTCAACCTCTAGAGCATGAAAAAGAGCCAATGGTCGGCAAGGACCAAAATCTCACAAAATTCGCCCGAACCCTTCTTCCGACAACAAGCAACGTCACTAAGACGTTCCAACTCCCTCGCCTTCCTCAACGCCTTCACAGCCCCCAACATTCACTCAGCAGCCAACTGTCGACCCAAAACACCAGCCTGTGGCCTCGACACAAAATCCTGAAGATTCAGAAGTCATGATTCCAACTCCCACAATTAAGTCCTTGCACCCACCTCTCAAAAATGGGGAAACAATTGACACAATCATGACCACAACCCCGCTCCCAAGGACTTAGAAGCGTCCTCATGAATCAGACAACTCAGACAACGACAAAGAAGCACCCCTGGCTTCAACAGCTCATGATTATGGCACTTCCTCAGACCATCTGTTTTTGGTGGCAAAAGTTGTTGAGCCTATCAGCTCCTCTGATTAGATTGATGTTCGTAAGAAAAAAAGGTAGAAAGGATCATCACCAACCAACTCAATGATCTGGCCCTTTCTCCTTATCTTGTAATGTTTCATCTTTCTTTTCCCACGCACTCCATGGGGCTCTCTTTTAGCATAGGCTAGTCTCAAGTGATCCCCTGTTCTCTTTCTAGGGGGTCTTCTCCCATCAGTAATCGATGTATCACTTTATACTTTTTTTCATGGATTGAATAGAAGGATTCTCACCTTTTTTTACTTATATATATATATTAAATACATTAAATACATTAATGTATTAAATACATTAATGAATTTAATGTATTTAATATATCAATGTATTAAATGCATTAATGTATTTAATACATTAATATATTAATACATTAAAGTATTATTAATACATTAAAGCATTATTAATAATTAATACGTTAGTAAAACATTATTAATACATTAATGTATTAATACATTAATATATTTAGTAAAGTATTATTAATGTATTAATACATTAATATATTTAGTAAAGTATTATTAATGTATTAATACATTAATACATTAGTAAAGAATTATTAATACATTAATATATTAATGTATTAAATTCTTTAACTACATTAATGTATTAAATATTTTATAAATAAAAACATAAATATTGATATTAAAACATTAATATGAATTAATACATTAAAAAAGTATTACTATTCAATTAAAATATTAATATATTAATAATACATTATAATAATGTATTAACCAATTATTATAAATGTATTAATAAAACACTAACAAATACATTACCTAATAATTTATAATAGTATATTAACTCATACTTTAATAATGTATTATTAATATCTTACCTTATTAATGTATTAATGTTAAAGTAATACATTATTATAAAATAATAATATATTATTATTAATAATACTTTATTATACAATAATAAATAAAGTAATAAATTAAGAAGGTAATACGAAATAAAACATGAATACATTAAAAATGTATTAAAGTAATAAAAGAAAATTAATTTATTATACTAAAGGACTAATACATTAATAAAATATTTATATAATAAAAAAGTAATATATTAATTAATAAAGTAAAGATACATTAATAAAATAATGATACATCAATAAAATAATGATACATCAATACTTTAATAATATATCACTCAAATTAATATATTATAATAATGTATTAACTCATTATTATAATGTTAAAATATTTTATAAATAACATATTTATAGATTATTAATTAATGTTTTAATAAAGCACTAACAAATACATTAAGTAATAAGTTATAGTAGTATATTAAATCATTATTATTGTATTTAAATATAATATAGTTAATATATTTATATATTCTTAATTAATAAATTAATGTATTAATAAAATATTTATACATTATGAAATAATACATTAATAAAGTATTAAAACATTAATAAAGTATTGTTAATTAGTACATTAGTAAAGCATTAAAGCATTAAAAAAATATTTAATTTATAATAGTACATTAATATATTGAAGTAATAAAGTACAAATACATTAATAATACATTATTACATAAATAGAAAACATTGACCATCACCATCACCATGATGATGACGATGGTTTAGAGTGATAGCCTATGCTTCACCATCACGATAGTTAACTCCAATTGATGATGACCATGACAATGACTATGCGTCATGTACTATATATATATATATATATATATAGTTTGTTGCATTGCGACAACTGTAAATGTTTATGCCAATGGAAAATTATATTGAGAGTTGTTCATCGAAATGTGACGTTGGACAATGCTCGTGACATTGTGACATTGGGACATGTTCATCAAAATACGATGTTCAAAAATGTTTGTGAGATTGTCATGTTGGGACATGTTTGTAAGAAATGTGATGCTGGGAAATTTTCGTCATAGTGCAACGTTTGGAAATTTTCGTCATAGTGCGACGTTGGAAAATGATCCTAACATTGCGACGTTGGAAAATATTCGTAACAATGCAACCTTGGGAAATGTTCATCAAAATGCAATGTTTGAAAATGTTCATCACAATGACACACTGGGAATTCTGTGTCATATGGAAACAATAGGAAATTCTCATCACAATGCAACATTGGCAAATGGTCGTCACATTTTGACGTTAGAAAATGTTCGTAAAAATGCAACGTTGGGAAATATTCATCATAATGCGATGTTTAGAAACACTCCAAACATTTTAGACTCATATTTTACTGTTTCAACGTTGAGAAATGGACGTTATAGTGCGACATCGTGAAATGTTCGTCAAAATGCGACATTGGGAAATGGACGTCACATTTCGACGTTGGGAAATGTTCATCATAATGCAATGTTTGGAAATAGTTGACACATTGTAGAATCATTTTTTAATTTTGCGACGTCGGGAAAATGGTCGTCAAAATGCGGCGTTAGGAATTTTTTGTCACATTGCGACGTTTGAAAATGTTCGTCATACCGCGACATTGGGAAATGTTCGTCAAAGTGCAACGTTGGGAAATTTTAGTCACAATCAGATGTATGGAATCATGTTTTACTATATAGAGAATGATTTATATTTTTCCTAAGGACGTTGATAACAAATGGGAAATGATCATCACATTATGACGGTGGGAAATGTTCGTCACAATGCGACATTGGGAAACAGTTGACACAATGTAGAATCATATTTTACTTTTGCAATGTTGGGAAAATGGTCATTAGAATGTGGCGTCAATAATTTTTTGTCACATTGTGACGTTCCAAAAGTTCGTCACATCGCGACATAGGGAAATGTTAGTCTCAATGAGATGTATGGAATCATCTTTTACTTTGTATAGAACATTGTTAAAATGTACAGCCTGAGTGGGCCTAATGGTTAAGAACATGTGTTTCCTCTTAAGAGGTCACAAGTTCAAATCTAGAGGGGGGTAGGGTATGTATACCCCCGTAGACTTTACCAGTCAAATCGCTAGGCGGAGGGGGATCCCACAAACAAGGAGGTTTTCATACACATATAAAACTTAAAACTTTACATAATATTTTTAAAACTCTAACCACTATTTAAATAAATATAAAACTTCAAACAACCTTTATACACTATTTCATTATTAATATAAATAATTTAATATATCATTAAAAAAACTTTAAAAGATGAATGAATTCATAAATCACATCTCTCCATTAAAACCTACATAATATTATTAAAACCCTAACTAATACATAACCGAATACATGCTATAAAAATTATACTATGCAAAATTACCAGAAAACAAAATGTTAGATTATTTCTTACATTGAATGTGATTATTTTTTAGTTTAACAATTTTTTAAATTTCTTTAAAATATTTAATTATATATTAATAATAATTAAAAATAATAATATGTATTTGTTATCACTTAAATGGATATTAAGTTAATCACTATATATCATTGCTAAGTGTTTTTACATCAATATCCAATAAATAATAATAGGTAGATAATCATCACATTAAAGTGACAACACATTAAAAAATACAATAAGCATATGATATCGTTATTTTTCATTATAGGAACATTACTAATAATTAAAAATAATAATAATAATAATTAAATATATTTAATTAAAATATTTAATTATATATTAATAATAATTAAAAATAATAATATGTATTTGTTATCACTTAAATGGATATTAAGTTAATCACTATATATCATTGCTAAGTGTTTTTACATCAATATCCAATAAATAATAATAGGTAGATAA